>CAMXCT020006583.1:0-100000 GCA_947184155.2 Cladocopium goreaui | reverse complement strand
AATCACCGATAAGCCGCCATTAAACCACCATTAAAACACAATTAAATCTACACCATTAATCACCATCAAATCACAATTAATCATTAATCAGCATTAAATCACCATTAATCACCATTAAAGCACCATTAAATCATCATTAAACCACCCTTAAATCACTATTAAATCACCATCAAATCACCACTCAATCACCATTCAATCTCCATTGAATCACCATTAAATCACCATTATTGAATCACCATTAAATCACCATTAACCACCATTAAACCACCAATAAATCACCACTAAATCACCATTAATCACCATTAATCACAATTAAATCACCACTAAATCACCATTAAATCTACACCACTAAATCACCATTAAATCCCCATTAAATCCCCATTCGTCAGCAAAGACCCAGTGTTCTATGGGGTACTGTGCCTTCACCTGGCGAAGCTGCGCCAAGCCTTCACGCGCCCGCGCTTCCTGACCAACAAAAAGTCAAAGGCTTAACGGTTATAGTATATACCCTCTGCTAATGTAACATAGCTATGGAAAATGGCCATAGAAATAGTTGATTTATCTATAACAAATTGTGTTTTTCCATAGCTATGTTAAATTACCAGAGGGCAACTAGTATATAGCTAGTATACTCTGGGAATCGATGATTGCAAATATGCACATTTGAGGCATGATGTCAACATGTTGCATACGGAGGCAATGATGCCAAATGTTGCTAACATTTGTTGGTACCCATAAAAGTCCATTAAAAGTCCATCAAATGTATGAGGGTTCACACCATCATGGTGTTAGGAAGTCAAATTTATCATTTTTTAAGAGGCATCAACCCCTCATTGTTGGGCATCCAAAACATGTGATCAGCGGTGAAAGAAACACCATGTGCGGAAAATATCAAGAATATCGCTAAACAGTTAAACATCAGGAACATTATTTCAAGAAACTCACGTTTAACAGGGCCCCAAAAGGTGCATGTTTCTATTTTTTGGCGTATGAAACGCCATTTGGCAAAGCTTAAGGGTGCCAAGGCCACTAGCCATGGTAAATCGACTGTGACTGGTCATGGCGAATCTACTACTCGTGCCAAAGGGGCTTCGAAGGATTACTTGCGTTTTTGGTCAGGTGCCATCCCGCCCTTTGCTCTGGGTTGGTGGTTTTGTGCGCAAGGTGCTTTAAGATAGCAAGGGCTGTGGAATTTGTTTGAATATCGGGATGGATTAAATTGCGTTGTTGGATTCTTACAGTTACCATGTCATAATCTTGGATCTTGACGCATCAACAGGATAAACCACCAAAAGAGGTGCTGGGAACCAAAACCACATTGTCTTATTTTTGGCTGCCTGGGGGATGGTTCTTGTGCAATATGATATATATATATATATATATATTATCTTATATATATAGCACAAGAACCACCTAGGTTTTACTCACTTTTTAGTCTCCAAAAACCATCTGGACTTGGATGCATTTCTTTCAGGGACATGCCAAAAAAAGTATTTGGTTTATCGAGTTTGGATTTATTTTGGGTTGTTTCTTGACACCATGCCTCAAATGTTAATTTTTGCAATCATCGATATCCCTACCCCCCTACCCTAATCATTAAATATATTTATCAGGAACCTTGCATCCCGGGGATCTTGAGGTTTCCACACCACGCCAAGACCTCTAGCTGCTGGCTCCAGCCCTCGGCGCCATGGCGGTCCAGTTGCAGAAGTTGGTTTTGGAGGAGGGGTGTGGTGTGGCATTGGGGATAGGTCAAAACCTACATCTTTGGGTGAATAACTATCCAACCAGCTATTTCAATAATGTTTACCAGGGCTACAGGGTTTTAACCCACAACCACATGATATAGCATTATACACTATATTGGGGGAAGAACCACCCAGCCAGAAATTTCAATGTTCACCAGGGCTACAGGGTTTTTATTCTTTATATATTTATAATATATATTTATTTAATTAATTAATTAATTAACTAATTAATTATTTTGTTTAACCATTATTATATATATATTGATGTGCCCAACGCCACTTGTGCTTCGGTACACCTTACTTATGCATTTGTCAACCAATGCAGGACTTCCTCAATGACTACTTCCAGAAGAACGTGGCTGAGATCAGGAAGACCAAGAAGGTGCTGTTGATGCCAGATGATGCATCTCCGGATAGCAGCTTGGCAGCCCCTTGGATTATTAAGAACTTCCATGGATTCCATGGAATTGAATAGAATAATCAGGTGTAATCTACCTCAACTTAATCAGCTTGAATTTTACCATCCTAATGTTGATCAAGTCAGTCTGTCACCAAATTCCTCCTTTTTTCGATCATGTTCCCTAGGTGGAGCACAATGTGGCCTTCATAATGGAGTACTTCGCGAGTGTTGGCTGCTGTGTGCCCAACATGAAGTTGCAAAAGATGGTGCTCTCGCTCCTTGGATCGAGGTATGCGATCCATACCAAGTCCCGAGACCGGAAGGACTTGGGCTTGGGGCTTCAAAGCGGTGCCGCATGTCACATCGAAGTTTTTTTGTTTTCACATTTTGGAAAATTTCCAGATCTGGAATCTGTGTATGCATGGACTGTCGCATCGCTCTGTTTTTTTGCTTTCACATTTTAGGTAGTTTCCTTATCTGCAGCCTCTGGCATTTTATCTGGCATTTTGGACACAATTTTCTAGGAGGACACCCATACACTTTTGTCTTGTGCAGGAGTGGGTGACGCGGGAAGCTCCCAATGTTCGCTGCATCCTGGTCCATGCCCTGCTGCTGCGCAAGCGTGCTGAATCTTCAAGGAGCCAGAAGATTCGCTTTTTGAAGCAGTTCATTCACAAGCTGGTGACTGATGAAGGCAACTGCGGCTATCTAAATCATAGTGTTGGGCACCCATATCAAATATATACTATTTAGACAGAATAAAATGATATAATATATATATAAATATCATTTATATATATATATATCTATTATATTAATATAAATTAGTCTATCTTATATCTAAAGTTGATTCCCATAGTTAGATCGAAATATTGGTTTCTCAAATGGGGAATCCCAACATGATGGGAATACTAAAATATCTTAAATATGGGGGTACCATGATTTTAGGAAACATCTCCAACATGTGGGTCATGTCCCAACTACAATAAGTTTTTTCCCAAAAAGAAAGGGATCCCTCAAAAACTATGGGAACACAACATGATCTACTAAAGAATGATTTGGGGGTAGCATCATTTCAGGTTATATCCCCAACATGGGGTTAATGCCCTAATGATATGACATATATGGGTTTCTAAAAGTGGGGAATCCCCAAAACCATGGAAATACTAGTCTAATCAACCCCATATCTTATGAACATGCCCTTAAGGTGCCGAGCCTGAACAAAGCATCGGTGCAGCTCTCAATGCTACTGCTGCCAATATGAATCTTCGAGTGAGGAGATATGGTGGGAGAATCAGGGTCGTCAACCAAGTTGAATTGAAGTTCTAAGTATCCAGTAGTGGAACCTGTTTGTTCTCGTACCACAGCCAAGACTTTTTCCCCCATATAGACACAAACCCATGTGACTAGGAGCTGGTTGATTCTCCATCCCCGGGGACCGAAGCTGCAATCGTGAAGCAAGATCCTCTTGAGATGATGGCCACTTGGACAATCGATGCCTATAATTGGGAAAGCATGTAAAGAATAATTATGTTCCAAAATTCCCAATGTGGGGCCTTATTTGACATAAATGTCTTCAGGTGAGCCCCGAGACCATGGACACCATACCCCTGTACATTGACTTCGTTGATGCTGATGCTGGTGTCGTTGATGGGACCCGCCGACAAGCAGCCAAGGAATCTAGCTTGAATTAATCTGGTGAATGCCAAAAATAAAATTCATGGGCCCTTACTGAAGGGGTTTTATTGATCTATCTATATGTGACCGTAGGCTGGAATTGGAGAACCTCGTCAAACTCCCTGATTTGTCTCCATGCAGAGATTAGCCGAGTTCTGTGCCAAATGATACTTCTCCTCGATGACCATCACAATCGGTGCATCAGGAAAGAGTCTGGTGATGTCCTTGCTCAGACTCTGATGGCCACCTTCCCATCATAGGGGTTTCCAAGAGCATACCCCACCTTGAAGGGGCAACTGAGACATCCAGCCACACGCCTCGTAGTCTTGAAGCTGCAGGATGCACTGTGAAACCAATTCTTGGTCACGATCCAAATGTTTGCCATCTCAGGTTCCAGATTTTGATTGAAAAAGTTCAACAATAATTATTGATGATATCATGACCAGGTAACTTGATATATATTTATAACTACACTATTAGGTCTACAATTATCTCCTGGTCAATCTCACTCACCACATCCGCCCTCAAGGACCACACTCCCTTGGAGGCTGTTCCACCTGAGCTGACCGAGAAGGAGGTGAATCTTCTTGGTGACGTGGAAGAGGGGGATAAGGATGAGACGGTCGATGTGTATGGGAAACAACTGGCTAGTGTGAAAGCTTCCAAAATACAAACGGCCCAGGCTTTGCTTGACAAGGCGAATGGGAATGGGAAGGTGATCAAAAATTTGAAGGACATCCATTTTGAGTAGTGACCACAATGATTGATGGTTACTATATATTAATTGATATTTCATTTGAGTATGGGGCCCTTTATCAACCACTACCCCTGGGGCGGGATTAACATCAAAAAAACAACGCTCGTTGGGACAGAAACTTTTCCCTCACAAGCAGATTGCGTTTTCCCCCCTTCGCTCATCGATGTAGCGGTATTAATGGCAGCAGCCACGCAAGGCCCTTGTGCCCAGCTCATCTACTCCCGGGCTTTTGTTTTTTTAAGGGGACCATGTTAACATCACAGGGCGATTTTGGGATGCCCCCTTGAATTATGTTTCAGGGTGGCCCTCTCAAGTAGCGACCACGAGCTTTCACAAAGGTTCTAAGCATGGGTAGGCCATATCGACGTTTCGATAACAAAATGGTGGCATGGATTTGCCTGGAGCAAAAGATCATGTGCAACTTTGGGCATCGATCGGCCCAACATCCTTTTTAAGAATGCAGGGCAAGTTCAACATACCTGGACAAGATATCACAACAATCATGTAGTTGATCTTAATTGGCTGGAACAAATGGGGTGCTCATGTTGGGGTAGTTGAAAATTTGATATAAACTGCCAGGACTTGTTGGCCAAGTGCACTTCTAGAAGCTCCACAAATAGGCCTAAGGGAGCCGTTGCGGCACTCTTTGCCTTTGCCTTTGGGATAGTAGTGTGCTTACGGATGGGAATGGATGCTGCTTTGTAAGCTTCATTGGATCGATCCAGGGCCTTAGTAACATGATCCAAATCACCACCCGAAGCCAACACACGCTCGATTTCATCCTTTGCCGATCGAAGCTTCTCACCCTCACACTGCATTTGGGCAGCGAAGGCATCAGCAACAACTTGGGCCCTTGGTTAGCCGGATGCAGTATGAGTTGGACTGACATCCCTGAAAACAATATGATAGGTATAATTAGGTATATATTATTTTAAAAAAAACTATTATATATATAATATTATAATATAACCAACTTGATTTAGAGCCCCTGTGTGCCAGCCCAGCACAGACATGATGAGCCAAGACACGTACCGGCCTTGACCAATCGGTAGTTCCCCTGAGAGATCTCCAGCAAATTTGCATTCGCCTTCGTCAAAGCCTTGGCTGGACAGCAGGCACAAATTACAAAATCTCTTGACCAAATCCCAGTAAGATGCACTAAATACATCTACCAAGCCCAGCCAAGAGAGTTGAATTTCCAAAAAAAAAGTCTCTTGACATTGTAATGACAAGATGTCACAAATAAACGCCACATAATTAAAAAACAACAACTCAACCTAGGAACATTTCGGGCCAGCTGATCTTGAGTCTTTTCCTTCTTCGGCTTTGGTGCCCCTGATGGGGTGGGCTTTCCCTTGGATTTTCCTTTGCCCTTACTTACCTTTTCCTTTTCCCTTATTCCCGGTGTCACCCTTTCCAGGACTTGCACCCCCAGATTCACCATTCTCTGCAGTCTCAGTGAACCACCCAAAATATGTTCATGATGGTGCACACCAAGGCTAGCAGGGCCCATCTTGCTGCCACCTGGTTTCCCAAACAAACACATTCCACATCTTCATCACCAAAGATGCCCCAGCTGTCGGCGTTGCGCCGCGTTGTTGAAGAACTGATCCATATCCAACTGAGCAGAAATGATTTTCTGGATGCGTATGTTTCTTCTTTTGACTGTAGCACTTAGTAAGTGGTTTGTAATCCCATATTATATATATTTAATATAGTGTGGAATATTCCATATGTATACATATATTTTTTTTAGTGGGGATATAAGTGGAGATATTCCATATTTTTATAATCAAAGTGGGATGCCCCTCAAGTGGTTTTTCCAAGCCACCCATTGCAGGGATTCCCTGACCAGAAGAGACCAGATCGGCGAATCCTCAAGACCTTCGTCAGGGATCGATGATGATCCATGGGCATAACCCACACAGAAACACAGTTGAAAGGGTCCCAGTTCCCCAGTTAGAATTCATTCAAGTAACCCTTCTGGTGTTGTCAAGTCATGGTATCGATTCTTCAGAAGATCTAGACCCTTGCAATCGATGCCATCGCTTCGACACTGCCTAGTCAGCTCCCCCTGACCACAGAAGAGCTCGCACATGTCGATGTCCTTGCCAAGGAAAAAGGCAACTAGGGCTCACCCCCCAATCAGATGGGTACCATTTCACCTCACCTCAAAACATAGGTTTAGCGAGCTGATAGAAACCCTCAAGCCCCCAAGGATCATTCATGGAATTTGGTTTCCCCATAGGCAATGCCAAGATATCCAAATTATAGGCCTTGCTTTAGGGCCCGTGATGACATATGAAAGCTTAGAATTCGATAATATGAATACCAAAAACCCAAGGACACCTGATTCTATCCCATAATTGCAAGTAAGGATCTCGCATGGTGTCATAAGGTCTCCCAGCCAGATATGTTTGGAAGCAATAGTCGATGCAATGAATCCTGGGGATTTTCCCATGGCCATGGTGGTGATACAGAGTCTCCCTGAACTGTGTGTGTAAAAAATATGTTCAATTATGTAATTAGTAATTAGGTAGGCCGATGGATCAGCCGAGAATGTCAGTGCCTACATGGCGACATGCCAATGACATCTGATGATGCGATGATCATGTGATGATCATGGTCAACTTCTGCGTGCAATTTTGACGACTATGACTACGGCCCCATCCGCATGGTTCCGGCACAGGTTCCGCGTGGTTCCAGAATGACCATTTTATTTAAAGCTTTAGACCCCCAAATGCTGCCAGGGCACAAAACCAACGGTGCTCCTAGAAAGAGCAACATGGTTGCCTTTCCCTTGCTCAAGTGGCGAGGCATGGCTGAAAGAAAGGGAAGATTGGTGCAACCCAAAGGCCTACACTGGGGGGGCCAGAGCCTGAAACTTTCAAGCCAGCAAAGGGAAGCGATTTTGATTTCCCTGATGGGAAAGTGAATCCCAAAAAAAAGGTGGAGAAGGCATCCCCCATGTGGGAAAATCAATAACCCATTTGGGTCACTGTGGGTTTGGGGTGGTGGTTTGCTACTGGGTTTTGATTGCTCGACACTGTGGTCTAGATTCCAAATGTTAATTTTTCTGATTCAAAATGCAAAACAATAATGGACCCAGAAAGAATTAGTAATACTAGTGATTTCTCACAAACCCTGAGCAAATTTGCTGATGTTTCTTGTGGTTTCCGATCAGATGCAACGAAATCTCGACTACCCAAATTGAAAGGTCATTTGCAAATATTTGCAATAACTACACTTTGACAATTAGTCCCAGGGGATCTCATCAGATGGTTCAAGCAATAGCCCCATCCCCCATCACATCAACAGATTTTGTGCTAATCTTTTTTTTGGAAATCTAGATCCCACAGGTCTTCACATTTTTGACGCGCGCTGATTGCATCGATCTTGGTAATTGTTGCGACCAAACAATGCCCCCAAACACTATTTCAAGTGTCAAAATTCGAAAGTTGGTCTCGCAACATGTGAAGATTGGCCAGCCAGGACACCTGAGATCACTATGATATAGGATGATTTGACAAATGATTTCACATGTAATTTTGATTTGGTCATCATCCCCTTTCAGGTCTTAAATTTCAAAAGATGGTCTCACAACAAATCAAGATTGACTAGTTGGGATGATGTGACAATTTGGATGATGTGGCAATTTGGTTACCGCAGGGGTAAGGGAATGTACTTCCAGCCAGCTAGCTTCACGGCAAGCTAACATCATTTCGAAAGATAATCTCACAAAATTTCAAGATTGGCCAGCCAGGGCACCCGAGATCACTAGGATGATTCTGAAGTTGATTTGGTCAAATAATGTTTTTGTGTGATCATATCTTATAAATAAAAATCCCAGGGCTGCCAGCAAGCACTAAAGGAATCTACTTCCAGCCCGCCAGCTTCTCTGCCAGCTCATACGATGGCACCCAGCCCCCACGACGACGGACAGATATGGTTGCACCTCCCTTCTTGTTGGTTTTGACATCATTGTATTCCTTGATCACCTTGGTCACATAGATCTGGTCCAAAGTCCACCTGGGCACCAGCAGCAATTTGTGGGAAGTGCTGGAGAGAAAAAGAAAAAGAGTCCAACTTGCTAAACTGTGCAAACCCCAGATTCTGGTTTGGGATCACCTTGGATGACTGTGGGAATAGGGTTTCATTCAGGTTTGGTTTATTAGTTCAAGGAACAAGATGCCGATAATGCTTGAACCTGAGCAATCCTGTGGGGGCTTGATTGTGAAGGACTTCTTCTCAGCAACGTTCGGTGGGATCTGAATAGGCAATGCTTGAAGGTCTTTCTCCTTAGGCAATGTAGGGTCGAGTATATCATCATTCTGTATATATTTATATATATATACAAATCATGACATATATATATATATATATTTATTATCATTATATATATATATAAGAATTATGATTATCATCAAATAAATATATATTTATCTATATATATATATTATAATATATATATATCATATTATATATTATTATTTGAATGAGGGGCTTGGTTTGAACAAGAAGCTACCTGGAGGTTTCTCAAAATGTTGGCTCTCCAAATTGGATTTCCCAATGCCAAAAAAATCTATGTGTTGATGATTTGGGGTTAACCCAATTTTATGAAAATATTACCATGGGCATCAAGCAGCGATTTTGTATTTTCGCAAAAAAAGTGCTGACTATTTTGCTATGGTTCCTTTTGTTTCCACAGCTGCTTCAAGGCTTCTGAACCCTTTTCGGGAGAAGCTTCAGCTGCTGGAGACCCTTGAGAAGCCTTTTCTGAAGCATCTGGGGTATGCGGGACATCGGGGGCATCTGGGGCATCTGGCGTAGGGGTAGTACCTTTGGCACGTTTGCCACGGCCACGTCCCTTGCCCTTCCCCCCGCCCCTGGGACCATGCACAACCGAACTTTGTTTTGGTCAAAATTGACAACCACCCAAAATGGATGCTTTGTTGAAGAATGCCCATGGTATTTTGTACCCTTTGAAAAAATACAGGCTGCCCACGCAGGTGAACTTACTGGAAAATCTGCTTTTGCAGACCACTTGGTTGGATCCCTTGGTCGTGGTGTCACTTGGTTTAATACCAATGTTGGGGGGTGTGCAGGTTTGATCAAAAACTTACCACAGTTTTGTTGCTACAATGTTTCTACAATAAACCCAGTCAATGATCTAACTCTTTAGTTATCTCCAATAAACCCCATGGTTATGAGTTTTTCTTTTATAGTTTTTTTTATAAATCATTCATCGATATATACTATTAGATCTCTATATATCAGATCTATAAAATAGTATTGGATAATATACATATATGTATATATAATACCAAATTATATATATATATTACATGTGTATATATATATATAATAAATAATAAATATAATACAAATATACAACAAATAATATATAATAAATAATAAATATAATATAATGTATATATATATGTAATATAATATATATATATGTAATATACAAATATAATAAATACTATATATATAATATAGCCGATGATATAATATGTATATATATATATGTATATGTATATAAGAAACAATATATAATAATATAATCGTTAAATATATATATAATCTATCACGATATATATATATGATATTTTTGAAATATAATGTATATACTATGTTTTCAACTATATATTTATCAAATACATTATGTATATAACATATAATATATACAAATAATGTTTTCATATATTTAATATCATATATATTATTTAAAATATGATTAATATATTGATGATATTTAATCTTTTATACAACCCATAAGGCTCCCCTGTTTTGAGGTACCCATCCATCGATCTATCTATTTCGTTTTTACTGTTACCCTAAGGCTGCCCAGTACTACTTACGAGTTTGTTTATCAACCATGTTTACAAACCAGTCATGGATCCATTCACTAGATAAGGCTCCCCTGTTATGAGTATCCATCCATGGATCTATCTATTTAGTACCTCTCCCCGGTACTAGTACTATTTATGAGTTTATTTATATCACCATCTAATTCTATCACAATATCATCCTTTATATCCCATAAATCTCTTCCCAACCCTGGTGGCTGCCCAAGCGACCGGAGGCTACCAGCTGCATCGAAATCCAGCGCTCTGCAGCAGCTGCCTGCGAAGAAGCCAAGGTGTGGCAAGTTGCCAAGCTCATAAGGAACCTAAATTGGAGGTAATACCATGAGGCTTATAATGTCATGATTGTATTGAAATAAAATCATCTCCAGATAATATAGCCTGTTCACTCTGGGGTCTTGAAATTACCACTCATCGGGTCCACTTCTCAATTTCAGATCACTTTAGGATCTTGAAATTCCCACTCATCAGTGGCATTCCTCAATGTTAGCCAAATCCCCGAGGGAAGTAGCCCTTCCAGTTGAAATTGGTTGCCCACTAGTTGAACTATTATCCCTTTTTCCCTGAAGGCTTTGGGTGGCTCCCTTTCACCATTCACTGAAAAGATTGCGAAGCTTGGGGCCTGTGGTAAATACCCTGGATATGTTGAACGGGATCTTCACAATGCCTTGGAGATACCAATTCCCATCTATTGGCTGGAGCTTCCGGTGCGATCTCTGGTTGATCGGAAGACTTTGGAAACAGCTTGGTTGCCAATGATGTTGCCCCACCAGATATATCACTATCTCTTCGAACCTTTGCTATTTTGTTCAAAATGAAATTTCTCTATGATTTGATTGTGTCCGTATAGATCCTTCATTTTTTAATGAGGCATATGGCAACATTAAGGAATCCCGCAAGTTGGAGCGAGACAACCGTGCCACTGGAAAGTTCTGGGATCATTGTTCATTGTTGCTCAACTGGATTCCTACAAGCTGATCATCCAGGTCGAGGTAAAAACCCTGTTGGTACCTATGGTGATGACTGTCGCTATAACAAGACAGGGGAAAAACCGGTGGCCCTCAATTTCAATTGCATTCTTCAGGAGCCCCGCAGTATCTGGATGGGATTGAAAACAAGTTTTGATGTGTTTTGGATATTTTTTTGATTGATGGTTGATGGTTCTTCCCACTTAGCAACCATACCCACCAAACACATTGATCGTCCAATAAGGTCTGGGCATGTGTAGGCTCCCAGTCTTTGCGCTACGAAACAGCCGCTGATCCCAGAGTACACACTGGAGCGTGTGTATCATGTGCTGGCTTGGAGCTTCAAGGTTTCTAGTCGCAAACTTGGGACCCCAAGGGGGCAGTATATTATTTTATGTGTGCCCCTGCTGAAAGGTTAATTTGTTTAAAGAGTTTGGGCCTTATAAAGATTCAAACAGGACATCGAAATTAGGCTTTTGGGTGCAGAAGTTATTTTTAGCAGTCCATCATCTCCCACATGTCCAAGGCTTTATTTGATGGCACACATCCCAGCTATGACTTTGAAGGCAATCCACTGCCATCACTACATGCCAAGTGGAGTGGCAAACCAATTGCAGGTGGTGGTTTGCTTTTTTTTGTCATAGTTATCTGTTTTTATGTCAACACCAACAGCCAGCCCAATCCAGCCTCGCTTGCCACATCCAGCTTGCAGGTGACTCGGCTTGCCTCGTAGAGCCTATGTTTGCCATCTCTGTAATGCCAAATCGGCAAAAAAAAAACATGTAGATGGTCTCGGATTCTGGGGCTGTATTTCAATCAAATTTATTTTGGAACCCCTTAGTCTCTGGAGACGTTTTTTGAGATTGTGTGTGTGTGTGTGTTCCAGCCCCAGTAAATCACCTGGATTCTTGGGTATATTTCTAATGATTCGGGCTCAACCTCAGGTGGACCCAGCTGACTCATCATTTCCCACGACGTTCCCCCCAAGATGCTTTGGACAATGTATTCAGGCTCAGCTATGCTAAAATGATTTTCCCTTTTGGTTACGAATTTGATTTACAATGGTGTTTCTGAAAATGGGGAGTGTACTTGTAGGCAATAAGGCCCATCAAACAAAAAGGATATGGCCAGTTTTTATGGACAGATCACAATTCTTAGAATTCTTAACATCCAAATCAACCCTGGGAGGTTCACTCATCCTTTGCAATCTTTCCCTGGGTTTGAAGTGCGCCAATTGCGCTTTTGCTCTATGCACACGATCAACTTGGGAGTCTTGCTAGCTCTGAATGGCAGTTTACTGTCTCTACTTTGTTCCCATGGATGCTTGCCAGTATCTTCATTCTGGTGTACACAGGTGGTTTTTTATTGTTATCTCAATGTGCTTCTTGGGATGTTTAAATCTTTACCCAAAGTCCTTTTAGAATACCTGCCCTGATGCCTCGCCCAGGATTCTTGATAATGGCAACAGGATGATGGACGATTCTCAACTTCGAAGCTGCTGTGCCAGATTCAGATATTGGGCCCGGGTCAATCGCTATGAGCTACTCGACTATTGGAATCTGGGGTTTGGTGATTGAAAACTACATCCTGGGAGATGGATATCAAACATTCGGGGCTGTAAGGGGTCATCCCAATAACTGACTTGGTCTGTTGGTCCAAGATCTCGGTCGGTGGTCTTCTGTTAAGCGCACTGTGCTCCAAGTGTAGTCACCGGTCTTTCCACCATTAATATATTCATCACCCAAGAACTGCCTGACGTTCTCGGTAGTGCACCAAAGATAGCCTTGAATCTTTGGCCCGGTGCCATCGCATTGTATCTCTGCCATCTTTGGCCCAATGCCGTGGCCTTGCAACTCTGGCATCATGACCAACCGGGTTTCATTCCGTAGAATGCCACAGTTTCCCTGGCTGTAGAGCAGGAAGACCAAGAAGAAGTTGGCCATGTCAACACGAACCCAAAATCTAAAGTACCTAATTTATGATGATAATGTTTAGTTTTACTTCTGGACCCCCTCTTTTGCCACAACTTAGGCATTCGCAAAATTTCTTTACGACTGGCTTGGTGAGCCATGACAACGGCTATCCATCTTTGACGTGCAAGGCCTACAATGGCCGGGTATTTTTGGTATTCTTAACAACGTGCCTTGATGCGTTGTTGAATCAAATCGGTGATGATCAAGAAGTTACCCTTGCATTCTGCACAAGCAAAGCTATGTGTGTGTGAGCTTTGATCGCATAGAACGATATGACCGCTACTTGACAAATTCGGAAGCCCGGGAATTGCATGATGCACTAATGGGTACCGTATATGGTTTACCAAAAATTGGCTCTTTTGAGCCATAGGCAAGGCATCTCACGGTGGAAGCTTCTCCCCAAAGTACATTGTGTAGTTCACTTAGCTGAGGATGCACTTGCATCACTTGCATTCAAATATAATTGCAAGTACCACCATTGTTTTAAAGATGAAGGCCACATCGGCCTTCTAAAAAAGTTGGCAGTGATGGTGGCCAAACCCCTTATGGAATGGCGAATCCTTTTGAGGTGGCAATTGAGGTTGGTATCATGGATCCCAGGAACAGGAGAATGATAAAATTCCAACTTCAAATTCTTCTTTCATGGTCCAACCTAACTTGTAAAAAATCATTATGTGTTGATTATAATTTGGGAACCTGTTCCTCCAGATCCTACACCAGTTCAACCGAGATGCTGGGTCCAACTCGCTGTTGAATGCCAGCGAAAGGGTCTTGACGTGGTGGGTTGGCTGGGACCTGCTGAGGGGAACCCCTGGGGATATCTATAATCATAAAGATGGGATGATCACCAATAGGATTCATATACCCTTCTAGCACATTATGGGATGGAACATCCTCATGTTTGATGTTTGAAGCCTTCACCCAGAAATTCAAATCCCATTACATTAATGGAGATTACCGTTAAATGGGGTTTCCGCAAATGATCGTGATTTTTATAGTCGGTATGCATTATGCATAGTCGGTATGCAAAAAACACCTACATCAACAAATGGCTGCAAATAAGTAGACCTAATGATTGCTAGGGATATTACTGAAATATTAGGTATATAACTAACGGTACCCCTGGAAATAGATGAGTCAATGCGAAACAAAAATACACCAAAAAAAATCTGTGGTTAGATACACTCAAAATAGTGATTTGCTGCTCAAAATATGGTACCACAGATTTGAATGTGTTAGTCATGAATAAATGGTCAATACTGAAACTAATATACCCAATATACTCAAATCTGTGGTCCATAGGGCTTGATTTTTGACTCATCACTCTGAAACATAGGAGAGAATGGTGTATATATATATATGGGCGTTTCCTAAAATGGGAGCACCCCTAAATGATCCGCTTTATTTTTGGATTGTCCATTATAAACCATTCATTTTGGGGTACCTCCATATATGAATATGTGTTTCTTACAAAAAACCATATTCTAAAATGGGAAGACTTTTGAACATACCATATTCTATCTACTTCAGGATGATTGAGTCTGGGATAAAAGTTGGCACGGCTATATGGTGGTTAAGGCATTCCTCCGAGATGATTATAGAAAAATAGTTCAAAAAGAGTTCATCCCTGATTCCTAGTGAATAGACAGCCATTGAGAAATTGAATCTTCATTCTCTTTGTCTTCGCCGAAGCGCACTCCATAAGTTTCAACCAATGAGAAACTCCAGATCTAAAGCCAATTAACATTATTAAACATATTTTACCACCATTTACCATCAATTTGCCATCATTTGCCATCATTTACCATCAATTTACCTGGAATGTTTGTTCAGCTGGGGATTACTCAATATCAACCAGAGGGACATTTAAGGAACATTTTTTGTGGCAAAACCTGCATGCTTGGTGGATATATAACCTCCATTTTTTTTGGTTTGCCATAAACTGTGTTGGTGAAATTTTCTCGCGTTTGGGGCTGTAAAATTCACCATGGTTTCATTGAGCTGAATCAACATGAATCAACCATTGGGCTGATGTTTAAAATTCACCATAATTTTCTTGCTTCATCAACAGGTGTTTTTTTTAAGTGCCCGGAAGTGCCCATGCTGGCTGGATTTCAACTCGTCCTCCTCCTGCACTCGCAGCTTTTCTTGTTGTGCTTCTTCCTGGCTTCGAAGCAATTCCTGGAGCCGGTCGAGTTACGAAGGGCGATGTTGGTTGGGCTGTTCTTGGATGTGCGGCCCGCACTTAGTAAGTGTAGAATCCAGATATAAGCCATATAATCTCATATATATATATTATAATAGGGGACATTCCATATGTATATATATATATATGTGAATAACTGGGGGTATAACCCATTTACTAAGTAGGATGCCCAAGTTGGTAGAAAAACCACGGATCATCGCTGATTCGCGGGATGATCCAACTATTGAGGTAGTCTCCAAGCGATATTTGAGTTGGTAATGCCTCAATAGTTTTAAATGATTTACCGGTTACCAATTGTAGCTATATTATATATTTAAATGTCCAACTATTGAGGTAATGTTTTAAATCCCGGCAACTGGACATTTATAAATGATTTACCAATTGTAGCTATTGTTAATAGTGTTTTTCCCCATAGATTTCCCATAGATTTCCCACCTTGGCCCCGGCCCACCACCCCACCATTTTCATCGTCCTGCAGCTCCTCATGGCCCAGCTGCAGTTTCTGTGTTGCCAGCTCCAATCGCTCCTTGAAGTGGAGCACCTGGCGCTTGAACTCAATGGATGAGTTTTCACGGGAAAATCTTCACCGGAAACCATCGATTTTCCCATGAAGATCATGGGGTGTTCCTGTAATAATGGTTGGCTATGTTCATTAGCCTCTGGTAAACTGACATGGCTGTGGAAAATCACCATTTTGAGTATGCAAATCAACTATCAATGGTCATGTTCAATAGCTATGTTAGTCAATACCGGGTAAACAGTGCGGCACACCACGGAAAAACGTGAGATTTTAGGTCGCAAAACAAAACACGGTGGTTCCACCAACATGAAGCAACCAGAAACGGGAGACCAACGATGAAAGACTACCAAGAAAAAAAGGGGAACCAAACAAAATACCCTCTGGTAAACTAACATAACTATGGAAAATCACCATTTTTCATGGGAAAATCATGGAAAATCCACTATAAATGGCCATTTTCAATAGCTATGTTAAATTATCAGAGGGTAGTCTTCACAAGATTGAATCAACCAGAGTGGGTCGCCACACTGATCCACACTGAGCTTGTTGCCCATTCAATTTATATCAGCCAATGATCCACTAGGTCCTAGGTTGGTGCACTATTTAAGAGGGGTTTCCATAGTCATGGGGGTACCCCCAAGACCATGGATGGTTTACAAATGGAAAATACCATAAAAACATGGATGGTTTGGGGGTAGCCCTATTTCAGGAAACCTCCATTTCTTGATGATCCAACAGTTTCAATGGTTTCATCGGGTCCCAAAGACCTGCTTCTGAGTAGTGCCCAGCTCCTCCTGTCGGCGCTGGGTGTCGAGTTTTTGCATCTGAAAGAGCACAAACATATCCAGAGTATCCTCTTCAAGCACTATCATCATCATCATCATCATCATCAGATCATGGTGAAATCATCCCCAATTCTTGAAATAAGATGTTGAGCAGAAACTAAGTCGCCTGAAACACCGCACTTGCTCAGTGCGGGGCACCAGCCAGGCCCCCCAGGGGAGGGATCAAAAAATATTCCACTGGAACCCCTCGTTTTCTATGGCCTTTGCAACAGTTTCGAAACGAAACCGAACATTTCTGTGGCATGTGCAGCGCTTTGGAAGTGGAATCGGGCATTGGACCTGCTGGAAATCACTCATTTTGTGAACAGGTTGGAGATCGACGCTGCCGTTTCGACGATATTTGCAACACTTTGGAGTTCAAACCTCTCATTTTCGATGGTTGGTCTTAAACTTATTTAAAGGTTGGTTCAGGGTTATTGAGGGTTGGTTCAGGGTTGGTTTAGGTGTTATTTAGGGTCGGTGTATGGGTTGTTTAAGGGTTATGTTGGGTTTATCTAGGGTTAGTTTAAAGTCTATTCATGGTTGGCTTAGGGTTGATTGAGGCTTGGTTTGGGTGTTATTTGAAGTTGGTTTCGGGTCTAATTACGGTCCTTTTTTGGGATTATTTAGGGTTGGTTCAGGGTTAGCGTAGGGTTGCCTTATGGTTTTCTGGGTGTTGTTTGAAATCTTATGTAGAGTTGGTCAAGGATGTATTTAGGTTGCGTTTAAAACTTATTTAAGGTTGGTTTAGTGTTTGTTTGCGGTTTATTTAAGGTTGGTTAAGGGTTTATGTAGGGTTGGTTTAGGCTTTGTTTAGCTTTCATCTAAGACCTATTGGGTAAGGTTTTGTTTTAGACTTATTGAGGGTCGGTGTTTGGTTTATTTGGGGTTGGCTTAGGGTTTATTTAGGGTTGGTTTGTGGTTTGTTTAGGTGCTAGTTAGGGTTGCTTTAGGGTTTGTTTAGGGTTGGCTTACGGATTATTTGGGGTTGGTTAGGGTCATGTAGGTGTTGTTTAAGTTTTCCTTAGGGTCGGTTTAGGGGTTGCGTAGGGGTTGGCTTAGCGTTTAGGTTTCGTTCAAAACTTATTTAGGCTTGGTTCAGGGTTAGTTTAGGGTTTATTTAGTTTGTGTCTAGGGTTTATTTAGATTTCGTTTAGACTTACTGAAGAATGGTTTGATTGCTATGTGGGGTTGGTTTAAGGATTATTTAGGGTTGGTTTAAAGGTTATTTAGATGTTATTTCAAATTATTCGAGGTTGGTTTAGGGTGTATGTGAAGTTGGTTTATGGTTTACCTTGGTGTATGGCTTATATAGGGTTGGTTTAGGTGGTAATTAGCGGTGGTTTAGAATTTATTTCGGGTTGGCTTAACATATATCTAAGGTTGGTTTAGGGTTTCATTGGTCAGGTTAGGCTTCGTTTAAGACTATATAATTGATGGTTGGTTTAAATAAGGTTGGTTTTGGTTTTTTTTTGGGTTGGTTTAGGGTTGGTTGAGGATTTAGGCAGAGTTGGTTTGTGGTTTGTTTAGGTGTTATTTACGGTTTATTTAAGGTTGGTTAAGGGTTAGTTTAGGGTTTGTTTACGGTTGATCTAGGGTTGGTTTAGGTTTCGTTTAAAACTTATTTCGGTTTGGCTCAGGGATTATTAAAGTGCTCTTTTACGGCTGGTTTAATTAAGGTTTATTTCGAATTGGTTTGAGGCACTGCAGTCACCAAAGGATGGAAGGACCAAGGGACCAGAGGATGAGAGGACCAGAGGACCGGGAGATAAAAAGCCACAAGATTTGAAAAGGGCCAAAACACTGCACCACCGCAGGAGATATGAATATGTATGTTTGATCCCTTATATAAATAATTCTTTATTGATGCCAATATCATCTTTATTGTTTGATGCCTTAAATATTTTACTTTTGAACCCCATGTCTTCCCAAGAAACCACTTAGTATACCTATCTTAGCCAACCATCGCTTATCAGTCATATGATCCTGCTTGAAACCCTACTTGAAACCCATATGTTTATTATACCTGGATCAAGACATGCTCAAATCCCTGGTGTTAAGATTGGGTACTCCAGGAACTGTAAATCCCGCAGATCCTTCAGACTGGACCCTTGAATCAACCAATGGTTGGCCTCGTGTCATGAAAAGAAAAATTGCTGTTACCCCCTGGCCTATCCCACTGCAGCATTCTTCAGTTAATCCCAACCGGTCATAACCAGTTCATCCTGGTAGCTTGAGAGCGAGATTCACCTTTCTTGGATTCACAGAATCCCCACTTTTTTTAAGGGATTTTTTTTTATGCCCGAACTACTCAGAAAAACCCGGGTTTTGAACATTCCTCACTTAGAATAGTAACTATAATAGTTACTATAGTAACTATTCTAAAATGTAGAAACTATCATAGTTATCATAACATGAAATAATGAAACTGTTACTATATATTAATATGTTAACTATAGTAACTATCATACAAAACGGATCGATTCCCCAATGCTGATGGGCTCCTGAACGCTCTGAAGTCGCTTCTCTGCACTCACCCGTTGCCGGCCTGGCGATGAAGCACGAGGATTCTGGAGGATTTTTACCAAGGCAAAATACAAATGTGTATGTATAATATATATATATCATATGGTATGTATTATGTACTATTTATTATATTATGATATGTGTGTACATATATATATATATGTTTTCATAGTAATTCAGGGTGTATATATAAGTCCAGAAAGTGTATAAACATCACCAGCCGATGGACAAAACTACTTGTAGGCTTATACAGTTGGAATGGAGTGTCCCCGTTTTCCTCCTAACCGTGCCCTGAGGCACTTTGCAACATTTATGACATATATCTTATATTGTCAACAGAAACATTACAGTCAATCATGTCAAAATCATGTCAAGACATCGCAAAAACACATTCAACACAACAGAATGGTTGCATTGACCTCGGGACCTCGTTCAGAATATCACCCTGCACGTGCCATTACAATATGATCAAATCAGGTAGGACTCCTGTTGGGTCCTGTTGGGTGTAGAATAGTGATACAGCTAGTGCGAAGAAAACTCATCTTTGCAAATCCAGCCCCATCATAACATTGCAAAAATAATGACGTTCAACCTCAAGATGTCATGATCAAAGCTAACAATATACTATTAACATGATATTGTACTATCTACTTTCTAGTAAATGTTGTGTTTTGAAGAAATACTACAGTAGGTTATATAATGTTACATATATATATATGTGGGATGTGCCCATCTATATAACACAAATTGTCTTTAATGATTTGATATACATGATAAAATGGATGAAGGTGGCTTGGCATAGGATAGCAACATGGACACACCTCATTCCAACTTATACAAAGTGGGACCCCCGAGTTACAATTTGGTTTACAAAGCCCATTAACTATAGTTATGTCCCGCATAAACCAACAAAGTAACAATAGTACTTTCTGGTATGGTTACGCATAATACTACTATTCTGAAATATACCCCCCATTTAACTATAGTAACTATAGTTAAGCAAGTTATTTACATCAACTTAGCTATCATTTTTCGGGGCCCTAGGCACCCGTCACGTAACTCGCATCCTGGGATTTGCTACCGAGGCAGAAGTTTTAAGTGGCTTCAACTAATCTCTGCGATTCGACATCATAAAATCAGCTATACACTATAGAAATCTATAGAAATCCCATGAAATCCCTATGTTTTTTGGCTGAAATCATACATTTTCCCATGAAATCCCCCATTTTTTCTGGGTGAAATCACCCTTTTTTCCACCTGCATCTTGGACTCGCAGCTCCAGTTGCCGTGTATCGCCCCGGCGTTGTCGGTCCCGCTGGTAATCTGCGATATGTTCGAAAATTCGGGGGTTTCGCGGTGTCAAACGTGGCGATTGCATGGAAAATCCCCTAGAAACCATGCGAAAATATGGGAAAATCATCGGAAAATATGGGAAAGTGTGGGGTAATATGGGGAAAATCATGGGAAAATCCCCGAACTAAGAATGATGAAATTGCTGGGATTTTCGATGGCCATGTTCGATTCACCGGGCATATCATGGAACTAACATAGCTATCCACTAAAAATGTTGATTTTCTACAGCTATGTAAACGTTTACCAGAGGGTACTAATATGGTTTAGGTAGAAGTGGCCAAGAAAATTATACTGATTATATTTTGGGTTTGTTTCAAACTATGGGATTTGCCCAACAAATTGCCTTTTTCATCGAAAAAAAAAATGTGTCGAATTCCATTGGAGGGGTTGGGCATGGTTTGGCAACAGAGTTGCTCTGTAAAAAACCAGGTACAAGGGGTGGATAAACTGGGTAAAGAGATAACATTACCCTATGGTAAATAAACATAGACCCTGAAAATCACCAATGTTTAATGGAAACTAGTCTTCCAACCCCGATGACTGCCAGGGTCTATGTTAATTTACCAGAGGGTACCAAGTGACCCTCCAAAAGTGGCCCTTCACGACTTTGCAGCAACCCTGATCATTGAATCCAAGATTTTAGGGCTCAATCTCCCCATTAAATCCATCCTAGTGAATGGTGGTCCCCATCCAAGTGGTGGTTTAATGTCTTCCAACCTCTCAAAGTATGTACAATTTTGATCAAGATGGGGAACCAAGATAGGGGGATATTAATATACTTATATATATATATATATTCAATTACATCTACCAGAATCTACCAATCTGTATTGTACTTTATATAGCGTGTATTTATAGATGTAGATGTATCCCAATTGCATCCAATTACTATCTTTATATGTCCAAGTTTGCCCTACATTATCCCGATTCAATTCCACTATATGCCCATCAAATGCTTGGTGTTCATCATGTTTTCCAGTATACCTTCATAATATCCCCATCAATAATAAATATTCATAGGATACCTAAAAGATATCAAGATGTTAAATTACCAGAGTGTATGTGCAATCTTTACATCCCCAAATTGATTATCCAACAATGTTGATCTGGTTGGTGGTATACCTACCCCTCTGAAAAATCATGGAGTTCGTCAGTTGGGATGATTTTCCATTCCCAACTGTTTCTAAAGTCATTCAAAATTCCATGCTTCCAACCACCAACCAGTGATTATTAACCATTTATTAACCATCATTAACCATCATTATCCCATACTAAACCAATGTTCCAACCACCAACCAGTGATTGTATATACCAACCAAAGGACTTGATTCAGATCGGGGTGGAGTACCCCCGGGGTCATTGGATTCTGATCGGATCCGGGTCGGTGGAAAAGGGAGGATACCCCCGATAACCCCTGTTTCGTAGAGAAACAGTGGAAACCTTTTTTTGGCAAAAAAAAAATAGGGGGTCCATATATCGAAAAAAAATAGAGAAAATAATGAATCACCATTATTATATAGTATAACCAATATTAGCGTGAAGAACGTGGTGTCCCATCTAAAAACACCATTGGGTTCGGGCATGTTCCCATTCAAAAACACCATCTATATTAATATGTGGTGAATATAGTTAACATATACACCATTAATATCACCACTATCCTTCTTCATCAACATTTACATATAAATATAATTAACCATTCAGAGAGATTTTCCCACAAAAGAAATATATTTGGGAAGAGTTGGAATTTTCCCATTCAAAAAACACCATTTATACATATTTATACTACTATATGCTTAATATACTGAACACCTACACCATGATTATGACCAAAAAAGTCATCACCATTTTCAGAAAACCGAATCTGGGCATTTCCCATTGTCAACGTCAAAATCATATAAAATCATGACATTAAACTATGACTCAAAAAAGGTCATCACCATCTTCAGAAAACCATGAAAACCTCGCCATTTCCCATTGTCAACCTGAAAAATCTGGGTAAATTATTATATTTCACTAACCTGAATTAAGGCCATTTGGGGATGATTTCCCTTATAAGCCATGATTCCAGTGAGGTCGCAGTGAGGTCGTTATAATTTACCCAGAAAAATTCATCTCCAGCTGCAGCCCCACCTGCCGCCAGTTCCTCCTCCTGCACGGCCAGCTTTTGGACCAGCGCCTCCAGCTCCGCCCGCAGGCGCTGCCGTTCGCGCTCACACCTGGGACGAACTGGGACGAAGGGAGGGACGAGACGAAGGGATGGAGATGGAGCCGAGGCTTTCCAATGTTGATCTACTTGACTTAAGGCAGATATGTTGAACCATCAACAAATGATGTATATTTATATATACATATCCCAGATATGTTTGGTTGATCTACTTTTTAAGGCAGATATGTTGAACCATCAACAAATGATAGAAGTATCCCTACAAGTTTGGAGGGATGGAATGATGCTGGACTTTCCTATAGGTGGTTTTATTGTTGATATTCGTTGGGGGACCAAAAGAAACCACTCATGTGAACAAGAAATCCACCCACGATTTTTGCGCCCTTATGCCGGATGATCATCTCTGGGTTCTCTCATTAAGATGGCATGAACGCTACAAGTACTGTACCAACAGGAGTCTGACTGCTTGGATATGTGGAACCAGCGACCAGCATTAAATGCTTTTTTGGTGCTGCTGATATTCCTGCTTATCGTGGGTTGTCTGACAACGCAGCACCCACTATTCCAATGGATTTCGACTTAGATTGGCCATAAGTTGAGGTATCCCCTCATTTTACAAAACCTCTATATATATATATATATGTATGTATGTATGTATGTATGTATGTATGTATGTATGTATGTATGTATGTATGTATGTATGTATGTATGTATGTATGTATGTATGTATGTATGTATGTATGTATGTATGTATGTATGTATGTATGTATGTATGTATGTTGTATGTATGTTGTATGTATGTATGTATGTATGTATGTATGTATGTATGTATGTATGTATGTATGTATGTATGTATGTATGTATGTATGTATGTATGTATGTATGTATGTATGTATGTATGTATGTATGTATGTATGTATGTATGTATCTATATATATGTATGTATGTATGTATGTATGTATATATATACATATAAACATACATAAACATACATCCCATTCTATCCCATTCTATCCAACTGGTTAAATTCCGTTCTGGATATGATGGCCACTGAAATGACTAAACTGCCCCTTCACGTTGACGTTCTGGACGTCTCGGTCCAAGAAACGTGGCACTGCTTTGCTCCTCCTGCTGCATGCGCGAGGACGTCTCCTCAAGAGGCTTCTCGTTCTTTTGGATTTTTTTTTAGCCCATCTCTTGGATGGTTTATAAACCCCATGAATACTATAGTTATAGGTACCATAAACCATAGTGACATTGGAGTTATGTTCACCAACTTAAAGCTATCGTTTGGGGGCCCCACTTTGTAGTGATTTTCGAAATTATCCTTACAAAATAAAAAGGTAGATAAGTAAGAATTACCCTTTTCATCTTTTCGTACTGATACTTGTGAGTCCAGTCCCCCATCTCTTGTTTTGGCTTCCTAAATCCCAGCAGCTCCTTGAATGACAAAAGGCAAATGTCCGCGGTGGATCTCATCCCCAGGTCTGAAATGTACAACTGAGCCATGAAAAATGCCCCACTCCCAGACCCATCACAGTCTAATGTTGGCGAATTACTAATAGCTATCCTAGGAGTCATTATGATTGTCCTCAACCACGTAGTATGATACACTATAAATAAATCTGCTGCAATAAGCATTATTGGTATCATAAAAAAATACCAGGTATTAAAAATACCACTATCTGATAATCAGCCATTAAAAATACCAGGTATTAAAAATACCACTATCTGCTGCAATAAGTGGATTTAATGCTACTATAAATACCCCTGTTGATGACTATAAATATCTACTATAAATTAGTAACCAATCATCAACAGGGCTATTTTATAAAGGCCTCGTCCTGCCGCTCCTCCAAAGTACGTTGCTCCTCTCTGCATTGCCTCGAGGCACGAATGTGAACTGCTCAGTGGAGCCTATGTGACCCGGTGTTACAACTTCCAGACTAACATAGCTGTGGAAAATCACCATCTTTAATAGGAAAATCAACTATAAATGGGCCATTTTCAATAGCTATGTTAAATTACCAGAGGGTACAACTTCCAGACAATCAACACATAGGAGGTTGACATTTGCCACAACAAACTCTCATTGCTTGGCTACAAGTGTGCTCCAAAAAGTCATAGACTCACAAACAGAATCATGGAAGCCAGTCAGCAAAACAATGGAAAAACCTATGACAGTCAGCAATCGCAAAGCCAACTGGAACGCCAGAACTGGATGGCATGGATACGAGAAAACCATTTCAGAAAGATCACTATGATCCGATGCTTATCCCATACTAACCGTTACTAACCCATGCCAACCCATACTATCTCGTATATCAAAAATCCCATATATATATATATATATACCATATATCTGGGTAAATTATAATATTTCACTAACCTGAATTAAGGCCGTTGTTGTTGCACGTTGGTTTCCCGGCCGCCTCCCTGCAATGCGAAGAGGCTGCCTTACCTGAATTAAGGCCTCACATGGGGATGATTTCCCTTATTAACCCAGATATGTATATAATTGTATATATCCCCATCTTGTTTCCAGACCTTCTGTGGCGAGGCAGGCACATCTCAACCAACCGGCCCTGGGTTTGGCATCCCCACGAGCTCAAGCGTTCACAGTCCTCGTTGAGGCTGTGCGCTGCCTGCGGGCCGGGTGGTTCCAATGGATTGGTTTAGTCGGGAAAATCTTAACCGGAAACCCATGGGTTTTCACCATCAAATTTGATGGGCTTTCCTGTTAAAATTTTCCAGTAAATCCAATTCTGTGAATGTAGCTTGTCACGGATTAATATGGATCAATCATGATTTATCACACTGAAAGGCCGTGTTTCTGCGCGCACATTCAATGAGACCCGACTTGAGCCTCTCGCGTTTCCTTCTGGCTCTCTACTGAAAAGAATCTGAGCCCGACTTGCCCAGCATTCTCATGTGCTTCGGGCTTGGCACCACTTTGCACACAGGCCCAGATGGAATTGGAAGAATCAACAGGGCAGGTTTTCCTGCAACATGCACTGTACTCCGTGCCTCTCTCAGTTGTGTCCTACTCAAGACGTCATACTCAAGTTCGCTTGAAGTTTTCTTCTTCAAAACCATGGCTGTGTATGGCGGTAGTAGCTCAGCCTCATTCGGAGAAAAGCTCACAGTCTCAATGCTGCGCCCGACCCCTTCTGGCGAATTGAGTTTGATCATGTAGGTCTCTTGGAACATTGATGCCAGACTTTGACTTTCTGAAGTAGAAAGGCAGTATGGGACTCGCCAAGGGCATCCAGTGCAACAAATCTTCGGAGTCCGAGCGCAAAGCGTGGTGCGAAGGTTTGAAGACCTTATTTGATGTGTATACCATATACCCCATATATTATAGACCTTATACCCCATATATACCATATACCATATACCATATACCATATACCATATACCATATACCATATACCATATACCATAGTATATGTCTATACTGGTATTTGTGAGGACACACTTCGCACAAACGTCCCCCCACGCCCACACTTCCTGGATGCGGGCATGTTGTTTATAGCCTCGATTCATCTCCTCAAAATCGGCAAGGGTAACCATGTTGAGCTGTGCTAAGCCTCGTTCAACTTCGGCCTCACTAGGTGCTTTGGCCACCTGAATTCTTTGAGGTAGTTGGAGTCCTCGTAATCTGGGCAACTAAAGCCAGAAAACATCCCAGAACCAGAGGCATCATAAAGGCGTTGTCTCTTGCAACGAGGTACAGACTGGATTTGAGACAACTAGAGGTGAGAATGAGGATCAGCCACACAAACAGCTTCTTCACTGTGAATCTGTTGACTGTCCTCATAGACAATAGCCTCTCCAATGGAAGCAACAGTATTCAACAGGAGTGCTTGTGTCTTTGAGCGTTAAAAAAGCGGCGACTCTGCTGGGATAGAGAATGACCCTTGTCCTTGTGTCACCTTGCCTCTGAATTATCGCTTCATGAGCCAATGACCAAACAAATCTGGTTGGTGGTTGACCTACCCCTCAGAAAAAGATGAGTTCGTCACTTGGGATGATTTTCCATTCCCAATAGATGGAAAGTCAGAATCCATTCCATGAATCCATTCCATGGTTCCAGTGGTTCCAGTCACCACCAACCAGGTGATTATTAACCATCATTAACCATCATTAACCATCATTAACCATCATTAACCATCATTAACCACCATTATTAACCAGAAATAGACCTTACCAGCCAGGTTCAACCTGACATCTTACAGCCACCCAGAACCCCGCTTTCCCACAAAAATCCACCTCTTTGGCTCGCAAAACCTCCCCGGCCGCGAAGTCTGCGTTGGCCCTGCCAGCTGGTGCCCACAAGCGGTTCCTAAAAACTATATAAATATACTTATGAATACTAGATAAATCTTTAAAAAGTACTAGATAAATGTTTGACGGATGGTAGGTACACTTAAAGTTATGTATATATATATATACATAACAAGACGAGGGGGCTAATAATAATAAGACGAAGAAGAACAGCAATAATTATATATAGTAATACTAATAAAAAATAATGACAATGATAATGATAGATAAAAATAGCAATGATATGCAATGATAATAATGTTACACAGAGGCCACGAGCTTTGCCGAAACCTCAAATACCAGTTACACTACGTACATTATCAGACCTGTTCTAGATATGCAATAACGCTATAAGATGCTATAAGGATTTACATAAGGTCACGGGTTTAGGGCTAAGGGTTTAGGGTTGACCATGATCATGATCATCATCATCATCATCATCATCATCACCACCATCAATCATCACCACCACCACCACCATCATCATCATCATCATCATCACCAGCAGATGCTCAATGAAGAAGAAACACAATTACCCATCCACGGAACAATACAATTACGCTAGGGTTTTAGCTTCAAGGTGAAGCGTTCCCCGTGATCATCCTCGCCGCCACCACCATCATCACGGCCATATCATCAGCATCGTCCAGAAGCTCATTGAGAGTCCGGACATCCAGGTCTTGCCGTAATCTTCGTCCAGTGTTGTCAATTAATATACATTCAAATACCACCATTGTCCAATGGCATTGCTTATCGAAAAATACACTAATATCGAGGTTTCCTAAAATGGGCGTACCCCCAGTCATCATCCATTTTATATTCGGATTTTCCATGAAATAAACCATCCAGCGAGCGACCAGGGTACCTCCATGACTTTGGACATGTGAATCCCCCCAAGATCATGTTTCTCCACCTGGCTTCTTTGAGCCGGAGTTGTGCAGCTTCCGCCTGGACACTTGGAGAAAGGCAAGGACTGAGTGAAACTGACAGAAAAACGGTGATTTTTTGGCAGCAAAAATGGTGGATTTAACATGATTTAACCATCACAGTTGATCAAACATGTGGATGGAATCATTGATTTTTTGGGGGGATTCAAACCATCAAAGAATTGGGGGTTGACCATGAATAGAGATTTAAAAAATCAACGATGGAGTGTTCAATGGACATGATATTGTGGTTGTTGTTTACTGAAAGGCCTTGTTTTTACCGCATTAAAATTGGGAAAATCCTGCAATATGCTCTCAACGAAGTCTAGCAATACGTCAAGCAGTTCACGACAATATTAGTTCTTAGTATATCTGGTTGCTGGGTTTCTGCAGTTTCAACCCTTTTTTCAAGTATGAAAACCTAGGGATTTTTCAAACACTACGTTTTTCAATCACCAATCAAAATCAACCAAATTGATTTATGTCATGGGTCTACTTTTGGTGTGTGGACCACACACGATTCGGATGATAGCACCCCCCCATCTCCGGGAGGCACAAATCAGTAGCAAGTATTTGTTAAAATTTGGAAAGAAAAGTATTTGGTCTCTTAAATATGGTGCAAATTTCACCTCAAGTATTTGAAACTGGAAAATCTGGAATTTTACAGCAGCACCAATTGAAATTTGACAAACTAGCCTTTGCAGGAATGAAGCTGTTTTTCAACCAATTCTTCATGGGAACAAGTGACCAACGCCCTTGGACTCTTGGATGCTGGGGATAAACCCGGCCAAACCGACCTATAAAATGTGGGTCATTTATGGTCATTTGCTATCAATGTTGACTATGAAAATTGTTTCCCCAATCTAGCAAAAAACATGAGCTAGGTAGCTTTTTACGTCTTATTTCAACCAATGAACAAGGCTACGTTTATTTCCACTAACACGAGATCTTTCGTTATTCGAAATCTCCAAGTCACACCTCTGCCAATTGGGTGCGGAGAGAGCTTTGCATCCTCGAAGGTTGGACACAAAAAGTTTCAAGTTCGACTAGAACTCCATGGGTTCAAAATTCATGTCAGGGACATCCATATTTTAACGGGTCATGATGGTGATTAGTGAATAATTCGCGAATGATGACTTAGTCATGGCTATGAGTTACCCTCCGGTAAACGTTTACATAACTATGGAAAATCACCATTTTTCATGGGAAAATCCACTATTTCTATGGCCATTTTCAATAGCTATGTTAGTCATAACCAGAGGCTATATCATATTAAATCCCATTAAAATCCCATTAAAATCCCATTAAATTACCAGAGGCTAGTCATGGCTATTTTCGTTAAGACCCCTGCTGAAACTCCAAATAGCTGGTATACGAGGAGAAACGGGGTCCGACAGAGCTGAGCCATGAAGAAATCTCCGGTCCAACCAATCCGCACATGTTTGGTTGGTGATTGATGAATATGAACATATTGATAGAATATGTACATGTATATGTATATATATATATGTATATATAGTATAGATATATATATATTATGTGTATATATATATATTATGTATATATATATATGAATATTATGTGTATATATATATATAATTATATATATACATATCGGCAATAATATCGGTTATTAACACATACTGGTATTATATAATTACATGCAAGTTTTGTCGTATAGAAATAGCATGTTTTCTTGTTCCATGGTTCACTTGATTGGTTCATATTGGTTATAGATTCCCAACTGATGATCTCCAGCCAAACTCCCAAGCGAAGCATAGCGAATTACCGGATTTGTCCAAGCCACTGCGAGGTTGTGGCCTGGGATACGTAAAACGGTCACAAAACACAAAGGGGTTTACAATGTGAGAAATGGCTTTGGCATAGCTATCTCAGCTATGGATTTTTGATGATGTTTGTTGCTATCATGTTCAATGCCAGTGTCACCGATGCCTCTGGTAATCTTTTGGCACCATGTTTGCAAAGACTAGCTGCTAGCCGCGCGTCATTCCGTTTTTCTCGGCTTTAGATGTTCATCGGAAACCTTGCTAACATCATTAATGGGATCATAGGTTTGACTGGAAGCAATATTGTCACTTAAACATCAACGAAATATTTCAACTAATATGGTCATAAACCCAAACATGGATACACACAGCAACATGGGATGTTTGAAACCCTTAAAAAAAAAAAAAACATGGTTTTTGTGGTGGGATAGTAATAGAATGTAATAGATAATCAACTAACTTATGGCCCATGGCACAGTAACCTCCAGAAAGATGCCGAAAAGCTATGGATTTTTGCTGCTTCAATCCCAATGTAGCCTCTGGTAAAAAACTGTTACAGCTTGCCGTGAAAAACCAGCATTAAGATAATAAGTACCCTCTGGTTATTTAACATAGCCATGGAAAATCACCATGCTTTTAATAGGTAAACTATCTATTTCTATGGGCCATTTTCCATGGCTGTGTTCAATAACCAGAGGTTAAATCATCTCGGTTTATGGGCCATTTTCGATAGCAAACTGTTCTGATTAGCAGAGGGTATACTTCAGCACCAACTTTGGGGAGAAAAAAGACACCCATTTCTAGATCACCTCACCCACCAACGCGCCTGGTGCCTATCTGCTGATTCTTGGACTTTCTGCCTGGCAGGTCCGGCAGCGCAACCAAAAAATCTCCCAAGACTAGTGCCAAAATGTGCCAAAACCCTGATTGATGGTAACCTGGTTGACTACTAGATGATTGGGAAACTCTAAGTAGCTCCCCAATGCTCCCCATTTAATAGGAAATCCTTAGCTCCTTACCACTGGAATGGATACCCCTAGCTCCTTAGCTCTCTCCTAACCACTGGATAGTTGAAGAAAAACCCCAGAGACTTATCGCCATCGCAACATCGCCCCAGCTCGGCTGAGGCGCGACTCACCCCGTCAGATCCTCCTGGAAAAAAACATTTTTTGGGGGATCCTGAAAATATGGGTGATACTTAATCATGGTTACTAATGGTTAATCATGGTTACTAATGGTTAATCATGGTTACTAATGGTTAATCATGGTTAATGATGGTTACAAATGGTTAATGATGGTTAATAATGGCTAATAAATGACGATTAATGGCTATTATTATATAATGGTTATTAATAGAGGTTTCTGAAATGGAGAATCCCTAAGTCACCATGGGTTAACCTATACTAAAATGATCTAAGTTTGGATGATTTGGGTGGTACCCCAAGTCCGAAACCACCTCATACCACACTAACTTCATTGCATGGTCGATGTTGGAAGCTCTTCAACCCTACGATTCTTAGGGAGCTCCAGTCGCAGGGTTTCAGGACTTCACCAAGCTGAATCATGGCAAGTAAGGCACCAACCAGAAACAAGTGATTTCTCACTGGATTGGTTTAAGGGAAAATTTACAGGAAACCCATGGGTTTTTACCATCAAATATAGGGCTTTCCTGTAAATTTTCCCATAATCCAATTCTATGGATTTCCTTACTTTAGGTTATTCCTGCAAAAATAACTGTTACATCAAAGAAACTCACCAAACATCATTTCAGCACCAGTTCAATTCTTCAAGCGCCACAGAATGGGGAAGCAAATGCCTTTCCGTGCAGGGTGAAGCAAATTGCCTTTCATTAACCATCATTAATCATCATTAACCATTGTTAACCACTATTAACCATGATTAACCATCATTTCAGTACCAAATGACCCTCTCAACACTCGCCTCATCTGATCCGCTCTCTTTGAAGCGGTTTCGAAGGCATCTTCAGCCTCGACGGGGGATCCTACAGAACCGAACCGTTTTTGGGATCCGTTTTTGGCAAACCTTCGTGGGATCCCCACATCTTTGGATTTGAAGCCATAGTTACCCTCTGGTTATTTAACATAGCCATGGGAAATAGCCCATTTATAGAGGTTTACCTATTAAAACTGGTGATTGTCCATGGCTATGTTAAATAACCAGAGGGTACATGTATTTTCATACGGTATCATACAGTAAATTTACGTCTATGTTTTTAGTGGATGATACCCGAAATTACCATGAAATTAGAGCTTTACTCGGTATAAATTAGTGTACCACTACCCTCTGGTAAATTCACATAGACCCTGGCAGATAGGGGTTGGAAGACTAGTTTCCATTAAAAATGGGTGATGTTCAGGGTCAACAAGTTAATTTACTGGAGGCTAATAATAATGTAATGGGTGTGTCTGAAAATGAACCTATCAGTATGAATATTTTTTTTCGGGAAACCAATGATTATCATCCAATGGATTTGGGGGTACACTATTTTCTGGTGCGTTTTACGTAGGGTTGCTGGATGGGTTGCTGGGGGTTGCTGGGATGATTATGAAAATAGTTAGCCAGTGGATCATTCCCGAAAATTCCCTACGTACCAAGCACAAGTAAGTTTATGGGTTTCCATTGATTTGGGGGTACTTCCAAATCATCCAGCCATTGTTTTCGGATTTCCCATGATAAACCATCCAGCTATTAGCGGTGTATAGTTTGATGCTTTCACCCCTTCTCGCCTGCGCGACTCGATCGATGAGCTGCGAGAATTTGGAGCCTCGGGCAGATGGATGACTATAGAAATCTCCGAGAAAACCCATAGAAATGCGGGTGGGATCTGTGATGACAAGTCGCTGCTGAAGATGGAGATCTTCCCGAACTTCCCTACATTTTTACATGCTTCAGTCATCGTTTGATTCTTGGAGAGTGTAAAATACGTTCTTGAGAGTTGTGGAGTCATCCTGTCAACATCATTTAGTGGGCCAAAAATCAAGACGGAAAGCCTCAACACACCTTGACACATCTAGTTTGAGATCGCCAATTTTTCACCTATGTTCATTCTCTATATTACTGGTGGTGTCCAAAGTCAATCATCCAAGTCGTGGATGAACATGACTTAGCATTGAAACAACTATGGTGACGGGGATCCCCCATGACTCTTCAGAGCCCCCGAAGGTGATGTTCAGTTTTGCCATATCAGATTTATCCCCCATGACTGGATGGTTGATATTAACAATGCATAATTGTTAAATAACCAATCAATCAATCAAATCAAATCAAATCAAATCAAATCAAATCAATCAATCAATCAATCAATCAATCAGCTTCATAAGTTACAGTTACCTTCAATTTTTGGACCCATACCAGCACCGCAGCTTGGGCCGCCCCTGCAGAGCAGCTTGACCACTTGGTTTGGATCCTGGGGCATTGAAGCGGTGCCGTGGATGTTTTGAGAAATCCCAGGGAGATATCACTTTGATAAATGATTGATTAATGATTAATATTGTTCATAATCATTAATCATGTCATACAATCTATCAATTCTAAGACTAATCATTAAGTCTGCATCACTCAAGAAATTCTTACCTCTTCCAAGATCGTGAAAATTATTTTTTTTCGCGTGGCTGTGTTCTCACGGATAGCCTGGGCGCTTAAAGTTGTGGGCCCATTCATGTTGACAAAGAGCAACTGAGAGTGTTACGTAGTGTTACCATATGGTACCCTAGGGTAAACTAACATAGATGTTCAAAATCCATGGTTTCCCTCATGATCCAAGAATGGTGGGTAAACTCCACATGTATGTATTTTTTACAGCAAGGTACCTAGATCTTTCCCACAGGGTTCTAGGAAGTAAGAGGTCTCCATACCCAACTGATGGCTTAACAACCCCAAAACCCTAAAGTTTGGCGCTTCCAGCCTTCACAACATTGTTTTCTCTTAAACCATCATGTTTGGTCACGTCCTTGCGAAGTTACCGTCATTTGCCCAGATTTGGAAAATCTTCATTGATGGATCAAAATGCAGCCGGTTTTTTCTAGTGATCTAAAGTGATTTCAACTGATCTCACTGGGTGAAAATCTGGTTTCAAACCGATTTCAGCCGATGGCTCCCAGACCCCCCGGTGTGGTGCCAGCCATGTCCTGCACAGCTTCCAATAACTCGCCTTTGACGCCGGATGGGATCGTTCCAGCCAGAGGCTTAGCTGTAGGTTATCGGTGACCTGTGGCTATCTCCAGCTTCCAGCAATACTTATATATATATATAGTATATATATATATAGTATATATATAGTATATATATATATAGTATATATATATATGTACATTTACATATATATATATATATATGTACATTTACATATATATATATAGTATATATGTGTATATATATATGTATATATATGGGAGTTCCTAAAATGCGGATACCCCTGGATGCCCCTAAATCATCCATTTTATAAATCATATATGTTTGATAGGATTCTCCAGTACAAACCATCCAGCTATTGGCGAAAACCCCGATGTATGGAAGCCCTCATATATATGTTTACCATCTCCAAATTTCGTGTGATTTTAGAAAGTGTGTGAAAGTTTAGTTTAGCAGTCTAGCAGTCTAGCAGTCTAGCACCTCATTTTCCCATTTTCCCCAGCCATTTGAAGATATACCCCATGCTTGGACTCAAAAAAAATCCAATTCCTCCCAGCCCAGTCCAGAAATCCTGAGCTTCCCTACGTGGCGGAGGGCCAAACGTAGCTCCAGGGGATGGCATGATGACATTCGTAGTCCCACAACGTCCACTTGGTCTACGAATTTTCCCGTTTACGCCCCATCAAAAATGGAGGTGGAAACCTGGGAAACTCCCCGAAAAATGGGAGGTTTATAGCTGGGAAAATCCTAACATAAATGAGGGACAAATTCCAGCCATGTTTGATGACTCCTTTTTGGGGTATCTGTCTATTGACTGCAAACTGCTGAGTCCTTCTCTGTTTCAGCTCGAAGTTGACCAAAAATGACCCGACGTCGCATGGTTTCTTGTCGCAAGACCTAAAGGTCTCAGAACCAAGTTGGGTTCGAGGTCTGGCAGTGCTCGCAGTGCAGAGAATGTCCAGGGCTTCAAGTCTTTCAACTGCCGCTTTTACCCTCTGGTTATGACTAACATAGCTATTGAAAATGGCAATTTATAGTGAGTTTTCCCATGAAAAATTGTGATTTTCCATAGCTATGTTAGTTTACCAGAGGGTAAACTGTTCATCCGATAATCCCATCGTTCATATTCAACAGCCCCATGGTGAATGGTCCCGAAGAAGTGGCTTTCATCCCCATCCACCATGGTCACCATGGATCCTTTTCAATGCTGGCTGTTGCTTCGCGAAACTTGGCTACCAGTGAACTTCTTAAGAAGTCGAAATTTGTGGCGAAAGCTCTCAAACCCATGAGCTTATCATGTCTATGAGCAACATGATGGTGATATCAGCAAGAAAACTAAAATCTCATACCATCTCACACCTATCTCTTGTATCACTGGATCTTCCGCAGCTATCGCAAATCAGCTGCTGTTGACTCATATGTTCATCCATTTTTGTTTCACTAATATCTTTTGCATATCTTTACTGGTCAAACTCCCTTGAGCTTTCTGAAAGGGCACCAGACCTGGGACCTCCGTTGGTGCACTCCGACCCCGGACATCCCCAGACTCACCACGATAGCACGATCCGCCTGGCGCGGCTAAAATTTCAGGTCCTGTTTCTGGGTGGAAAATAGGTCTAAATGATATAGTTATGGTAAACTAACATAGATATTTTTGGTGATTTTCCCTCAAAAACAGCAAAATCAACTTGCCATTCTGAAAAAAGTTAAAATACGAAATGCGATTGGATAAGTGGCTGTCGCTTGAATCCAAAATTATTTATAAAAACTTTAATAACTGATAGTAGAGATTGGGCCTGGGTTCTCATAGCCCAAAAGAGTTTAAGAGCCAACGTAAAAAGATAAATAGTTTCTGACAGTTTCTGGATGTTTGTGGTTTATGGCTCGATGTTTACACTGTAAAAACTCCATGAAAATTACATATATTCTTCATCTACAATAATCTCTCAAATTCCAGCCAGAATATATGTATTCTTCACAGAGTTCATGTTTGATTGTTGAGGGAAGACATGGGAAGACGCACAAGGGAGGGATTTAAGGCTCAATCAGCTTACTCAACTTAACTAAGTGAACCTAAAGGCATTGTGTTGGGCTGTTGGGCCAGATGCCAGGCGCCTGAGAACCTCCCAATTTTGACAGTGCTCCAGACAACCATAGAGCTGAACTCTGTGTCCTGGGAAGGGGTGCCACTTTCACCAACCAACTCCAATTTTTTCAGAGCTGCACTTTTTCGCATCCGCACGCCCCGCATTTTGCTTTGCAGGGTTCGTGGGGCTATGGCCACTGATGGACAGTTGGACAGTTTGTGGCTGGTTGAAAAAGGCGGCATTGCAAAGTGATAGAAGTTTGAGCAGAAATATATAAACAGGTAGAATCAGCCGTTCCACCCTTGTTGCCATCGTTTACACAGAATTCAATGAATTGGTTTGACGGCAACCCTGCAAGATCATGTTCCCGTCGCCTTCGCTGGCTCAAGGGAATCCTCAGCCTTCACCCTGTCCATGGTGACTAGGAATCTACTGCTCGGTTGATGTCGAGATTATCATCTCAATATTTTAGTTCATGAAAAAAACAGGCAGCTATGCAGCTATGCCAAGCCAACAACTGAGTCACAGCAACCATCATGTCTGGATATCAGCTTTATCCGCAGTTTTCGCTGGTTTATTTTTCTAAGATGCTTTACCCTCTGGTAATTTAACATAGCTATTGAAAATTGCCATTTATAGTGGATTTTCCCATTAATCATGGTGATTTTCCATAGCTATGTTAAATTACCAGAGGGTAATCCCAATTGTCCAGCATCGCTTCTGGATCAAACCTCCGACAGCATCCATCAACCAGTTCCCAACTTCTCGAGATGAACAGTCCCAAGATGTCCCAAGTATTTCAGCATAACATCAACCACATCAACCCACCAGTTGGAGGTTTCCTAAACTGGAGCTACCCCCCTTTTTTTCATCAAAAAATAGATTTGCCAAAATTCACCATCCATCCCGCGAGCTACCAGGGATGATCCTCCAGCTATGGAAACCACCAGTTGTTGGATCTCTCCAACGTCTCGGCAGAAATCGATCAACTCAACAGCCCCAAGACCATTTGGTCTTCACCGGCATGCGCTCAGAGACCTGCGAGTCGCGCAGCCGTAGCTCCTACCAGCCGCAGCGCATAAAATTTCAGGGCAGGTTTTTTTGAGCAGGGAAAATGATGTTGAAAGTATCTAAAAGTTGTGTGTCATGTTATTCAGTTATTCATTCAGAAGTTTCGGTGGTGATTTTCATGTGATTTTAATCATGGGAACAAACATTCATTATAAGATTCAGAAGTTTCCTGTCGTATGTGGATCTCGAGCTCGGGCTTGGGGCGGCCATGGGCGGCCCAGAATTTCCGAGGCCCTTTTTGTGGGTCAAAATTGGAGACCCTGGGAAACAGAGATATAATCATGTCATATGTATATATATATATATGTATGTATGATAATATATACTTATATATGATAATATATACTTATATATATATATATACATTATATATATATATATACACATTATATATATATATATATGTGTGTGTGTGTATTACCCATATATGCTCCATGGTGCTGAAATATGTACCCACATGTGCCCTCACAAAATCAGCCAAGTTTTGTAGGTAAATATACCAGCACCCGCCCCTGTCCTTGATGCTGGAGAATGGAAGTGACTTTGCCAACTTAACCCCTGGCCGGCTCATCAGAGTTCGTGGACTCCGTGGACCTAAAATGAATAGGTTTCCAACACTAAACCAAGGTCTCCCCCAAAAAAATTGGATGGTTACGTGTTTTCTATGGGAATTTCAGGATCCGATTTATTGGAGGTACCTACCATTTTTTTAAGGCCTATTTTTGAGGCCTATATAAGGGCTATGTTTCTATGTTTTAAGGACCCATGTCAGCTACGCCATATTGTGTTCTTAATTACGCCAAAGGGTCCACCGAAGTCCCTACGATTTCATTCCAACGCAAACTGTGATTTCCATGCATTTCCATAATATACAGTAGTAGTCATAGATTTCGACAAAGGTCCAAATATATATATATATATATAATCATATATATATATATCCATGCATTGCGACATATATTTCCATACAGGTCCACGTGCAGTTTTCCTACAATGGGGGTACCCATAATTAATCATCCACTTTCTAGATGTATGGTCCATGAAACTTCCCCATCCAGCTACCAGGGCGTCCCCATCCGCCCACCTTCATCGTCCCCAAAGCTGTTGGCCGACAAATCCAAGCTGGTCAGGGCCAGCTGGGGCGTCTCCAACATCTCGCAGACGTGGCTCAGGTCTTTCAGTTCGCAGTGGGCTAAGGACAACTCCTATGGCTCCGCTGGCGTCCGGCTCGGGCCGTGGAGATGTGAAAAATCCCTGGTGAACCCCCAGCTATGGCCATTTGAGGTGGAAAAATGATGATCAACCAGCGGAAGTTTCGGGATCTTCTATTTTCAAACACAACGAACTGATATTTCAAGAGAAGAGGAGTTAGAATGGCCATTCATTTCACGTTGGGATCCACGGTAGTGAAGATCTATGGTTTTGACGTGCTGACCATACTCGACAAACATTGACCGTCACTGAGCACTCCCTTGCAGTCCCCAAACCATCAAAAGAACTCACACACCCGAAGATCTGGTGCTTTAACTGCCAGATTTACACTGGCTAATCTTAGACACTCTGCAAAAAAAAAACACCCACTTAGACAGGAATTGTCCATATTCCGCAATTTCCGGACAGAGATTGTATTGAAGTATTACAACACATTAAACAACGTATTCAACTTAGACTACCTTCACCATCCTTCACCCAGGGTTTCTCCATTCTCCCGGCCTTCACGCCGGCGTTGGCACGCACGTGACGCGCCAGGGCAGTGCAAACGCATTTGACCCCAGCGTCGCCCAGGCGGCACCAGTCCAGAATCAGTTTGCTCACTTTGGAGGGTTCAGCCTCCGATGGTGGATGCTGGAGGGGTGAGGGAAAGACTGGTTGGTGATAGGAAAAAATGGGGATGAAACTGATTCATATGATGGGTTTTTAAAATGGAGATACATGAAAAATCGATGTTTCACATGGGATTTTGGTGGTTCTCATGAAGCCTCTTCCATCCCCTTCTGCTGGGGAAAGGGCCCGAAAATTCCCATGGATTCTCTGAATGCCTTGAGATTCTGATGTTGATTTGGATCATCACCATCCTCATCCCTGTTGAACCTATGGGAATGGATTGGTTTAAGGGAAAATCTACAGGAAACCATGGTGTTTACCATCAAATTGAATGGGGTTTCCTGTTAAAATGTTCCCATCATCCAATTCTATGATGCCAGCATAACACCAACATTTTCACTATAAACTACAAGGTATGTATCAACTGGGCACTTGCCCAAAGAGCCACCAGGAGGGTTGGTCCACTTCCCCAGATGCCCATGGTTCAAGCCGGGACCCTCGGTATCAGTTGAGTTCCCCCAAAATGATCATCTTCAGAAAATCCCTGAAAAATCCGTGAAACATCCAATCTCTAAATTGTCATATAATGTCAACTCCGGATTAATAAACCATGGTTAATTAATTGGGGGGTACTCCTCCAATAGTCATTTCATCTGATACTTTTTTTATGGTACCCTCCCAATTAAACAGCGGTAAACGGGGTTTATTTATCCAGGGTTGACATTATTCATATATTGTCATCGAAAAGGTCCAGGTCTCTGGGATCCCATTTTCCAAGGAACTTGAACTCTGGCGATGAGGGCTTCTAGCGCTTCAAGGTCCCACAAAGCCTGGCTGTTCGCTGGGTCAAACCTGAGAAATCACCATTTTTCGAGGACTTCCAAAATATGTTCATATCAAACATGGAGATTTCCGCCATGTTGGAGGTTTTTCAGATGTTCACAAACCTTCACCCAGTGGTATATTCCGCAATACCTCCCGTCCCAGGTCGTTGGTAATGTCCGTGCCCAGCAGCGGGATCAAAGTATTGGAAGTCCAACTGCAGTTCTTTGAGCTCCGGCGCTTGTGGCAAGAACTTGCCTCGGCAGCTGCTGACCATCCAAGGGGAATGCGCCACGACACGAGTTTCACAGAGAAATCACTGACCTAGATCTAGACAGGTCCAAGCTCAAGATATTCCAAATTGTCCATTCCAGCATCAAGAATTCGTATATAATTATAATTCGTATATAACTAATATATATATATATCACCCACATATGGGAATATTCAGCAGTTCTTGGCCCAAGCTACAGATGACTTTGGCTGTGAGCCCAGGATGGGCTGACGGCAGGTTGAGCAAGAACAACTTTTGAAGCTTGGGACAGGAGGGTGCGGAAGAACTCATGGCTCCTCCAAGACACAAAAGAGATCACTCGAGAGTTGAAGATCTTGCGCAAGATAAAGGCAATTTATGGATATTTATGGCCATTTTAACTTTGACAATGATGATGAACTATCAAATTTTCGTAAATTATAGCAAGTCACCAAGCTGAAATCCGCCATAACTTGGGTCCCAGTTATCCCAGTTACCAATTCCCTTTCAGTCCCATCCAGTCGTGTAGCACCAAGCTTTCGTTCAAAACCCAAGTGCCTGGAATGCCTGGAAGCCCCAAGGACCATCCCCAACCAACAAAAATGAAAAATATGAAAATTACTTTACTTCGAGTTGTCCCCACCATGACATCTATACGTTTGGTTACTGGCATATCTTCTGGCATTCTATCTGGCATATCTTCTGGCATTCTACCTGGCATATCTTCTGGCATATGTTCTGGCATATCTTCTGGCACTCTATCTGGCATATCTTCTGGCATATCTTCTGACATTCTATCTGGCATTCTATCTGGCAAATCTTCTGGCATATGTTCTGGCAAACATTCTGGCACTTTATCTGGCATATCTTCTGGCATATCTTCTATTCTATCTGGCATTCTATCTGGCATTCTGGCGTTCTTCTGGCAAACATCTGGCACTTTATCTGGCATACCTTCTGGCATTCTATCTGGCATATTCTCTTCATATCTTCTGGCATATCTGGCATATCTTCTGGCTCCTATCTGGAAATCTTCTGACTTCTTCAAACTTCTTCTGCACATTCTTTGTCTTTCATTCCTATATAAGGTCCGGCAGGGAACACTTGGCGTGGATACTCGCGGTTGAGGTCCGGCAGGGAACACTGGGCGTGGATGGTCGTGGTTGAGGTCCGGCAGGGAACACTGGCGGTGATGGTCGTGGTTGAGGTCCGGCAGGGAACACTGGGCGTGGATGGTCGTGGTTGAGGTCCGACAGAGACCACTGTGCGTCGAGGGTCGCGGTTGAGCAGGAGGAGGAGGAGAGGAGAGGAGGAGAGGAGAGGAGAGGAGGAGAGGAGAGGAGAGGAGAGGAGAGGAGGAGAGGAGGAGAGGAGGAGCAGGCAACTGACATAAAATCTAACAACCCTCACCTGGCAGGTGGGGAAAAAATCAGCTCCGAAACTCCTCCCTGAACTCCCGTCCTTCCGTGCCACTTGGGAGTAGCCCCAGCAGATCGGCGGCATAGAGATCCACCAAATGGAGGACTTGGAGCCGCGCACCGATGCCATCCACAGCTTCCAGCGCCGGCGCGACGCCAGCGATGCCAGCGACGCCAGCGACGTCCGGGGAAGCCGCGCCTTTCGATTGATCGGCCGGGAAGCTATGCTGACCTCACAGGTGGTAAAGGACAACAGCCCTGGCTGACCTGGGCATACCTGGGGGGCATGTGGTGCACAGGCCACAGGTCTATGAAATCCTCCGAAATGATGGAATTATGTAGAATGATGGACGGAACTATCATGTAGAATATGTACAAGACATGTGCCTTTTCGCCAATGTCTAAACCAGTTTCCGATGATTGTGATTCAGCTCAAATCCCAGTTCCGCTCCAGTCACCATACCCCCATGACTCATAGGTGTCAAATTGGTTTTACTGTTTGGCCTTCAATGTTTGTTTGTGAGTCACATGCAACCCAATAGCAGCACTCCGGTTTCACATGATCAGTGGCCCCAACCAAGTCATCCCATCCATCACCGAGCGGCGAGCGCGCAGCAGCAAAGAGAAAACCGAACCCTCCAGGTGTTGTAAGTTGGGCAACTGATTCCTGGGGCATCTGCAGCTACAGGGGTTGTTTCATGTGAGGAAAAAGACAAAAATCCTGCAGAAACTGGGGGAGTGATGAGCATAGGTGGTCGGCAATAAACTGACCAGTCGATCGGTGGTCTATTACAATCCCCAAGTATCCAAACCCATAGGATCCATGGTGCTGCTATATATGTTAACATGGATCCCATCAATATACCCCCAATCAATGTTAGCATATATAGCAGCACCATGGATCCGTCATGGGAAATGGTCCAGGAAGGTATTGTTTACAGGATTTGCCACGTTGAACTGGCTTGGTATATCACACTGCACCAAAATCACAGGCTTCAAAGCCACGTTTTCCCCATAAGCCATGACCATAAAAGGGGGTTAAGGGGGTGGTCATGGCTGCGGCAAACCGCAATTCAAGCCATATTATGGTTGCGTGGAAATATGACACCCCCATTCTTCCAGTGGTGAATCATCATGTTGCCTGTTTCAATTGCCATCTGTGGTTCTACCGTAAGTTATACCTCATTCTCAGCCACGGCCACGAGGTTTCCAATGTCATGAGGCTACCCCCCCGTCGTCATCGCGAATGGACGACCATCACTTCGAAAGGAGAAACCCGTTTTGTGACGAGGATTGGGATCCCCAATTCTCAGACACACCCCGTTGAATACTATTTAATTACTGGCATACTGGATTGTACTATTATCAATAAATGTAAACTCCGGATTAGTAAACCATGGTTTAGAAAAATCAGGGGGGTACTCCCCAAATAGTGAGAATCTGATACTTGAATGGTACCCCCGTAATTCAACGGCCGTTTGGGATTTGTTAATCCAGGGGTTGACATTAATTATCATGGTGTAATCTACTAATCAAGTGATTATCGATAGCTTTTCAATTGATCCATGGTGATTAATCTCGACCCCCTATTAATAAAGGTCCCCCTAATAAAAAGAAGGCCGGCTCTCGGGACCATTTTTTTTAAATTGTTTTTCCATTCCGCCTATTGAAAACCAATACTACATGAGCCGAGAATAAATTAACACGCCTCGTCGAGCTTATTAGGGGGCATCCTAGCAGCAATCGAACTTTTCGAGGACTCCATCCGTGTGTGTGTGTGTGTGCACACCGTTATCACAAATGGTTCCATTTTCATCTAAAGCAGGGCTACTGGAGCCAATTTGCCTATCCAGTCCACCGAAGCTATGGCAGTACCCGCTTGAACTGTTGAATAAGCGGGCCCGCAATGCCCTCAAGGGGTCAAAAAACATTACTGCTACTGCCACTACGACTGCTACTACCCCTACTACCACTCCTTTCGCTACTGCTACTGCTAGTGCTGCTGCGACTGCTCGTGCTACTGCTACTACTACTACTACTACTACTTCTTACTACTACTACTACTACTACTACTACTAGTACTACTAGTACTACTAGTACTACTAGTACTACTACTACTACTACTGATACTACTACTACTACTACTACTACTACTACTACTACGACTACTACTACTACTACTACGACTACGACTACGACTACGACTACGACTACGACTACGACTACGACTACTACTCTTAGAATTGTTTGGTTCTTTACTGCCAATTGTGTCAAGTGTTATGCATGGCCAGAAAAGGGTCTGAAACAGTCTGAAACAGGTCTGAAACATCCACATCTCCAGGATCTCAGCCCGGGTCTAGCTTTTACCAATATTGTCCTAGTTTCAGTCTTCAAATTTCCATGTCTGTCTGTTTCACCTCTCGTCTCTTGTAGATGCCTTTCTGACTTGTTGCTTTTTCCCCTTCCACGCGACCTTTTGCCCCTTGGTCGCAAATGACAGCGCACTCGTATGTTCAAGGGGGCCCTCAATGCCGTGAAGGGGTCCGAATACATTACTTTGACTGCTACCACTACTGCAACGACTACTACTACTACTACTACTACCACTACTACCACTACGACCACTACTACTACTACTACTACTGCTGGTAGAATTGTTTGGTTCTTTGCTGGCAATAGCTTTGACCAATATTGTCTTAGTTTCAGTCTTCAAATTTCCATGTCTGTCTGTTTGGCCTCTTGCCTCTTGTAGATGCCTTTCTGACTTGTTGCTTTTTCCCCTTCCATGCTACCTTTTGCCCCTTGGCCGCAAATGACAGCGTAGTCGTATGCTCCAGGGGGCCCGCAATGCCGTCCAGGGGTCAGAAAACATTACTGCGAATGCTACTTGTACTGTTACTACTACTACTACTACTACTACTACTAGTAGTACTACTACTACTGCTGGTAGAATTGTTTGGTTCTTTGCTGGCAATAGCTTTGACCAATATTGTCTTAGTTTCAGTCTTCAAATTTCCATGAGTGTCTGTTTGACCTCTTGCCTCTTGTAGGTGCCTTTTCTGACTTGTTGCTTTTTCCCCTTCCATGCTACCTTTTGCCCCTTGGCCGCAAGTGATAGCGTACTAGTATGTTCCAGGGGGCCCGCATGCCTTCAAGGGGTCAGAAAACATTACAGCTACTGCAAATACCACTACTACTATGCAAATACCACTACTACTACCACTACTACCACTACTACTACTACTACTACGACTACTACGACTACTACGACTACTACTACTACTACGACTACTACTCTTAGAATTGTTTGGTTCTTTACTGCCAATTGTGTCAAGTGTTGTGCATGGCCAGAAAAGGGTCTGAAACAGTCTGAAACAGGTCTGAAACATCCACATCTCCAGGATCTCAGCCCGGGTCTAGCTTTTACCAATATTGTCCTAGTTTCAGTCTTCAAATTTCCATGTCTGTCTGTTTGACCTCTTGCCTCTTGTAGATGCCTTTCTGACTTGTTGCTTTTTCCCCTTCCATGCGACCTTTTGCCCCTTGGTCGCAAATGACAGCGCACTCGTATGTTCAAGGGGGCCCTCAATGCCGTGAAGGGGTCCGAATACATTACTTCGACTGCTACCACTACTGCAACGACTACTACTACTACTACTACTACAACCACTACTACTACTACTACTACTACTTCTACTACTACTACTACTACTACGACTACTACTGGTAGAATTGTTACTACGAAGCTATGGCATTTCGGTGGATGAGTGGTCTGATCAACCACTGGTACCTGCTTGAACTGTTGAATAAGCTTTTCTTCTCAGGTTGTTGAGGTATATTCCGACAGGTTGGATTTTCGATTTTCCTCACAGTGTGTGTCAATGAAATCGTGCTTGTGACTGTCGGTGCAACTGTCTTTCACATGCAAATAACGCTAGTACTAGTACTAGTAGTGGTAGTCGTAGTAGTAGTAGTAGTAGTAGAAGTACTAGTACTAGTACTAGTACTAGTACTAGTACTAGTAGTAGTAGTAGTAGTAGTAGTAGTAATTAGTAGTACTAGTAGTACTAGTAAAAGAAGAAGTAGTGGTCGTAGTAGAAGAAGTTAGTTTCTTGAGGTTGAAGTCCCTTAAATAAACAGTCTGAAACAGTCTGAAACAAGTCTGAAAATGCACTAATTATTCGAATGAGACAAGGTCGGGGGGGGGGGCCGACCGGTTTGCTTTGATGCCTTAAGAAAAAGTCCATGTGCTGCTACTGGGCTTTCTTTCATTCCTTTACTCCTGGCTTCTTTGCCCCCCTTCCACATGTTCCTTTGTCCCTTGGCCGAAAGAATCCAAACGAAAAAATTGGTTTGAAGGGGGTGCTGCTGAAGGGGCTGGGCTTTCTTTCATTCCTGGTGGATACTCTGATCTGGTCTTGCTTTGCCCATTTTGAGGTATAGCCGTGTCGTCGAACGAGAGGAAAAAATATATAAGTCCGTTCTGCTGCTAGGGCGAGGTAGTGATGGTCCGAAGCAAGCGTGGTAGTAATCGTAATCATGTCGTAATCATGCACAATCGAGGCAAACATGGCCAACCATAATTGGGTATCCTTGGTAGCTTCATCATAAAACTCCTGCAAATTACGAGAATCAGTCATCAGCAACATAAGTTATACAAAGATCGCGCCACTCTTAATACACCCCCCTAATAAAAGAATGGTTCCAAAATTTCGACTTTTATATTTGGGGGGGTGGGAGGGGGGGGGTGGCCGTTATTAATATAGTGGGGTAGGGATTATACTATTTATCATAATAATGATATATTTCATCATGGTGATTCTACTATTATAAAAGCCCATATGCAACTATTTATCATGGTTATCATAGTGCAACTATTATCAAAATCTTCCGGCCCAAAGCCAGGTTGCAGCAACTCTGTGACGCGAGCTGCAGAACGTCGCTGTTCTTCCTCCCAGAGGCCAGATCTCAACGAATGTCATTGCCCCAGGCATCAAAACGTCGCCACAAAAAAATTAAATCGGACCAACTGCGATAGGAAAATCATGAAAATCCCGATGAAGAACTGAAATGTCATGAAAGTTCAGGGTGATTTGGGGCAAAACTATAACTCAAGTACCATTTTTGGGGGGTGAAAAGTCCTGCCACTCTAGGGCCTGGAGATGCCGATACTGCAAGCTCTGATCAACAATATGAATGTCATCGGGCTCAGTTTCTGGATCTTGGTGTGGGTTTCCTCAACCCGGCCAGATCATCCTCTTAAATCAATGATAGATCGTCTAAACATATCAGTCTAATCTTCAATTGGGGTCTGAAAAATAGGCGACCCCATTCCATTGACCTATGATCGTTTTCCTGAAATATCTCGAAATGGTCCCAGTTTTCGGAAAAAAACGTCTTCACCGCCCCGGCGCTTGGACGAACCGCGCGGGGCCTCCATCTGCTCGAACTGCAGCTCCCGCGGTCGCCAGCGCGACTGGCGATCCACGATTTTGCGAAGGCTGCGGCAGGAGCTCAAGGCCAAGCCTTCCTGGGCAGATTGGTGCCCCCAAGTGTTGTGAACGTTGCTTGGTAGTAGAAGAAGTAGTACTAGTTGTCGTACTAGGAGTAGTAGTACTAGTAGTGGCAGTGGTGGCCGTAGTAGTACTAGTAGTAGTAGTAGTAGTAGTAGTAGTAATAGTAATAGTAGTAGTACTAGTAGTACTAGTAGTACTAGTAGTACTAGTAGTACTAGTAGAAGAAGAAGTAGTGGTCGTAGTAGAAGAAGTCAGTTTCTTGAGGTTGAAGTCCTTTAAAAAAACACTCTGAAACAGTCTGAAACAAGTCTGAAAATGCACTAATTATTCGAATGAGACAAAGGGAGGGGGGCGCACCGGTTTGCTTTGATGCCTTAAGAAAAAGTCCGTGTGCTGCTACTGGATTTTCTTTCATTCCTTTACTCCTGGCTTCTTTGCCCCCCTTCCACACTAGCCTTTGTCCCTTGGCCGATAATACAAACGACAAAATTGGTTTGAAGGGGAAGAATGCTGCATCGAAGGGGCGTCATGGCAGTTGTGATCATCGTCACGAGGATGGTAGTCGTGTAATCAGCATTGTGCCAGTGGTGAAATCACAGTTTCAGTTGTGATCATCGTCAGAGTCTTTCAGGCTTTGCATGTGAAGGTTTGGGGGCATGTAAGGATTTTGTAAGAGTAGTAGCCATTGTCGTCGAACGAGAGAAAAAATATATAATTCGTTGTGCTGCTATGGCGAGGGTAGTGATGGTCGAAGCAAGCGTGGTAGTAATCGAAGCAGTCGTAGATCATGCCAATGCGAGGCAAACATGGCCAAACATAATATGGTATCTTGGTAGCTTCATCATAAGAACTCCTGCAAATTCAAAGAGAATCAGTCATCAGGCAACATAATTTATTACAACAGATAGCGCCACTCTGAAACACGCCCCTAATAAAAAGAATGCGTTCCCAAAATTTCGAATTTTATTATTAGGGGGGGGGGGGGGGGCCGTTTATTAATAGGGGGTAGGGATTACATCCTTTTGAAATCCTAGTTCTTGGTGAGAATATTGGTGCATGCTTCTTTGCTATTGAATCATTGCCGGTAATCAACAAATAAAATCATCTTATCAACCCCAGCAATTTCACCGCATATTTAATAACAAGAACAACACCGCAACTAAAATTATACCGACCGCATGTGTTTCCTATCAAGAACTTGCTTCGTATCTGCGGTTTCATCACATTTCAATATGCTGCAACTGTCTCCCCCTCAACAAAGGCGCAACAACCGAAGGCCGGGCTGCAGCGAACCAGGCCGCATAAGAAATCAGGAGCCTCAAGGTGCACAAAGCGCAGGCCGGGCGTAGTTTACTCACCAAGAGGATGTTGATGGTCAATACGTGCATGTATTTGCGTGTAAACACTGCACCTATATGAATTTATATATATATATATTATACATTAATATACATTATACATGCTGATAGATATTTTGTCTGCATGATGTACAGAACTCTATGATGTGTTCGTCAACCTTGTCTTAGTAACATTGGTTCTTCTGGAGCCCTGGCTCTATGGTTTTTGTGTTCAGAGCTCCATGTCAACGTGAATGTGCAACCGGAATTAGAATGGGGCACGCAGCTTGTCGACACAATGACAGTAATACAATGTGCATTTACAATTGATATTCAAAAGAATGATATTGCAAATATCATTACTGATTTTGTTGAATGATGGTGATGATAATGAGGATTCTGGTGGTGGCGGCAAAAAAATGACGGTGACATATAGCAAAACCATGTCAAATTCCTATGGCCTGGCAGCACACTTCGACCCCAGTCGACTGAGTGGCATCTGTGGCACTGTCCAGTGTTTGCGCGCAGCAAATGCCATGGCCAGGGCAAAAATCAAGGTACCTAACGAAGGGATGTTGATGGGGGGAACATTTCAGGTACATTCAGGCATCAGGAATCCAGGGATTAGAAAACTGAATCAAACTATTCATTTACTTGTATTTATGTATACATACAAATCTATTTCCATCGGACTACGCGATCTTTCCACTAAGATCCACTAGGTGGGGTTGCACACCAAAACCGCCACGGTTTTTCAAAAAGCGGAGGGTACCTAACTCGGATTTGCCTGGAGTTTACTTTCTAGGCTGCCGGCCTGTCCAGGATAATCACTACTGGTTGGTGGTGTTAACCATCTTGAAAAATATGAAGGTCAATGGGAAGGATTATCCCATATATTATGGAACATAAGAAATGTTTGAAACCATGAAACCACCAACCAGGCTAGTATATAATATATATAATTCTGACTCCGATGAATATGCCCATAACGCATTACAACATTCCACTGTAAGGGCCAAATTTCAAGGCGAAGATCCATGGCCAACAGTTGCCTTTAGGTACCTTTGAGAAGAGGGGCGATTGACCTGAGCTAACCAATCCCCAAGCAAATGCTCGTCCTCTCAACCAATCATCCCTTATGCATGGTTGAAACACACTAAACACTTGAAATCCCCAACCAGAAATTACTTTAATTCCAAAAAGTCACACATGAGATCAAAATAGATCAAATATTATAAGGCATTGTGTTGGGATAATCCCCGTACTATCGTCTTTGGTGACGCCGTTGTGAAGTCATTATATTAAAGAAAAACCACAAGAAACATTAAGACACACATGTCCAGGATAGTAGCTCGATGATACGTTGCCCATGACTGGGGGCTGCCATTGCGCAGAAATCTCACCTGGCACCGATGGAAAATATACGGCAAAATATTTTCCAAGCGGCTACATGTCCCACGCAGCACTGCATCGCTGAAGTCAACTAAGACCTGTCCGAGGCGATTAAGGTCCCAGAGGACTGGTCCCAGTTATGGGTCATATTTTAAGGCCTGAAAATGACCAGTGTTTGTCATATTTAGATAATCATTTGGACCTCTAAACATGGCTGAAACATCCAATGTTAGAATCATGGCTAATTATGCGGGTTCCGGGGCGTTGGATTTTTTCAGCGATCACTGTCCAGAACATAAACTTCCGAAGACCTTTGGTGGTCCAGGACCTCTTTAAATTTGGCCTACATCACAAGTGGGGAATTGTGGCAGTTTGACGAAATTCGATACTAGAAACGGTTTCAAAACATCACCCTGCTAGTTGATTAAGACCTAAAATGTTGTCATTGATCCTAACAAAACCCTATTCTCTCAGGTCTACCAAATTCTACCAATCACAAGAACAATAGAAACAATAAAAATTTGCACACATCACAGTGAAATAGGAACCTGATAATGGTAAATAAAAAATGATTTATTGTAACATCATCGCAGTGGATCGGCACTGTCTCCTCGACAGGTCTGCGCCAACATCCTAGCTCTGCCTCCGCATTCTTGGATTTTGAAGCCACGATAAGCAATGCCTGATGGAGCCATGGCCATGGTTAGTTTCGTGGTCATTGTAGCTGGGTATATATATAATATATATACATATACACACCGTGTAGTAATACCTGCATCTTCAAATTCCAATGTATTAAATTATTGCCTTTTCAGGAATTACTGCTGGTGACATGTTTCTCTGCCTGTGAGCAAATTTTGTGTTTTTTTTTTGCACGTGTTTGCCGGTACGTTGAAACGGCGAAAAAACCCAACGAAACAGCGAAAAAAACCCGACGAAACGGCGAAAAAAATCAAGAACCCAAAATGTGAAGACTGAAACGGCGAAAAAAACTGGAAACTGCGATATTTTAGGCAACCGGCAACAATTATTGTTGAATCGGATTTCGAGCGATAATTTTGCATAGGTGGATGATCCAGGTATGTTATAATCCAACTACCATGAGATGCATTGCAGCAAGCAGTGAAGTCATGTTTTCCAGCGCTCATCTAGGTACCATGCGCATCGGAAATGTTTCTAACATAGGTCTTGAAGGTCAATTTTGCGACAAACGTGAACATGCAAGCAACATGAAGAATGATTGAATAATGAAAATACCTCAGTCATCAAACATGGCTGGTTCCAAAGGATCTATCATTCACCAAACAGTGTGTCCACACTGAAGGGTTCTTACGGTAGTTGTACAGGCCGGTGCTTGATCAGGGTGCTCCAGCTGGGCCGCAGCATTTTTCTCCGTATAAAGTGGCTCTTGTGAAATGCTCGCTTGCATTTCGACTGCGCAGGCTCGCACAAAATGTGTGTCCACGTTCTGGGTTGATTCTGATCTGCGGCATTTTTCCTGTAAATTTCTGTATAAAATGGTTTTTCTGACATGTTGACGAGCATTTCGACTGCGCAGGCTCGCGCAAAATGTGTGTCCGCATTGTGGGCTGATTCTGCTGAGACCACTAAATGAAGATATTTTAGCTCCAGGCAATTACAGAAAGTATTTGCATATATTTGAACTTGCCATAACTTATGTTAAAATTTATTTGAATTTATTTGTTTTTTTTAACATATTTTCCGATATTGGCTGATGTATTTTATGAATAAACCAAATTTTCTGAATTTAGATTCTTGTTATTTAAACAATAAATCTACATTTTTGGTAGAAATTGATTAAAATATGCTTTAATAATTTTTTGTTTTTGGTTGATTTTATGAATTTTATGAATTGGCTTCCATATATTTTCACTTTGAATTCTGAATTTTCTGAGTTGTTGGTTTTCGGTAGTTTTTCTGAATTTTCTGTGTTTTTTTGCTTTTGATTGATTTTCTGAATTTTCCCATATGTTTCTGTTTTTTTCTGAATTTTTGGCTTTTGATGGAATTTCTGGATTTTCTGGATTGGTTTGTCTTTTGAATTTTAAATGGAATTCTGTTTTTTTTTTAATTATTTTTTGTCTTCGGGTGTTTTCTGATTTTTTTTTAGTTTTTGATGGATTTTCTATTTTTTCGTGTTTTCTGCTGATTTTTGATTTTTCTGAATGTTTGGTTTTTGGTTTGTTTTCTAAATTGGTTTCCTTTTAATTTTAATTAGAATTTTATGTTTTTGAATTTTTGGTTTTCGTGTGTTTTCTGATTTTTTGATTTTTTGTGTTTGATTGATTTTCTGAATTTTCTGAATTAGAATTCTGAATTCTCAGAATTTTTGGTTTTCGGGTGTTTTTTCTGAATTTTCTGGTCTTTTTTGGTTGCATTTGTTTAAAAAAATGAATTTTGGTGTTTTTCCGATTTTTTTTGTTTTTTGCTGGGTTTTCTGATTTTTTTTGATTATGTTTTCTGTCATCTAAATTAAAAATTTGGATTTGTTAGCAGACCACCCAAAAGCAAGAAAATATGTTCGAACATGTATTTAGCTTATTTACAGATATTTACAGTTTTTTTTCCCCACCTGCCAGGTGAAGGCTGTTAGGTTTTATCAGAGCGCATGCCCGCCACTTCCTCCTCCTCCTCCGCCTCCACCTTCTCCTCCTCCTCCTCGACTAGCTGTCCTCCTCGCCCTCCTCCTCGCCTCCGCCTCTTCCACCTCCACTTCCGCCTTGCCAACCTTGCCAACTCGTCGCCAAGCTCTTCGCCAACTTCCCAGCTCAGTGCGCACTGCTGGACGTCAACCTGCGAGCTGCCCAGCTCAGTGCGCACTGCTGGACGTCAACCTGCGAGCTGCCCAGCTCAGTGTGCACCGCTGGACCTCAACCTGGGAGCTGCCCAGCGCAGTGTGCACCGCTGGACCTCAACCGAAGACCTGCCCAGCTCAGTGTGCACCGCTGGACCTCAACCGGGGACCTTCCCAGCTCAGTGTGCACCGCTGGACCTCAACGGCCAGATAGAATCCCAGAAGATATGTCAGATAGAATGCCAGAAGATATGCCAGATAGAATGCCAGAAGATTTGCCAGATAGAATGCCAGAAGATATGTCAGATAGAATGCCAAAAGATTTGCCAATATTAAAACGTATAAATGTCATGGTGGGGATCACTCGAAGTAAAGTAATTGGATAATTACAGAAATTTTCAGGCAATCATGTATATCTGACTACAATATCCTGTAACAAATTACACTTTAAATTTAGCCGAACTTAACGCGGAATAAGTTTGGACAATCAATTTAAATAAGATATTAATAAGATAATAGTAACTTATACCCTACTTACTACTTTTGATAAGCGCCTGACATTTATATATCTAACTTTAGTGGTCTCAGTAGCCCGCGGCATTTTACCTGTAAATTTCTGTATAAAGTGGCTCTTGTGAAATGTTGAAGTGCGTTTCGGCTGCCAAGGCTCGCACAAAGTGTGGGCCGCGGTTCTGGTCTGCGGCATTTTACCTGTAAATTTCCGTAAAAAAAAGTTTCTTGTGACATGTTGATGTGCATTTGGGCTGCGCAGGCTCGCACAAAGTGTGGTCCTAGGTCTTGGGATCGGTCCTCCTCCTCAACATCATCATGCTCAACATAGTCATCCTCAACATCATCATCTTCCTCCTCCTCAACATCATCATTCTCAACATCATCATCTTCCTCCTCCTTCACCTCGACCTCATCATCCTCAACATCATCATCCTCCACCTCATCTTCCGCAACATCGCCGTCCTCCACCTCATCTTCCGCAACATTCTCATCCTTTTCTTCATCCTCCTCAACATCATCATCCTCCACATAATCCTCCTGCACCTCATCATCCTAAATATCATCATCCTCAGCATCATCGTCCGCAACATCGTCATCACCATCATTCTCATCATCATCATCATCATCATCATCAACATTATCATACATTAGCCTCCCGCCCACCATACTGTTTGGGGTCTCTTGCCGGAAAATGTTTTCATGGAATGAACATCGTACAGGAGAAAATAGCGGAGAAATATCGAACTTTCCTTTGCCAGGTGAGATTAGAACGGTTCCACCTTGCACATATTACTTTGTAGTTCACAATCAACCAATGACAAACACATTTCCTCAACTACAATAACTTCTATATATAATTATATATATATTGATTTTGTTGATGCCGGGTGTCCATTGATTTGGGGCACACTATTGTGAATAGTCACTTGCTGAATAGGTTGCGCCTTTATCAGCTTCGGGCACCCCTCAAATTTGGCGAATCGAAATTGGTTTCCATGACTTTCATGGCCATAAATTGAGGTATCCTATGCCCATATCATCTTGTTCGCTAATATACATATACCCGATATATACCATTATTATTGTTGCTGCTCAACCATCATATATTGTTGGTCTTGGTTAAATCCCAGTTCTTGTTGGTGTTTTACCACTAGTTCTTGTTGGTGCCACCGAGGGCTCCCACCAGCGGCAGTCCGGTGGGGATAGCAGCAGCTGCGGCTGCTAAGTGCACCTGGCATCACCCCTCAATCATTCTGGTCATTAGAGGAAACCCAAAATAGAGAACGAAGAGTGGGAAAACTATGTAAAACTGGAACAAACTGGAAATACGTACGACATATCCATCAAACGAACCTCGGAAACACTGAAATCGGCATCTGGAGATTCCAATCATCAGCCAAAACTGGCGATCACAGATGTAAATCATCTGTCTATATCAGGAAAGCAAAGACCAGCCCTAGCTCAGTAGGGTCTAAATCAGCCATGTTTTTTCAGGGAACAAAAAATATAAGGGCTTTAGCATTCCCGGATTCCCCGAAAGTCAGACACAACATGTTGTCTGAGGAATAAAACATGCTTGATGATCAAGTGATCAAGTGCAGCGAACGCATTCCAGTGATCCAGTGCCAAGTGATCCAAGTGCCAAGATCACTTGACTCTTCCTGCTGGCACTGGGGCATTTTGGCATTCTTCCAACAAATGTTCTACGGCCAATTAAAAAAAAACTTTTCAGAATTTCAGGCGATTCACTCTTAGCCAACCACCATCCCAGACAGGGAACATTCGGATAAAACAAATCCAAACATGGGACAAAAACATGGTCGAGTCCTCATTTTTGGGCTTGAACCATCTTCAACATATCTTCAACTATGTGGCAACCGTATCAAAACCATATCAAACACCCGACTCAAGGGTGCAGTTCTGTTTGCTAAGCTCCATCGTTTCCATCCCGCCCCGCCTGTCCCGAACGACTTGCCACTTCCACTGCAAGCAGCACCAGCAGCGAGATCAGCAAACCGCCAGAAGAGTCCAAGAACTCTGTCACCGACAGCGCCATGGCTTTGATGGGGCTGGGCAAATTATCAACAAAACTAAACAATCACATAACCTGAAATGAGGCTGGGGATAGCTACCCCCAGACAGCCATCATCCGACGTTGCAGTGAGGCTCACAGATATACCTATAGGTCGCTGGGTTCATAAACCAATCTACAGCTGGTCTCGATTTTCCATGACCTGTTGACCAACTCAGAGACATACGCCATATCCCACGGAGATTCAATTGCGACATGGTTGTGTCTGAAAATGGGGTATGGCAATTCTCATGAAAAATGTCTTGATTAACTGAGGCAATAACCTTGGAATTTCCGGGGTACCCTTTTTTGGGAAAACCCCATGTGTCTGTGCTGTGAAGAAATATGCTGTATCTCATTTTGGTGTGTTTCTTGCCATCCATGTCCCATACCATCCATGGTGCATTTTCCCAGCTGCCGATAACATTCCAGTTTTCGATGTCCTCCGCAGTTTTGACTTGGGAGTACCATCAGTTCTTGAAATAATAACTATCAGCCCGAATCACAAGCGCGGGAATCAACTACAATGTAGACCCCCCCAGATATAACTTAAGTTGTAACAGGTTTAACATAAGTTATAAGTATGGTCAACTTATGTTATAAGTATTGTAACTCATGTTGAACTTATATCTTTTTTAGGGATTTAAACCATGACTTATAACTTTTTTGTGGAAAGATAGAAAAGTGTTAAAAAAGTTAATTAACAAAGTTAACTTTTTTTTGGCATCTATCAACAAGTAGATTTTTTGGGATGTATTCTGATATGATCGGTGATTTTGGTTCAAAAGCTGCCCTATCTTTTAGTTTTGCGTTCAGTGCTCCTTTTGGAGCCTTTTTGCGCTGTGGCAATGGCATTGAATTTGCAGGCTGCAGCGGAACCTGCAAGAGCTCAGATGCAGGAATGGGGAAGGTTCCCGATGTTTTTAACAGAAGAGCTCTGGAGGAGAAGCCATGCTGTAAAAGGAAAACAGGAAGTGGCTTGGGTCTGGGTCAGTTCCTCTGGGTCTGGATCTGGTTCTAAACCTTGAAAACGGGATGTGTTTTTTTGTGTCTCGCAGGGAAATGAAAAAACGCGCATGTGTTTTTTTACTGGAGAAAAAAAAACGCGGATGTGTTTTTCGAATCGAAACCGAAAACGCGTATGTGTCTCGAATTTAAAATCAAAAACGCGTATGTGTTTTTGGACGGGAGAAAAAAACGCGGATGTGTTTTGGAGGTCGGATTAAAAAACGCGTATGTGTTTTTTTCAGATAAAGAAACAAAACCGTGTATGTTTTTTCCCACACGGTTATATGTGATTCTTGCTTGGTTACCAGTGTTGGCTGTGGAGTTTCTGGCTCTCAGTATAGCTGTTGTGCGTTGCGCTGTCTCTTCGGGCTATTGCAAATGGATTCCTCATCTCTTCCGCCAAGTGAGACTGTGGAAGATAGCCAAATAGTTACCGCCTCCGACGGGTTCGTACCTGCAGACATGCAACATGAAAAAAATGCTATCAAAACCCGCTTCCGGACAATTCGCCTAGCAAAACAGTCAAATAATGAGCTCCTCACATCAATACCACAATGTGTATGGAAAAAACTTAACAAAGTTATAAAAAAGTTGCAACTTAACTTAAAAATCCTATAACTAAAGTTATGTTAACTTATTTATAACTTTCCCAACTCAATTTATAAATAACATAACTTAGTTATAACTAAAGAGTCTACATTGTATCAAACCTATCACCAACTATCAAAACTACCATCATCAACCATCATCCAGTCAAAACAATCACCAATTATCTCATCCACAAGGACAAGACTGTAAATAACCAGTTGGTGCTCATAGACCATGCCAACGTGCTGGTGCTGGTCCTGTGGGGCTGAACACTGGTTTCTTGAACAAACTCCGTTGGGATCTAGATGAAAAGATTGCTATGACTCCAGACTGCAAATCTGGACCAAATTGTTCCATGTATCCAGATTCATCTATGTGGATCTATGTGGTAATTTACTTCGATAGCTATTTTTCAATTACCAAAGGATACATAGCAAGGATCTGCTTGCTGAAAAGCCGGCTGTTGCCGCAAACATCGTGAGAATTGTTCACGCCGAAAGGACTCACATCAGCCGATTCCCTGCATTTTCTAGGGAAACTGATCACCAATGCAAGATGGTGTCTCATAGCCAAGTTGGTTTATATGTTGTATTTCACAGGGGGTTAGTATACGTGCTATGTTTAAACCATGGTATAGGGTCCATGGATGTCGTGATTTTTTTAACAATGCAATGGGTATTTAAATCCCTATATTATATATATATACCTGGAAGTCCAGGACCTCAAAAAGAACTTCCTCATGAAAATCCGTAGAAAGTGAGTCAAACAAGTACGTCCATATAAAATCCTCATGATGTACCTTTGAGGATTAGACTTAAAAAGGGGCGTTGCTATAAACATCCTGCTGATGTAGCTTTTGATGTCTTAGACCTAAAAAGGAATGTTGTTAAATAAACATCCTGTTGATGTATCTTTTGAGGTCCTAGTCCGAAAAGGAACATTGCTATATAATATCCTTAATCGTGAGAAATCGTGAGTTTTCGTGAGTAGGACCTCAAAAAATATGTCCCCAAGGCCCTGAAAGGTACGTAAAGGACCTACAAGGTACGTATAGCGGCTCTAAATCGTGAGTGAATCGCAAGTGAACATTGCTATAAACCCTCGGCCGTAGAACCCGTGACATTGCTATAAAACCTCGGCATTGCTATGGTTTCTTGTCTTGGCGATGATCCTTTTTTGTGCCACTTTCGGCAAGGACTCAAAAAGTACAGCCTTAGGACTTTTTGCGTATACTTAAAATATCTCATAATGTACTTGTGATATGTGTATATATAATATATCATACAGTTAAATAAATAAATATATATATATATACAATCCAACTAACTGGATTTGCCCACAAACAGGGGATAGCTGGTAGGGATCCTATCGATACCCCAAAGTGCGAAACAGTCTTGGGAATCACCAGCTTGAAATTTTGTATAATGTTGGGAAGCATGATTTATGGTGAATCACATATGTAATTGTCGAAAAACAACGGAGATTGATGATGATTGGTAAGCTATCGATATGCTTCGGATTTTGTTAACTTACTATATATCATGATCATGATTCAATCCATAAACTCGGTGCCTGGTCCTTTTCTAAAAAAACCTCACAGCTAGCTTGCGACAGATTCACCCGGCCTCTGACAAGGTGTCAAGCTCCGCAGCCTCAGGATTGGCTTATCATGATCCCCTATAACCAGCTAGTATAATCCCCTACAGTTATGACCCTTTACCAGTTACAAGTACTTATAACATCTTATAACCCCATTTATTGACTCTATAATCCCATTTATAACCACTTATAACAAATAAATGCCCATAAGTGTATGACCCATCAACCAGGGTATGAAACAAGTTATGTTTGTTGGTCTGAAACCCATGATTTTCCGTACTTTGGAGCCACACGGGTACCACAAACAAATCGGATTGATGGCTGGGCTTATTAGCAACAACAATTGTGAATCCCATTCATTTAGGAAAAACAATGACAAACATGCACGATTTATTTAAGTATCAAAGACATGTCAAGTTTGGGTCGATAAATGTCTATAATCAATACACAATTCCGATAGTTCGTTATTGTTTTTCCACCGAAAGATGTGGATCCCAAATCATAGATGCCGAAAAGTGGGAGCCCTAGAAATATATGAAGTACTGTAAGTGATTCATAGAACCAACATCCTGGAAACAAAATTGTCTATCGTTTTTGGGGTTGTTGTGGGTATAATTTCTATGGTTGGAGATATATCGAACGAGTTAATGGGGGAAAGGGGGCACCACGACAAAACCAAGATTAACACTTCTTCCGAAAACCAAAAAAAACTACATCTGGTGGGGCCACACCATTTTCTTTGCCCATGTTTAATATTGTCTATCCGTCGCCCGTGCTCCCTAATTCTGGTCCCCCAACCAGCATCACACCAGCAACGGTCATGATGGCAGTCTGATTGGACCCGACCTCAGCGCAGAATCAGAATCATTTATCTAATATACCCTCCGGCAATCGAACATAACAATTGATAATTGTCATTTATAGACCTATAATTTATAGATGATTTTCCCATTAAAACCTACATTTATAGGGGGTTTTCAATTGCCAAATTTGATTCCCATATATCATATATTCCCAGAGGGTATCTCTGTGGTTTCATTGCCACTTTTGTTGATGATTCTTTTGTGCAAGTGCCGGGACAAGGGGGTGGTGGGATGATTTTCTGCACCTGGATTCTGTTGGCCCGAGGTGTCCCCAAAATTGGGCAAAATAAGTGAGAAAATTGCATGTATGTCCAAACTTGTTCAAGGAGCAAGCATGATTTCGCATAAGTTTACACTTCCATCTCTTTCGAGATTGCGACAGCCACTGAGTGAATAGGACTTCCCCTGCGGCACCATGCTCTGAAACTTCAGTCAAGGGGATATTTTCCGAGGTACCTCCCCTCTTTGTTGTCATTCAAAAGGTATCGAAGGAAGTTTAGAAGTCAAACTTCCGTCCGGGTGGTTACTCGGACCTTAAATTACAGTCGAATGTGTATTTTGTATTGGCAGGGCCATGCGAATTGCAACTTCATATCTGCAAGGAATTTGATCAAATTCCTTTCCCCAAGTGTCTAAAACCTGGGTTTTGGGCAATTTTGTTTTGATATATGCATGCTTTGCTTATCACTGTGTTTTTTTTCTCGGAACGTTTTCATCCAAAGGCTTCTTTGTTCAACTGTCGTCCAGTAGCCTGAAACGAGTGTTTCTTCTGGACCCGCCGCCAATGCCACTACTGCGCATGTGTCCTAATTCCAGCCATATCCCATGACCTAACATGTAACATCTTTACTCGGTCAACACAAACAACTTAACGTAACATGTAACATCTGTCCTAACTGCGATGTAACATCTCTACTCTGTCAACACAAAGAACTTAACGTAACATATAACATTTTTACCCGACCAACACAAAGAACTTAACGTAGCATGTAACATCTGTCCTAACTCCAGCAGCCATAGCCCATGACGTAACATGTAACATCTTTACTCGGTCAACACACACAACTTAACGTAACATGTAACATCTGGCCGAACTACAGCCATATCTTTTGACGTAACATGTAACATCTTTCATTTGGTCAACACAAACAACTTAACGTAACATGTAACATCTTTACCCTGTCAACGCAAACAGCGTAACGTCACATGTAACCTCTGTCCTACCTCCAGCCATATCCCACAACGTAACATCTAACAGCTTTTCCACAAACGCAAAGGTTTCTGCTTAGAGTCTACATGAAGGTTCATACGCCCCCACCCCCCACCCCACCCCCCACCCCAAGTCCCATGACGTATCACATTACATCTATGCCAACACAAAATCCATCACGTAATATGTTGCCAACTGTCAGTGCCTGACATCAATGCAGTCGTTTCTGCTTAGTCTACATGAACGTTAATACACCCCCCCCCACCCCACCCATAACATCAAAATGGTTCGCAAGTGCATCAACAAAAAAACAGAAAAATAGGGTCCGGTTTTCACCCTGCTAACTCAAACTTCCGACAATATGGACAAATGGAAAAGCAGAGGTGGGAAGAGTCAGGGAAGAGAAGAGAAGAGAAGACGAAAGAAGAAAGAAGAAAGAAGAAAGAAGAAAGAAGAAATAAAATCAGAGAAGAGAAAGAGTCAGAGGAAAGAAGATTTAGGTGCGCGAAAAGGTAGAAAAGTCGCGAAACACAGTGTTGTTCCAATGGTTTGTGGCTCCGGAGGGTCGAAAAGTAGGCTTGCTAAAGCGGCGGGTGCAGAGCCATCTGGCCAGATGAGGGATGAAAAAGTGCACGCCGTTGTGGCGCGAAGCACATTTCGAAGTCAAAATCTACAAAAACACATCAAACCACACCATTCTCGGACCACTTTTGGAAGTTGACATGTCGAAAAAGTGCACGCCGTTTTGGCGCGAAGAACATTTCGAAGTCAAAATGCCAAAGCCACCACATGCTCGTCACTTGAAGGTTCAGATGTGGTTTTGCGTGGCAGGCACCAGGGATTCCGCACCTTGCCAAGAATTAGGAAAATGTGAGGGTTTTGTAGCAGTTTCAAAAGCGTTGGCAGGCGTGGGACATTTGAAGAGGATCTGCAAAGATGCCTTTCGTGTGGCAGGCGCAGTACAAGAGACATGTTCATCATAGATGTTAGGAGGTCAGGACGCTGATTTCCTGAGACGGGTTGCATTTTCGAGCATCAGATCTTTAGGTTTGCTAAGATGATTTTGCGCGACAGGTGCAGCACTTCGTATGACCTGGCATCACTTTTTCGTGGCAGGCGCAGTACTTTAGACAGATGGAGTGGAAAAATTGCAAAATGCATTGGTACGAGCCGTCAGCTCTGCACTCAACTTTCCATTGTTGAAGGAAGTCTTGCAGAATTGCTTCGTTTTTGAGGTTCTCAACATCGAAAACTGAGGAGGCCTCGCATAATTGCTTCGTTTTTTACGTTATCAAGTTCAAAACTGAGGAAGTCTCGCAGAATAGCTTCGTTTTCACGCTTGAAGATAAACAGATAGATAGATAGATAGATAGATGGATGGATGGATGGATAGATAGATAGATAGATCCAGCAGTTGTGGGTGAGGTGACCACTGCAACCATTGCAACCATTCCAACTCATTCCAAAAAACACAACTCCAACCACCTTTCGGTCCATCAGTGGATTCGCTCTGCCATCCGTGATTCACAACAACCAATCTCTCCTGTAGGTTTCCTATTTTTGAAACTTCCGCCACCGCCTTGTGCGGTACTACTACTGGTACTCAGTATATATATATAGATGGTTCATGATGGTTCCATCTTCAGTTTCTATTCATGTTTCAAAAATCCCCTTAAAGATACCTACTATGGTTTCCCAGTTCGGTCTAAATCTTATTTCCAGTCTAACTCTGCCCGGTGGGCTCAGGCTCAAACATAGAAGGATGCTCCCATTCCTAGCGGCAGCGGGAAGGGGTTCAGCATCACCAGATTTTTCACCTCGGCGATGGATCGAGACTGTAGATCTGAACCGGAGCCGCGAGCTGGGGCACGTGGATCTTTCATTCGATCAGCCTCTGGTTTCATCAAACATAGCTGGAAAATCCCCTACATGAATGACAGTTTTGGGAACATCATTTATAAATGTTGGATGTCAAAAATTGATCATCTCAGTTCTTCTGGTTAGTCCTTCTCTTGGTGCCTTTCTGGATCCTCGTAGCATGTGATGACCCAAATCATGCGAAGAAACCCACCAAATCCTCAAGAACTGTACACCATACACCGAAAATGGCAGGCCAATGCACTGCGGATGGCCTCTACGATTCTGAGGCTCAAACAAAGAAAGCTTCCTGCCAATGAAGGGTGGTTCAAGCTCACTGGGTATCTTCATGATAGAAAGACGGAAAGAACGATTCCCAACTGATTTTCAAATTTTCAAATCGGGATCCTACAAAAAAGCCGCAAACCAAACAGGTGCATACTTCAACATTTTTGGGATACTTTGCCAGGGTCTAGGCAAATGAAATGGTACTGTACGAGTACTGTGTCAGGGCTTGTGCTTGCCAAAATTTCTTCACGGCACATTGTCTCCCTGTGCATCTGTGGTAAGCACTAAAATCAGCAACCGGAAACACACATAAATCATATATAAATCTTTTGGTGATTTCGCCTACAAACCATCACAACTGTCCTGAATTCCTTCTGTGGTGTCCTATTCATCCCCACTCACATCAATTCTGGGATTACACAAGTGCACGTAAACTCCGACAACATCCAGAATGAAGGGAACTTTTGGGTACCTAATTTGAAGGTACCTGCAATGCGTACCGTCTAGATAGTTCAGGCCTATGAAGAAGGAACTATCCCACCCAAATATAGCCTTATTTGGTTGTAGCCTCAGCCATTTTGCTCTGGAGGCGACTGGATTGTCGTTAGGGGCCCGTCTAAACTGACTCACGGCATAACTTGCTCAGACTGACAAAACGGATTTCATATTGAGCAAATTCAAAGTAGCCAGATACAGTAACAATATAATGGATCTATAGTATCTAGTATCCATTGTATGTACACAAATATAATGTTATTGCTTCTAAGACTAAATATATATATATATATATATGTATATATATATATATCAGCACGAGTGTAAACAGTAAAAAAGAGCTATATCCAGAATATGATATATATATATATGTATATATATATCCATTCAATCCATTCACAACATATCCATATATGTGAACTCATTGGATTCAAATAGATAGATATACTAATAGTATCTTCTGGTTTTACATTACATAACTGGTTGGTGGTGCAATTTCACCATTTTGAAAAATGATGGAGTGAAAGTCAATGGGGTTGGGATGACATCCCATATATGAAATGGAAAATCATCCAAATGTTTGAAACCACCAACCAGATAACATATATCAACCACATGTTTTGTGCCATTTGTTGCATCCCAAAACTCCAAAACCGCCAGCCGGATTCCAGGCCTCAACCGGTACCTGGAATTCGAGGAATCCAGGAAGATCGGGGTGCTGGAAAAATTAGCCCTTATATCACTTATAATGCAATGGGGGGGATAATATATATATATATATATAAATATATATATATATATAAATATATATATATAAATTATATATACATATCTAGAGGTGTTGATATTGGGCAATTGTTGTTCTTGTTTGAGAAAAAGGCCCTAGAAGAGCAGAACAGTGGGTAAATATAGAGGTAAGCAATAAGCCATTTACTGTCAAACAGTTGCTAAATGAGTTGGAGCAACCCTGTTCGACATTTGTCCATTTTGCGGGACAACTCCAAATTTAGGCACAATATCTGTGAGTTTGGAGTGACACATCATACAATTGGGAAAAAGAAGTTCAAACATGATGGCAGAAAAACAAGTAGAACGCCAACACCAATCCAAAGATTCGGCATTCCGAAGATACTGTCTATATGACAGTATATATAGTATATAATAATTAGTATATATATATACACCTACTGAGCAAAATACCAACTTGTTCATTGTTATAATGAAGAAACCTATGTTTTTTGATGAGAGTAAACATAACATATGTGTTTGTTCTTTTGAAACCTGTGTTTTTTCCAATATCCCCTATTTAGAATATTGAATGGATCCTTATATGGGTATTTGTTCAGTATGTAATATGCAACACACCAGGTTCCTGCAAACCAATCAGAAAGGAAACCTGACCTTGCCTGAGGTGGCCCCCTAATGGGCCGTAATCTACCGTAGCACACCCGTAGTCGAAGCGTTTTTCACCCATAATTTGACCGTCATCAAGGGAAAAACCTATCTATTTCTCATAATGGGCCGTAACCAAACCATAATCAGCCCGTAGACACAATTGAAAAAAAACATAGTTTTCCCGAATGCGTAGCAAGGGTTCCCGTTTCACTCTGGGGGTCTGGGGGTTGAGGGTGTGTTCGCTCAACGTTGCGTTCGCGAGCGCAACCGTCCGCAACCGTCCGCAACCGTTCGCGCGAACTCCGTATGGCCGTGCCTATGGGAAGTTTTGCAGAGGTGGTCCTTTTTGGAGGTTTCAGACGTCTGGTTGCTTCGTTTCGCGTGGCAAGCGTGGCACTTCGTGACATTCAGACGTGTTCTGCAACGTGTCGAAAGTCGTTTCGCGTGGCAGGCGCAATACTTTTGCGACGTTTTCAGAAGATGTGTTGCAGTTTTCGTGGCAGGCGCAGCACTTTGGGCGTGTCCATCGTCATTTTCCGTGGCAGGCGCAGGCGCAGCACTTTAGACGTGTCCTTTTGCGCGTTTTTTGTAAATCGCATTGGCAGGGCTGCGTCAAGTGGTGACAAGGTGCCAATTCCGTGGCAGGCGTGGCATTTTGTGACATGTGCTGAAAATTGACGGAAGCCTCGCACGAAACATCGATTTTGAGGTTACAAATTTTCAGGTTCTAAGGAAAACTCGTAGGAAAACGTCGATTTTGGAGCTGCAAAGTATGAAAATTGGAGGAAGTCTCGCACGAAATGGTCGGTTTGGTGCTCCCACCTGTCTCGTCTCGAGTCTCTGGTTTTCCTGTGGCCTCGCCGTGTCTATAGGGGAAGCTGCAAAACTTGTCCTTTTGTCATGTTGCCAACTGTGAAAATTGGAGGAAGTCTCGTACGAAATGCTGGTTTTTCTGCATCCACGTGTCTTGTGTCGAGTCGCTGGTTTTCCTGTGGCGTCGCCGTGTCTATAGGGAAGCTGGAAAACCTCTCCGATTCGAATGTGTCCAAGCAGGTTGTCATGTCGTTTTGCGTGGCAGGCGTGGCACTTTGTGACATTCCAACCTGTTTGATAACGTGTCGAAAATATCAAGCTTGGAGGAAGTCTCGCACGAAATGCTCGTTTTTTTGCGCCCACGTGTCTCGTCTCGAGTCTCTGGTTTTCCTGTGGCGTCGCCGTGTCTATGGGGGAAGCTGGAAAACCTCTCCGATTCGAATGTGTCCAAGCAGGTTGTCATGTCGTTTTGCGTGGCACGCGTGGCGCTTTCCTCACTCCACACTCCACACTTTACACTCCTCACTTTACACTCCACACTCCACACTCTACACACCACACTCTACACTTTCCACTCCAGACTCCACACTCTACACTTTACGCTCCACACTCCACACTCCACACTTTACACTCCTCACTCCACACTCCAAACTTTACACTCCACACTCCACACTTTACACTCCTCGCTCCACACTTTGCACTTTACACTCCTCACTCCACACTTTACACTTCACACTTCACACTCCACACTTTCCACTCAACACTCCACACTTTACACTCCACACTCCACACTCTACACACCACACTCTACACTTTCCACTCCAGACTCCACACTCTACACTTTACACTCCACACTTTACACTCCACACTTTACACTCCACACTCCACACTCTACACACCACACTCTACACTTTCCACTCCACACTCCACGCTTTACACTCCACACTTTACACTCCACACTTTACACTCCACACTCCACACTTTACACTCCTCACTCCACACTTTACACTCCACACTCCACACTTTACACTCCTCACTCCACACTCCACACTTTACACTCCTCAACTCAACACTTTACACTCCACACTTTACACTACACACTTTCCACTCAACACTCCACACTCCACACTTTACACTCCACACTCCACACTTTACACTCCTCACTCCACATTTTACACTCCACACTTTACACTCCACACTCTACACTTTACACTCCACACTTTACACTCCACACTCCACACTTTACACTCCGCACTCCACACTCTACACTCCACACTTTACACTCCACACTCCACACTCCACTCTACACACCACACTCTACACTTTCCACTCCTCACTCCACACTTTACACTCCTCACTTGACATTCCACACTCCTCACTCCACACTTTACACTCCTCACTTTACACTCCACACTCCACGCTCCACACTTTGCACTTTACACTCCTCACTCCTCACTCCACACTCTACACTCTACACTCCACACTCCACACTCTACACTCCACACTCTACACTTTACACTCCATACTCCGCACTCTACACTTTACACTCCACACTTTGCACTTTACACTCCACACTCCACACTCTACTCCAAATAAACTAGTGCAGAAAGGTATTGTGTGTCACTGCATAACCATGTGTTTTGACATCTGTACCATTAACATACGTGTGAGCATTCGGGTTCGTGGGCTTCATCTTGTTTTAAACCGTAATTTGATTACCCGTAACGGACCCGTAATATACCCATAATTTACCCGTAATTACACAAGATTAGATGATTGGTATTTTTGAAAAAAAACTATCTAAATTCATGTTGATTTTGAGATATGAGATATGTTTTGAATATGTGTTTTCATGGTTTTATGTGGCTTTAATCGGATTTTGATGATGGAAAAACTTGGGTCTTTCTGTATGTTCGGGGATCGCAACTGGCTGCAACACTACGACAAGTTTGCAGAAACGAATTTGCGCCAGACTTGGCCTTCAAGGTCCTGCTTCAATCTGACAGGATCCTGTGATGAAGCAAGCTCTTGGAATAATTAAAAATGATAAAAACATGAAACACCTAGTTTTTGGTTGAGCATGTGCTGGCTGAACTTCATTTCAAACTGGTAGCAACCAACTGGCGCAAGCAATTGAATTGCTCATCTCTTCATCTATGTGCCAATCTGATGTTTCTCCTGAAAGCATTTCGTTTGTTTTTTCTTTGTGAGTGTCATATTGGGGATCTCCAATGGGTCTTCTCTGCCGTGCTTTCCATACGGAGGTTTATTGAATATGAACTTGATTCATCTTCTATCCTGACAGGTTTTGATGACTTGCCACAGTCCCCATTTCGGTTGAGGTCGCTGCTTAAGCTGTGGGGAAGTGAGTTTGGTGGGCTTCAATCGATGTTTTATGGGTTTCATGATGTTTTGATACATGAGCATTTTGGAGTGAAAATTGAAATTATGTATATATATATATATAGATGTTCTTTTTATTAGCAACCCCAAAAACAGAAGTTAACTGGCCCTCTAGGTATTCTGTGTAAGAGTCTATACTTATTGGTATATAATATCACTGGAAAAACAGGGGCATGACTAGCCACATTCATATGGATTGAAACTATGAACTATTGATATGTTTTAATCTAAAACTGATAATGGCTTGTGGACATCCTCATCTTAGGAACCCTGTCATTCATAATATGCATAAAAGCCATACACATGCCATCATATTGAGTCGCATCAGATTGTCATATTGTCAGCGACATATTTGGAGGTGGTACAAGTCCCAGGGACATGATGCCTCCAGATGACCTGCCTATTTTAACCGATCTGCTTGCGATCCCGCCCGCTGAGACGCCTCTTTGATGAAGTCAACGTCATACTCTGTGACGTTTCCACCTAAGCTCCGACATCAATTCCCGCGGATGAGGGTACCAACCCCTGATGATAATGATGATATTTCAAGCACCGACCAACATATCCAACATGCAGTTTTAGTAATCCAACAGTTGATACGTCCCGCTTTTTCTCTCAAAAGCGTCCCGCATTTTCCCTCAAAGTGGACAGGAGAACTTCTCTGGTTGAATACAAGAAGAACATTAACGCACTCTTGACACAACTATATCCTATCCGCGATCGCTAAAGCCAATTGAGGTGTTTGCTTTCCAAACAAAAAATCTGGGTTGAGATATATCTGCCTGTCTTTTTCTAAAGGGAAATCTCGCGGAAGACTGCATGCAACTGCCACATAAAAGGATATACTGCCCGTGGTCTTCTGCATCCCTTTGAGGGTCTCGTTACCACACGGTATCACCGTTTTCCCCACGAATCCATGAACAATGCCATAAACATGTCTGTACACATGCAATAACTCATCTCGCGACAAACCCACACGTCATCAAGCATCAGAATGATTGCCGACTATGTCCCCTTACATCCCCACTATGGTTCCACAATCGTTGCTTTCATCTCCTGTTAAAATTGCCACTTTACTCGAAATTGCTGATGTGGGCTTGTCTGCAAATAGTGTACACCTATATCAACCAAATAAATAGTTCATCAATGTCAATCAGTTTTGAAACATGGCCAGAAATGGTGGGTATACCCCATGTTCATCAATTAATTCTCAACGTTGGTTGTATCTATCCAAGTTATAAACCCATTCTATCGGCATTAATTATAAAACCATTGGAGCAATAATAAAAACCCTTTGTCATTGCATTTTAAGAACGGGAGGACCATCATGGATTATGATAGTGCCCAATATTACAAGGGTAGTATAATCCCCGAACTAATGTTCAAACAACAGTGGTTTTGAACTTTGATATTACTCATATATATATATATGTATGTATATGCAATGTATGATTATGTATATATATATATCTTATCGTCCCCTTAAAATCCTCATTGTATTATCTCCATGTTCCTTGCTTTCAACAAAAACACATGTCGACTCATCTCCAGCCGTTTTTTGAGCGCGGCTCAGTGACGCAGCGTGCCCGTGTCCGAGCGTTGCAAGATATGGAAGAAGCCATGACCCGCCTATGTGTCCACGTTGCGTGGGGCAAAGGGGCCAAGTTGCACATTCGGAAGGGCCTCCCAAAGGATAGGTGTAAGTTGGTTGTAGTTGGTCTATGTTGGTTAACAAGTAGGTTATAAAACTGGGTTTTACCAACTTATACAGTAACTGGGGTGTCCACGGTGTGGTACTTGCAGTGATCATAATCCCAGGTAGGATGGTTTAAAAAGAGAGGTCTGGCTTGAAAATATGACCTGCAAATATACAAGGCGTTACTTTGCAAGCTGAGAACTCTACATACATTAAAAGAAAAAACATCTACATGTATATATATATATAATTATATATACATATACATTCATACATGTACATATATAATATATATATATATTATATAATTATATATACAAATCATATAGAATGATATGAATGGCAAACAAATTACTTGTTTATTTTGCATGCCATACGCAAATTAGGGTCGTCCCCTATCGGAAAAGAAAATTTTGCACACCCCTCAGCAAGGCTAAGGCGAAGCAAGACTTAATAGTATTACAATAATTTTGCCGGTTATTCATGGTTACTCATATACTAACTAGCATCTACAGTAACTTGTGAAAATGGTTGTATACCTTCGAAACATGGACATATGATCCGCATTGATGGATACACAATAATGATCTACAAAACCAGACAATTCGATGATAGGTTTACCGAAGCCTGCATGTTCTATCCATGTTCTTCAGTTGCTACTAAGCATGTAATTCGAATACATCCACGCGTTTGCAAATTGATGACCTGCAATGTTTAATCATCTTGATCTGTGCCAGATTGGGGTCGAACTTGCCATCGGCATGACATGTACAGCACTTTGCACAAAAAAAACATCAAAAACCAGCAGGAGGTTCGGTGCCCATGACCTTCGAATTCCTTCAACCTTCCAATTCCATACCCAACCATATCGCATATTCATATTCAATTTGCAGCAAACACAAACAACAACAAGCTGCCCACGTAAAAAAAAAAACAGCGTCGCACTCAGTGCGACCCAGGTGACCTCGATGTCTACATTGAAGGTCAAGGTAAGTATTCCAACTTCCGGATTCAAGTCGATTTCTCCTGGCACTGAAGGGCACTGAAGGGCACTGAAGGGCATGAATTAATGAGGATTGTCAGAAGTGGAGATGCGTGTTTTTATTTTTGTTTGACGGGGGGTGTAGACATACCCCAGCCGTAACATCTTTACAATACACATCAATACACCAATGAACTGTCGGCAACCACAGGAAGTTGCTGCCCTCGAAGTGAGATCCACCACTGCTGATTCAAATTCCACACATTACGAATCAGTAACACTTTGGACATGCCGACAATTGCAGCTTGCCCGTTTTTATCCGTTGTTCATAAACAGCTCTTGATCAGTTTAACATTGTTGGATATTGTTGGTGGTATACCTACCCCTCTGAAAAATGATGGAGTTCGTCAGTTGGGATGATGACATTCCCCAATATGATGGGAAAGTTGGAAAGTCATAATCCAGTCCATGGTTCCAAACCACCAACCAGCCATCCTTGTTGCTTCCCGGTTCCCTCCAAACATTGCTTTGGGGTGTTGAATGTGGCGTCTGAGAACGTCTAAAAACCACAAAAGAACCTCAAAATCAAGGATGATTAAACTCATAAAATTCCTTTTATATAATGTATATATATATATCGATGTTGTCATAAATTGGCAGTGAAGGCCACAATTTTGGCATAGCCATCCTATATTATCGTACAATGGGTTATCTTTAAAAAGAGCACCCAAAACATGTTCGCCATTCAAAGGCCGTTTTTTTTCCCATTTTCAGACTAGACACTTTCCCAAATATTGAGTTGGTTCATACCCCCAATTCTTACTTGTGCTAAACGTAGGGAATTTTCGGGAATGATCCACTGGCTAACTATCAAGAATCATCCCAGCAACCCCCAGCAACCCATCCATTCCCATCAAGTCTAGCACCATTTTCAGATGTTCAGACACTTTCCCACATATTCCAAAGATTGGGTTGCTTCATAGCCCCAATTTATCCCAGTTCTTGTTGGTTTCAGCGTAAAACAAAACCCTCCATGTTCAGGTTCGGATCCACATCGAAGCTGCGGATGGTGGGATCATCCAAGAATCGGTGCTTCCAACATAAGCATTAAACAAATCATGTGTGTTGTCATTATATAATTGTGTATATCACTATAGTTATTATATATCATTATAGTTATGATGTATTATTAATTATTATTATCATTATTAGTAAGATGTACTATCATTCACTTATTATTACTCCTTCCTATCATGTTAATCATTATCATCATTACCCTCCAGTAACCAATCGTGGCTAGCGAAATGCCCTATAGTGTTTTTTTGTTGGATGTTTAGTTCGCTGGGAAAATCATGGAACTAAATGGTTGTTTTTCCAGCAAGCCATTTTGGAAAACCAGAGGGTATGATCATTTCCCACACCTAATTTCCCATCATATCTCCATCGAAAGACCTCTATCCCATCTCATTATGCTGGTTAAAAGGTTTCCCTACCATGGGTTACAACAATCCCCAATAAACCAGCTAATGTGGGTAACACAATGTCATTTTTACCACCCATTTTCCTGGGAATGGAAACCATACCACCTATAAAAATGCTGATTTTCCTGGGGGATATTGATCCCATTATCCCATGATTATCCTACTATTCCCTATAAGAATTCATGATAATGATGGTGAATAACCACTATTAACCATTAATGACCACAATGTTTATGGCATTGTTTTACCCACATTATACATCACTGGCCAGTGGCCAGATTAGACCATCATTGGCGCAGCGAGATAAACGGTACGGCCTGGAGGCATCTCCAGCTGCGGCACTTCCATGGGTCGTAACAAAGCGCTGCCCAGCACGCTAAAGTCACTCTGAACCGCCTGGACAGTGCGGTCCAGCGAAATTTGGTGGATTTAAGCCATAAATATCCATAAAGGATTCATGTGTGCATGGGAGTTCTAGTGGGATATGTGGGGTAATGGTTTATAATTGGGTATATGGGGAGATGATGGGTTTCTATGGGATTTAAAAATTGGATATACAACCAAGGATTGCATGAAAATGTATTGGGATATTATATAGCAAACAAGATTATATGTGGGTGTATCTGGAAAGGGGGTACACGGGTACACCCCAAAACATGGATAAACATTGCTAGCAATTTAGATTTATTAACATCTACTTAACAGGGAACATGATGATAAACTATGGGATTTGCAATTTGCGACCACGCAAGCAGAGTCACCAAGCAGAATTTTATGTGTTTTTGTTAGAAACAATACACAATCCACCAACGAACATGTTTTGACACTGCTCAAATGATTAACTAAGTTGGTCTAAAAGCTATGACCACAATAAGTACATTTGATGAGCGGGATATATCTATAGTTAGATGGGGTTATAAACCCACTTGTAAGTCGTTTATGTTCTAATAGTCTTCATTGCTCACTGGACACGTTTTGAAAAATTGACCAAGGTGACCAAAGCCGAATGGTGAACATTGCCGTTGCCACCATAAAATGGGACGGGTCTCCATCAAGATTGGATGTACTGATGATAATAACTTCTAAATGATCATTCAAACACGAAGACCTAAACATAACAGGAATATAGCGGGAAGTACCAAACTACCAAAACATCCGGCCAACGCGAATCGACCGGACCAATAGCCCAATGAGTTTTCATACTGCAACAAGTCTTTGCCCTGGGCTTTCAACCATGCAAGGGTAACCCAATCATAGGTGGATCCCACTTGGTAAAGCAATGTCATGAACCATCCATATTTTGATGATTGATACCACCAATTCAAAAAAATGGAAAACTGGAAATGGTTTACGATTGCTTTACAAACTTGTTTTATAGTTTAGTACTCTCCACTACACTAACAGACCTATTGTTCAAATGACCCATAGAAAAAAACGGTGGATTTACCTTTTTTGAAATACCCTCTGGTAATTTAACATAGCTATTGAAAATGGCCATTTATAGTTGGTTTTCCCATTAAAAATGGTGATTTTCCAGTTCGCTATGTAAACGTTTACCAGAGGGTAGGTGATGTTCCACGAATCGCAAACTTATGGATCTCTTCACTTGACCTGAAGGGCACCTCAATTTCCTCATCGAACACCAACAGAATGGACTCCAGAGATGCTTCCTGCAGCTCGTCGACTACTGCATTTTTCTGTGACAAAAAGGCGGGAAAGCAACATGCTACAGTAAATTGATGAGATTATAAGATATTTATTGATGTAGATATCTATATACATGGTATCCCTCTCCCCCCAAAAAAACTACCTTTTTACTACGCTTACTTGTATTTATGATATGATTTGCAATATTTTGGGAAATAATGTTTAGGCCTATTTTGAGGAAATTGTGGCAGAAGCTTCAAGAGGGGGTACCATATATATATATATACGTATATACATACAGTAATGCATATACATACACACACAGATATCATATATCAAATAGTCAGTAGTGTAGTAAGCATGCTATTTCGTCTGATTGAACTCGACTTCAATGATAGCATTCTGGGAAGAATGCATGCATTCTGGGAAGAATGCATTCAGAATGTATTCTGCTAAATCTAAGATCTATGATCAAAGATTCCCCTAGGACTCCTGAGGAAATCTAAGACTTTCCGAACCAAAATCTATCATCTAAGATTTCCCAGGACTCCTGAGCAAAGCTTAGACTTTGGATCTAAGATTCCCCCAAGACTCCTGAGCAAATCTTAGATCTTAGATTGGGGGAAGAATGCATTCTGAACGCATTCCTCTGGAAATTCATCCATCTTGAGTTTTCCTTCAGTGGGTGGGATTGATTTAACTCCCATGAACGAGTTTCCACTTTAGATCTTTTCCCCAATTCTGAAAAAAGTCAACGAACACACTGTGAATTATTAAAAAGAATGATCAACAGAATTCAACAGAGCATTTCCCTCTTGAAGAAAAAACTAATTGACAAGAACAGGCTTTTCAATCACACACTCTCATTCAAATCGAGCAGCATTCCATAAACAAAATGCGTTTCAATGGTTAACATTCCATTGAACCAAATGAAACTAGTCAGTGTTCGTGGAAATATCACTATTCATTTCGATGAGGTAGTATCTGTTGTTTCTTTACATTATACACATGTAAACATGTCAAACAATGAGCGTATAACCATCGGATAAAATACAATATTTCTTCCAGGAAGGAACAGGTTGCACAAAAAAACGGCAGAATACATGGCATTTTGAAAACAGAAGCAGTTTTACTTGAAATAAATAATATTTCATCCAAAAATGTAGCATGACTTTGCAGAACATGCACTGTTCTCTTGAAGAAAATACCTAATTGATGAAACCAAGGCCTTTTCAACAAAGTGCTTTGTTGTTCTTAAAGATGATGCACAAATATTTGGACACATGTGCATTTCTTTTGAAAAGGTAGATGTAGCATGTTGGAAGAATTGTTCCACAAGAGGTGGTTTTCATTTCAAAGGTGTTGTATTTGTTGAACATATAATATTGTGAATTATTGTGATAAATTGAAGCACACATTTCATTTCATGTGTGCATTGTTTACTTCCACACCTAAATATGTGCTCAGTTTAGAACGCCCAATAGTATTCCTTGAAGGAAACCATATTTGAAAGAAAAATGCATGATGATGATGATGATGATGATGATGATGGCATGGGAATCCTTGCAGGACGCAATGCTTGGCAAAATAGTTTCAAGAAATGAATAAGAACCATTATTCAAACAGGTGCAATAATGCTTCGCATGAAAAATCCTGGTCGGTGGCATTATTATGATGACGTAATCTACGCGACAAGAACAACATCTTTCAACACATATGTTTATTTAAAGATTGCAGGTATCTCTTCGGAATAAAAGTGCCTTCCTTTTCAAAAGGTAGTTTTTGCTGATTCAAAGAAAAACGGCTTTCCTTGACAGGCACTGTTCATGTAAAAAGAGGGAAAAAAGTGTGGGAAACATGTTTTTGTTTACAAGCATTGTACATTGAAAGTCTAGGCACTGTTGCTTTCAACAAAAATTCGTGCGTACTAACCTTCGACAGCACGATTTTTTGCGTACTACACATCGATCCAAAGTCCAACGATCCACTGCAGTGCTACCATGGTACGGAAAAGAGGCCAAGGACATATTGAAAAGGTAGGTTTGGGGGGGTAGCATATTCATATGTATATTATACATATATATAGAAGTATATAAATATATGTATATGTATATACACATAGCATGATGTAGATTGTATATCACCAATATGCATCATGAGGGACTGGTTTGATCATCCATTTTCATCCCCAGAAATCTGGCTTCATAGCCTGGTGATGCTGGCATGATTCACCATGGATAGAATGGTATGTTGCCTACGTGCAACAACCACATGTTGGCGGATGTGTGTATATATATATTATATATATATATATATGTATCGTCATCATCATAGGTGTGATAAACCATGTATATATATGTATGCTATATCATACATATTACAACATATCACAAATATAATTATAGATATGATAGATACTATAGATATAACATGTTGTAGATGCAGCCACTATAGGCGGTACTAGCATGTTCCATAGCATGCTCTTGAGCAAAGGGTCCACATCACCGGAGTTGTTTGCAGGCAACGAAGAGAACAGGACCTGAGTTTGGCAACACGGCCGGTGAACGGACCATTTTTCGAAACTTGCTGGGCTCACGGCTGACCCCCGGATTTCGGCCAGGATCAAGAGCAAAGTTGTCTTCCATTTTCCCATATTTTCCTTTAGTTGTATACCAGTTTCCCAAGGAATAGACGTGTTCCCTGTCGTGATCGGGGAGGTTATATGTCATGGATTGCTGGCACATACCCTCTGGCAATCAAACATGGCTGGAGCATCACCATTTGGTTTGATGATCTTCTTGGCTATGAATCTCCATTTAGTTTCAGGTTTTCCCAGCTCGCCATGTTTGGTTCAGGGCTGATTCAGGGTACAAAAATCCATTTCGGATTTGCAGGTGATAGTGGGCCCCCGAATTCAAAGGTGGTTTCACCCTGCACCCAAGAGATCCAAGTCTAGATATATGTTTGCCATGTTTAAAACCCAAGTGTCAGCCAATTGAAAGTACTTAGAGTAGGTAATTTCCTCATCCCCTGATTGATAATCATTACTGATAAGTGTTGCAAAAATGAATATCACTAATGATGAAACCTATAATTAAGAATTATCAATGATTAACCACCAGCCCTTGATCCCCAGAGTTATACCGGGATGGTCCCGTCGGTGGCTCCCCAGTGGAGTTCCAGGATCAATGACTTTGGGTTTGACGTCGCGTTCTTCTTTTGAATTGATGAACATTTGTAAAAAATAATGACCAAAATTCAACATATTGATAATCATAGATTATAATTATAATCCTAATTACCTAGACCCTCCAAGTACCTCTTACCTCTTAAACGGCTAAAAGTTTTCAAATCATGTGGTCAAATAACATAATATTTTGGGGGTCCGGGTGGTACTTGGAGAGTCTAGGTACACCTGTCAAGATCTCCACATCCACCAATCCTCAGTCACGTCAGATCAGCGTCGCTGCTGAGGTCCCCACAGGACCCTCTGTATCTGGATGGACTGAGAAACTGAAACTCGACCTAAGATGGAGATCCACCTGAGGTTTCAACACCAAAATTTGGGCGTTTCATCAACTCCAATTGGATAAAAAATGGGATATATACATTATATATACGATATATATATATATAACTGTGTGTATATATATATATATGTACATGTGCGTGACGGTGACCTTCTGCACCAATCATGCATACACGAACATGTGCATAAATAAATATAAATTATATATATATGCATAATATATATATATACACACATATGTATATGTAAATGTATATGTACATGTTTGTATGTTACATGCAAATGTACAATGTACAACCTCCAACAACATCATATGTATATCCATATGTCCATGTATACACATATATAAACAATCCAACAAATACATTGAGTCGGACTTATCTTCATAAGGGGTCCAAATTCGCCACTCCTTCTGAACAAACAAATTGATGGGGCACTGGCTACAACTTATCTTCACGAGGGATCAACATGTGACACCCTCTCTGAACAAATACATTGCATGGGATATGAACTTCAACTTATCTTCATAAGGGATCAAATCATTTGAGGTCTTAGGGATTACTGCAAACTAGTGATAACTATCTATTAAGATTGGGTGAACTATGGTTAATATTAATTTGGGATGCTCTATCAAAAGCATCCAAGAATTTTGTTGACTTATTCAACTTTCGCGGAGGCTTTTAATTTAGGGGACTCATTATCCGGACAGTGAATCTATTGGCGGGATTACCACAGAAATTGTGACAACTTACTACTATTGAATACTATCAACATTGGCACCCCCCCTATTATTAAATTCGTTGCGTTTATTAGTCAATGGATAACCTTGTTTTAGGAGCCGATCGTACTGTTTAGGACTATTAGGGCTAATCATGAAAATATAAAACAAATTTAGGAATTGTAAACTCCTCTTTAGGACCAATTTAATATCCTGGATTATTAATCCTACAAATCCAAATCATTTCTGAGAAGGCACGGCGGACCCCCAGTGCATCATACCCCAAATACTGCGCACAAGGCACTTCGATCCATAGGAACTATTTATTTCCATGGTTATCATTATCATTATGTTCATTAAAATCAATATTATCATGATTAACATTGTTATCATTGTCTTCATTACTATCACAATTGCCACTACCATCATCATCATCATTATGATTATTAGCACCATCAATGGTGTCATTGTCACCATGATTATAGTCATTATTGTAATCCCTATTATCATCGTTATTATCATGGGTTTTCACTATTGCCACTACTATTTTCAGTATTGGCCTTATCACCGATACATTATCAATATTAACCCCATCAACAGTGTATCACTACTGTCACAATCATCATCATCATCATCATCATTATTGCTATCATTTTCATTATTATGGTGGTGATCATCATTATCATTAGTGTCCCTCAAAAAAATCAATATTAAATCATATCAATCAACACGATCAATAGCATCACTGTTGTCAAGATCATCATTCTCATTGTTTTCAAAGTATCATTATTATCATTTCCCAGGCCTAATTTCCCATCATATCTCCATCCCCATAGAAATACCTCTACCCCATCTCATTATGCTACTTGGAAGCTAATGTGGGTAACACAACGCCATTAACCACCCATGACTGGGAATGGTAATCATACCACCTATAATCCCATGATGATCCTACTATCCCCTATGAGAATGATGCTGAATAACCACTATGAAAACCATGAAAATGACCAGTATGAAAACCATCATGAATGTGGGATATTAATCATAGTTTTACCACATTATCATTGTAATGATGGTTAGTCATGGTTAAACTTAATATCATTATCATTAACCATCATGATTAGCAATCATTAACCATCATTAATGACCATTTGATAAGAATTCCAATGAAAATTATCAAACTAATTCTCACTAATGATAGTTAATCAACTATTAATGATTAACGATGGTTAATGATAATTAACTATCATGATTACAGTAACCATCATTAACCATCTTTAATGACCATTTGATGAGAATTCCAATTAATTCTCCTCCTTATTCTCATTAATGATAGTTCATCAACCATTCATGATTAACGATGGTTGATGATAATTAAGTATCATGACTAATGAATCATCATCATTTTCATCATCATTATAATCATGATTCAACTATCATGTTCATTAACTATCATCATCATTAGAAATCCACTGAATAGTTGATCATAGTCTTCATTCTCATTCTCCTCGTAACTTTCGGCATCCCCACGCTGGAAGCAGATTCCGCCGCAGAAGTCCCACGGTGATGGCCTGAGGCTCCAGTTGAAAAAAAAAAACATGGCTGGGCGGTTGATGGGTGAAACAATCTTCTCAACTTTATTTGGGGAAAGCAACTGGGGTAGCTTTTTTTAAAAATAGATCGGCTATATCCATTCGTGAAACCGCATCAGCTGGGATCTGTACATATTCTTTAGACGTATATATCTATATCCACTGTAAAATACCAGTAGTACCCGCACGAGGCGGGGCGGAAGTTGCCTTAGGGATATATAAGACCTTTCTCATCTATAGAACTTGCATGCGCCGTGCGCCAGCCAAGCCCGTGCGTGCGTGCATTCTGCGAAAGTTGTGTCCTGTTTCACATGTCACATTTGAAGCTCCACTTCGCACTTCACACTTCTCACTGCACTCTTCACACTCCACACTCCACACTACACACTTCACACTCCACACTTCACACTGCACTCTTCGCACTCCACACTTCACTTCACACTCTTAAGACTCCACACTTCACACTCCACACTTCACACTTCACAGTCCACACTTCACACTTCTCACTTCTCACTGCTTTCTTCACACTCTTCACACTCCACACTTCACACTGCACTCTTCACGCCCCACGCTTCACACTGCACTCTTCACACTCCACACTTCATCTCATCTGAGCTCTTCTCACCTTATCCCAGCTCATCTCTTCTCATCTCATCTCTTCTCATATGTCATCTAAGCTTTCATGAATCACATCCCAGTACTACTTCGAGAACTTGCATGCGCCGTGCGCCAGCCAGGCCCGTGCGTGCGTGCTTTGTGCGAAGCTGCTGCAGTGTTGCTGTCCAAGAACATGACCCGCGCGCGACCCCGGTGCAATGCAACGTCAAGCACACACTTTCCTCACACATCACATTGCACTCTTCACACCCCACACTCCACACTTCACACTTGCACTTATCTCAACTCATCTCATCTGAGCTCTTCTCATCTCATTTCATGTCTTCACATATGTCGGCTAAATTCTTCTTGGCTATTTTCATGTCAACTACTTCCCAGTACTGATGTCTACTACAAAAGCTTGCAAAAACTACTTCCCAGTACTACTTTGTACTACAAAGCTTGCACAAAACACGTTCCAGTACTGATGTCTACTACAAAAGCTTGCAAAAACTACTTCCCAGTACTACTGTGTACTACAAAGCTTGCACAAAACACTTCCCAGTACTACTTTGTACTACAAAGCTTTCACAAAACACGTTCCAGTACTACTTTGTACTACAAAGCTTGCACAAAACACGTTCCAGTACTACTTTGTACTACAAAGCTTGCACACAACACTTCCCAGTACTACTTTGTATTACAAACCTTGCACAAAGCACGTCCCAGTACTCTACTTTGTACTAGAAACCTTGCACAAAGTAAATCCAGTACTACTTTGTACTACAAAGCTTGCACAAAGCATTTCCCAGTACTACTTTGTTCTACAAAGCTTGCACAAAGTATTTCCCAGTACTACTTTGTACTACGAAGCTTGCGCAAAGCATTTCCCAGTACTACTTTGTACTACAAACCTTGCACAAAGTACGTCCCAGTACTACTGTGTACTACAAAGCTTGCAAAAAGTACTTCCCAGTACTACTTTGTACTACGAACCTTGCACAAAGTATTTCCCAGTACTACTTTGTACTAAAAAGCTTGCACAAAGTATTTCCCAGTACTACTTTGTTCTACAAAGCTTGCACAAAGTATTTCCCAGTACTACTTTGTACTACGAAGCTTGCGCAAAGCACTTCCCAGTACTACTTTGTACTACAAACCTTGCACAAAGTACGTCCCAGTACTACTTTGTGATACAAAGTTGGCAAAAAGAAAGCTTTTACACACAGCAAGTTCTTTCGCAGAGAAGTTTTTAAACACAGCAAGCTTTTTCAACAAATTTGCGCAAAGAAAGCTTTTACACGCAGCAAGTTCTTTCGCAGAGAAGCTTTTACACACGGCAAGCTTTTTAAACAAAGAAGCTTTTACACAGAGACGCTTTTGCACACAAGAAGCTCTTACACAGAGAAGCTTTTACACACAGCAAGCGTTCACACACAGCAAGCGTTTACACACAGAACACTTACACACAGTGCTTTTACACATGGCAAGCGTTTACACACACAGAAACTTTTACACAGAGACGCTTTTACACACAGAGAAGCTTTTACACACAGCAAGCTTTTACACACAAAATCTTTTACACACAGCAAGCGTTTTAAACAAACTTGCGCAAAGAAAGCTTTTACACGCAGCAAGTTCTTTCGCAGAGAAGCTTTTACACAGAGCAAGCTTTTTAAACAGAGAAGCTTTTACATAGAGACGCTTTTGCACACAAGAAGCTTTTACACAGAGAAGCTTTTACACACAGCAAGCGTTCACACACAGCAAGCGTTTACACACAGAACACTTACACACAGTGCTTTTACACATGGCAAGCGTTTACACACACAGAAACTTTTACACAGAGACGCTTTTACACACAGAGAAGCTTTTACACGCAGCAAGCTTTTACACACAAAATCTTTTACACACAGCAAGCTTTTACAGAAACAAGTTTTTACACAGAGAAGCTTTCTTGTACATAGTCACAGCAGGAATTGCAGCTCATTGCAGCTCCAAAACCGGATCTCGACGCCAAAGCGAAAAAAGACGATTTTGAAACACTTTTTAAAAGGCATTTGAAAAGGAAAATTGCTAGCGCCAAAAATTGAGAAAATCCGATAACAAATCACGATTGCAGCCTTGATGCAGCCATTCCAATACGATTTACGATGCCCAGCTGCAAAACACAATAGTATTACGCATGCAGCCGCGTCACCAAGCAACCTTGACGCAGCCACTTCAATGCGACCTGAGGAGACTGAGTTGCAAAACACAAAAGAATTACGCGCAATGGCGTCGGAAATTGCAGTTCCAAAACCGGGGATCTCGACGCCAAAGCGAAAAAAGACGATGTTCAATGTTGAAGCACTTTTTAAAAGGAATTGTAAAAGGAAAATTACTAGCGCCAAAATTGAAAAAATCTGCTGACAAATCACTGTCGCACCCACTCCAATACGATTTACGATCTCCAGCTGCAAAAAGAGAGTAGTATTACGCATGCAGCCGCGGCGCCCAGCAACCTTGACGCAGCCATTCCACTGCGATCCGCAACCACAGATTCAAGAAACGCAAAGAACTACGCACATAGACACAACCACTCGTTGCAGCACACACAGAGGAGGAACCAATTCGCGACAGAAACGACCCGCCGCACACACGAGGTACCTTTCATCGCCGGCTGCAACCACTTTACACGGAAAAATACAAGGTTTCGTGTTCCGGCTTCCTCCCCAAAACAAAGCCCATTGAGCATTCATGCAGCCATTACTATGCGTTTCGCAGCATCGTGGCTAACCCACATCTCTCTACGCACATGCCAACATCAGACTACAACAATCATGCGGCCTTCCACTGCGATCTGCAACCATAGATTCAAGAAACGCAAAGAACTACGCACATAGACGCAACCACTCGTTGCAGCACACAGAAGAGGAACCAATTCGCGGCAGAAACGACCGCAGCCGCACCCGCCGCACACACGAGGTACCTTTCATCGCCGGCTGCAACCACTTTACACGGAAAAATACAAGGTTTCGTGCTCCGGCTTCCTCCCCAAAACAAAGCCCATTGAGCATTCATGCAACCATTACTATGCGTTTCTCAGCATTCCTTTCATCAACACTTCCCTTCGTCAACACTTCCTGTAGTCACCACTTCCCAAAGTCACCACACTCCCTTCGTCACCACGTCCCAAAGTCGCCACCTCCCTTTGTCACCACCTCCCTTCGTCACCACTTCCCTTAGTCTCACACCGCCCTTCATCAATGTCAATTCTTTTCTGATGTATTGTTATGTAGTGTAAAGTCTCACACCACGCTTCATCAAGGCCAATTCTTTTCTGATGTATTGGGTTATGTAGTGTAAAGTCGCACACCACCCGTCATCAAGGTCAATTCTTTTCTGATGTATTGGGTTATGTAGTGTAAAGTCGCACACCACCCTTCATCAAGGTCAATTCTTTCCTGATGTATTGTTATGTAATGTACAGTCGCACACCACCCTTCATCAAGGTCAATTCTTTTCTGATGGGTCAATTCTTTTCTGACGTATTGTTATGTAATGTACAGTCGCACACCACCCTTCACCAAGGTCAATTCTTTTCTGATGTATTGTTATGTAGTGTAAAGTCGCACACCACCCTTCATCAAGGTCAATTCTTTTCTGATGTATTGTTATGTAATGTACAGTCGCACACCACCCTTCATCAAGGAAAATTCTTTTCTGATGTATTGTCATGTAGTGTAAAATCTCACACCACCCTTCATCATGGTCAATTCTTTTCTGATGTATTGTTATGTAGTGTAAAGTCGCACACCACCCTTCATCAAGGTCAATTCTTTTCTGATGTATTGTGATGTAATGTACAGTCGCACACCACCCTTCATCAAGGTCAATTCTTTTCTGATGTATTGTTATGTACCGTAACACGGAAGTATTGCTTCCCAACTTCCTTTGATAAGCGCTTTACCTGTGGCAACAAATAGGTAACTTGGGAAACATATGCCATGGGCTGAAACAGATTCCCAGCTAGTATGGATTGAGCTTGGTCGGATTCACCAAATGAGGACATATCATAGGTGCGGAAGCCATGGCCCATTTAGTTCGATTGTAAAAATGATTATTTACCCAGTAAAAAAAAAAACAGCGATTGCCCAGGGCAATGTTTAAACAACCAAATGGTATGGTGATGATGATGATGATGATGATGATGATGATATGAATATGAATATGAATATGAATATGAATACATGAATAATTACATTGTGGATAGCATATGGATATAGCATGATGATCACATATCTGGCTGAATTGTAATAGTTTACATACGAGTACCTGAAATGGTCTGGTCTTGGTGTGGTTTCCATTGCTTACCATCATTCATTTTGACGTTGTTGTGAGCTTGTTATACTTCACCCAAATATACCCACACAATCAATCAATATATATATATATGTGTGTGTGTTCTTGATGCTTTTTAGCCATACTAGAGATTGTTTGCTCTATTTGGTCCAAACTATTACAGTATGATCTAAAAACATCTTAAAACCTGGTTATTAGCTTGGTCCCCCCCAAAAAAATCCACCTTGGCAGAGTTGGAACCGCAGGAACCCCCAACGATCAACTCCGTGAATCCGATGTTGGTTGATGAATCATGGTCATCTAATAGGGATTTTGACTGTCACTGTAAAAGGGAATACAGCGGAATATATATATATATATATGATGTATATATATATATAATTATGTATAATATGTGTGTGTGTTTTAGTGATAAATAATGATTGGTTGACGATTGTCGTGATTTGATGGGAACTTTACCGTCATTTATAATGGTTTAGCAGCCAGTGCTCATTCGTTGGTTGCACAATAGAAATTGAATCCCGTCTAAACGCTGAAATCCCGATTGCTGCTGAACCTCCCAGCAGTGTTTTCACCTACCTTTATCTATGGGTTAAAACCTAAAAAATATGGATGCTCATCATGTTCATCCAAAATTGATGAAAAAATCTCGGAGGTTTTGCTCCAACAAATTCACATCTCCATCCAAGGTGCATCGGAAAATGCATCCGCCGGAATTTCCACATGGTAGGTCCTGGCGATTTCCAGGTCTACACTTCACTCACTTAGGTCTGAAAATGGAAGGAAATCCCCACCCTTACACACTATTCTGACATAGATTCTCACATACCATCTGGAAGTATGTATGGCAGATTATAGCATATATATTCTGACATTCTTTCTGACATATTTTCTGACATTCTTTCTGGCATTCTTTCTGGCATTCTTTCTGGCATTTTATCTGGCATCTATTCTGACATTCTTTCCGTCCGGAGCTTGCGATATGAGGTTCGCGTCCAGGCCAGCCCACGGCGTCTGGACCTCGCGATATGAGGTTGGTGGCGAGCTGGCACAGAAGTAGACGAGAAGAGAGGAGAGGCGAGGATAAAGGAAGAGGAGGAGGAGTTACATCTTTGTATCTATAGAGATCCTCACCTGGCAGGCAGGTGGGGAAAAAATGTGATGATTTCACCTGGGATGGGGTTTGTCCCCATTTTTTCTTAGGCCATTAAAACATTGGAACCTACCTATGTTTGGCTGGATAACTAATATCCAACTCCATGTATGGCTTAAGATTAAGCCATGAAACTATAGCCAACAAAGTGTATATCGGGTCTAGGATCTACCAAGGCTTCCAAGAATGCTGGCGTTTTTAGATTGGAATTTTCGCGAAACCTGGGTTGATGTGAAAAATCACAAAGCGATTTTGATCATCATGTTGTACTATATAGTATTCACGGAAGATTTTTAGGATTTTCGAGCGGATTAACCAAGTTTGAACCAGCATCACCTTGCCGGACACGGTTCAAAGTTTTGGTATCAAACATATTGACCCATGCCAGCTGTGTGAGTGCATCATGTGTTCATCTGGCAAATTCTCCACAAAACACCAAAACAGTGGATGGTGACCAAATCCTGCACCACCTAAAGGATGTTTTTTTAGCCCAACAAAATAATGGGATCAACCACCTCAACTGTAGGATTTCGTCGCCATCCCAGCTTCAGGCAGTCCCCCAGCCGTTTAGGCGCTGGTGTAACCACTGTCCAGTTGCCCCAGGAACTGGTTGCTGACAAATCTTTACACGGCAAATAACCACCAAACCTGCCAAACCTGCTACAAATCTTTAAAGTTAACATGGCATGCTGGAAAAACGACCATTTACTTCGATGAATTTGCCATCTAGAAACCTCCATGAATAGTTTCCAACTGCCACGTTTCATTTCCGGACATGTCAAGTGCTTTGTTAAACAGCTGCTGTGACTCCATATGTTTACTGTCTTGGCTGCACGGCTAGCTCATCATCCGCATCAAACAAGCTGGTGTTTTTTTTTCGCAAACCGCAGACTGCCAGAATGCGTTGACTGGAAACCAAAGAGACCTGGATCTGGATATGGGTAGCCCTGGCAAACCAATATTGTTTACCAATGCTGAGACGGAAAATGGACGGCTTCATCACAGTCCCATGGCCCAAAATTCATCCGAAAAGATGGATCTTTTGAGACAGCCTTCGAAAATTGGCCCCTACAGTTGACTCTATAAATAAGTCCAGAAATCAAGAGAAATCGGCCAAGTTGTGGTAGCTCACTCTGTTCAAAGTTCGATGAGTTCAATGGACATGCCAGAAAACTCACCCAGCCCCCTTTGGGGCCAGGATGATCTAAACTAAAAAACAGTCAAACTGGACACAACACAAGTTCTGGGAGTGCAAGGGTCACCTGAACCCAACTTGTCTGTCATATTATCATAACTATATATATATAATTATGTATATATACATATATACAATTAAATACATAGTTCTGAAGAAAACACATTCAATACATTTCAATACTCTAGCGCAAAGCCTTGAGGCTTGGATTAAGTGCTCATGAACGTGACAGTCCACTTGCACCCAGAAACTCTGAGCCCCCAGGGCACAAAAGGGCTTCTATGCCCGTGAAACATTGGCCGCGTTCACAGCAGCTTGGTGGGTCATGATAGCCTCACTCATCCTATGTTCCTAGTGGGGTCTCAACTTTGGGAGTCGAGAAATGACACCCCCAAACTTGGCTGGAAGTTTCCGTGGAAACATGGCTCAATCATGTGAAAGAGTCTCCAATTATCTCCAGTACTTCCAAGTTTGTAGAACAAATCAATGTTTTTTAAAAATTTGAATCAGTATCCTGGGTCTATAGATAGATAGATAGATAGATGGATGGATAGATGGATAGATGGATTGATGGATTGATGGATTGATGGATTGATGGATTGATGGATTGATGGATTGATGGATTGATGGATTGATGGATAGATGGATAGATGGATAGATGGATAGATGGATAGATGGATAGATGGATATTACTGGTGATAACATTGCACTGAGAATCTGCACTGTCTCGTTCTTTTCCCAAAACCTCAGATCCTACGGAGCTGATCATGGGGATCCTGGGGATACTGGCCATGGGATGGGATGGACGCGTGACCCGACTCAGAGAGGAGTGGATGTCTTCTTCTTCCGCTCCACCATGCTAGCATTGATGGTACCTTCGGCGGACAGCGGACAGCGGGGCCATCCGGGTCTTGGGCGAAAATCCGAGGGACCGGCCCGCCGGTCAGGAATGGCATTCCATGATCATCTATCGAAATTTTGAAATTCTGACAGAAATTTGGGACCCCAAGTTACACATTTTTAGGAGAGACCGGTTTCAACCACCTGACTATATCTGAGGCCTGCTGACGTCCCACCCTCCGGATTCCTCATGGACATATGTCCAGCATTTTAAATGGTAAACCGGTAAACCACGGTAAACCCAAGCATAATACGTTAGCCGTGTCCAGATACAAAATGCGTATGAAATTGGGGGAAAAGTCCGTTTTTTTGTACGATGCTAACAACCATGACCCTTTGTACCTATTTTCGATATATTTTCTATATATTTTTGGATGGGTTCACCATGGGTTAACCATGTCAGCCCAGGGGCTGAGATAGCCAGATCTCACGTCTGACATCTCCACCGCTTGCAGCACGGACGTCCAGGACGGACAGGACCTGGACTCAAGGTCTCGCGGCGTTCGGAACAACGTCAGGGTCTCCTGATGAAGCCACGGTTCCAACGGCTCCAACGGCTCGGGAGGTGCAGGCCAGGGTGAGTTTTACAGAATGGGACACCCTGAGGCCCTGAGACTGCATGATTTTTTTTACACATGTTGGAAGCCCTGCAATGGCTATATCTGGCTATATCTGCAACTTCTCTGGAGTTTGTTGCCTCTGGGAAATACACAACCAGACAAACAACAAACAGGACCCAATTCCATGTTTGTTTTTATGGTTTCAAGCAATCTTTGCATGCCAAAGATGGAGTGCTTGGATGGTAGTTTTGCTTTTGTTAAACAGGCCTTCAGCTGAAAGATGCAAATGTCTATTGCATGATGCAGTATACATGGAAAGAAGTAACATGCTTGTAAATGAAGAATGCATCGTCAAGAATCCTAGTTTCAGATGCAGAAGGTCTAAGTAGTAATGTTCATAAACAAAATGCAATATTTCTCTGAAAGTGTGGCATTCCGCTGAAAACGCAGCACTCCTGGGAAAAGGGAGCACTATGTTTTGAAAAGGAGCGGTTCAAGATGTAGTAATATTTTGAAAGGCATTGGCAGTTTCATGCACAGCATGCACAATTTCCATCTATTTCCCACATCATGTAGTGATCCTCTCAAAAATGCGTACTGCACCCTTCACGACAATGCATCAATTATAGAGGACATGTCTAGTTTAAAATGTACTAGTCTTAAAAACGCTTATTTCCAAGAAATACATCAATAGTTATATACACATCCAAAATTGAGCAGCATGCCTTTTAAAGAATGTCCTTCAGAAAATGCAGAAATTGTGACCCGAGAAGACAATTATATATTTCTGTTCAAGACCACTGACAACACTGGATTCTCTGGAACAGTAAACCTGCCAATATTGTGGTAATACGTTCAAGAGTAGAGTGCAGAATTCCTCACACCATCTTGGCCTCTATTTTGATGGGTACAGTACAACTTTGGTGAGTTTACCCCCATAAGTTGGTATATAATTAACATAAGAACAACCACGTATAATCCCCATAGCTATGGTTCTTTATCTACGTAAAGTCGGAACTGCACCGACACCAGCAATGCATAGACCGGCTAGTACAGCCATGTTGACCCCGCACAGCCCAGCCATCGCACCTAACATAGACACATTCGTTAGTATATTACTATATACAGTTAATAATTACATGCACACGTGAACTAATCTTAAATGGATCCGTCGTCGATGTTTCCGATACCATCAATTTGAACTGATCTTTAAAAAAAAAAATCATATTCATACGTTACACATGAATAATATTCATAATTACCTAGACCCTCGATCCAAATACCCCCCAATAAAATGGGGTAATACGCACCATTTTGACTGGTGGAGGATCTAGGTACTGACATCGAACGAAGAAAACTGGGCAATCATCAAAATCATCTAACTTTTTGAATATTAAATATAGGTATACCATCATATACATCATATATACATCATCATATATCATATATCATCATCATTCTGAGAAAATATCATATACCTGTCATATGCATATCTAGTTTCTATATGTTTCTATACATATCCTGTCATATACATCGTGATTTACGGACTTGAACAATATGTGTATATATATATATATGGAGGTCTCCTAAAATGGGGGTACCCCAATAGCTGAATGGTTTATAACATAAAATCCATCTATAGATGATAAGTGGGGGTACCCCTATTACAGGAAACCTCCATATATACATATATATATATGTGTGTATCGCGTTCCAAACCACCAACCAGGTAACATTTGAATTATATCACAGGATATCTATAGAAACTATGTATATCCTTTATATATATACCCTTTGGTTATTTAGCATAGCCATGGACAATGGCCCATAGAAATAGATGGTTATTAAAAATTGTGATTTTCCATGGCTATGTGAGTCATAACCAGATGGTATATCTAATATCATAGTCATAATATACATCATAATCCATCATACCCTCTGGTAATTTGTTACAGTTTGCTATTGAAAATTGCCATTTATAGTTGATTTTCCCAGCTATAAAATGGTGGATTTTCCAGTTCGCTATGGTAGTTTACAAGAGGGTTACCAGAGGATATCTATAGAAACTATGTTATATCCTTTATATAAATCACAATATGTTATATAGAAACTATGTTATATCTATAATAGAAACTATGCTATAGAAACTATAGAAACATAGGAAATAGTTATATTAGATTACCTATGTTATATATCTAATAGATAAATCATCCTGGGCCATGGCCCTCCGGCCCTCCGGCCCTCCATCTGTTGGTCTCCTCCGCAGTGGAACGATTCCGCGGATCCGACTCCAAGCACTGGGGGCCTCAGTCAAAAACGACGACGACGACGTCGCGGATTTTGGACCCTAACGGGAAGTGATTTCTATGGCTATCTACTATTATAATATATTATAATATTATAATATAATATATATATATAATACAAACATGTGTATATATATATTATATTATATGAGTATTGTAGTATACGTAGTATATTAATGGGTGATTTCTATTGATTTCCATAGTTCCAAAATGTTTTTGTCACCTCTTTCAGTTCCTGTGATGCACAGGGTCAGTAGGGAACCCATCGGAAAAACTCTGGGCACCTGGGCCCCAAGGTTTGAGACGTGTTTTGGCGATTGGGGTGCTCAAATTTAGGCATCAGTTGCTGTCATTGAAACACATTGTTTGATGTTATGTGATGTTATGTGGTTGGATGTGGGAAATGAAAAATCATGTCAGCTTGTCATTTAGGAGCATCATCACATCTTGAACGGGAAAATCAAACATGTTCGAAGGCATTGCAATTTGATCGCCAAACAATGGGCTTCTCGGTGGTTGAGATACTCAATTACAAACAAACATATGACAATTATGACACTGGGCTGGTTGAGAAGAAAAACTACAAACAATTGAGGCTTTGCAGGGTTTTTCTATGTCCCAATGTTTGGGGTAAACCTCCCCTTGTATCATTGCTGATGTTCCTAATACAAAAAAGTCGCTGGAGGCAAGATTTCAATGGCAAACATGGATAAGAGGCAATATTAACTCAGGTATACGGTATACAGTATACAGGTATACAGTACCTTGTCTAAGACCACTCATCAATCAGTTTTGATCAAGGAGTGATGATGATATCGTTGCCATTCGCTGGAGTTGAGTATCAGACTTCGTAAACTGGAAATCAACCCTTTTCAGATTATATATTTCAGCTGCCTACCATCTATCTAACATAGTCAAACATGGAGACAGGTTTAGATTCTTGATCTTGGGGTATAAACATAACCTGTTTGATCTTTTCGTTTGTTAAAAAATGATTGCCCGACCAACATTTGGTGTTCATAAAGAAAATCTATAGAAATATATGAGGAACCAATATCATGGTTTTTCATGGGGAAAACCTTTAAGCACGCTTGCAACGGGACATCCCCTCAAAAAATGAAGCAAACAACAAAATTTTATGGTAAATAATAAAGGACAAATACTAGGATGTGGTAAACTAACGTGACTATGGAAAATCACCATTTTTAATGGGAAAATCCACTATAAATGGCCATTTTCAATAGCTTTTTGTATGTTTACCAGAGGGTAGGATGTGCATAGGTTTCGGTTTACGGGCTGTGTGGGGAAGCACAGTTTTTTTTTCACGGAATGAATGATGGTGGAGCCAACTGTCTACGGTTGACCACAACAAGTAGAAAGCTCGCGGTAAACTTTCTTTATGAGTCTTGATCATTATTTATGATAATGAATGATTATTGTTTATTCTGAATGTGTTGTTTTGTTTTACTGACTATGTTTCATTATTACGTATACTGTATATAGTATATATAGGTATGTATATCTCTATACATGGAACATCTATCTGTCTGTCTGTCTGTCTGCCGGGCTGTCTGTCTGTCTGTCTGTCTGTCTGTCTATCAATTTATCTATGTCTGTATATACGTATCTTCGTGTCTATGTATATGTGTATCTGTATGTATATATATATATATATATATGTGTGTGTGTATCGTAGCGGACTAAAATTATATGTTAAAGTTAATGCCATGCACAAATTAGGGTCTCCCCCAATCGGTTGTGAGGATTTCAGTATTCCTGGAGGTATCATAAATGGGGTGTCTGTGTAGGGTCGTCCCCTATCGGTTATGAATATTTTGTGCAACCTCGGAAAGGCCAAGCGAAGCAAAAATAAATTCGTATTACAAGAATTTTGTCGGTTACTCACATATATGTATAACTGAGTACATGTATCTATGCATCGGTGTATCTATGTATCTATGTCTATGTGTCTATGTATGCGTGGATGTATGTGTGAATACATTTAGTTATATAATACTGGTTGGTGGTTGACCTACCCCTCTGAAAAATATGAGTTCGTCAGTTGGGATTAATTATTATTCCCAATATATTCTGGAAAATAAAAGTCATGTTTGAAACCACCAACCAGATAATATTGTATATGTCCATATATTTCCTGAATGACATAACAAGTTCCTAGATTTCCATGGGAATGACCCAAGGGTCGGCCGGTGTAGCCATTGTTTTTTCGCCCAAGGAGTTGGTGTATCCCCTGGCGTTTCTTCAGCTTGGGACACTTGGAGTCTTTACATAGGAAGTTTTTTTCCTTGGAAGTGTTGGTAAGAAACCGCTCGTCTTTGGTAGTCTATAAAGAATTAACCAAAAAAATGTCGTTTTTAAACAACACAAACTATTCCGACCCCCGTCATGGATTTATGTTTTCTTTTTTCCCCACCTGCCAGGTGAGGGTTGTTAGATTTTATCTAAGTTGCCTTCTCCTCCTCCTCCTCCTCCTCTCCTCCTCCTCTCGTCGTCCTCCTCCTCTCGTTGTCCTCCTCCTCTCGTTGTCCTCCTCGTCCTCGTTGTCCTCCTCGTCCTCCTGCTCAACTGCGACTCGCGATCCACAGTGTTCGCTGCCGGACTTCAACCACTCAACCCACGCCCAGTGTTCCCTGCCGGACCTCAACCACGACCATCCACGCCCAGTGTTCCCTGCCGGACCTCAACCACGGCCATCAACGCCCAGTGGTCCCTGCCGGACCTCAACCACGGCCATCCACGCCCAGTGTTCCCTGCCGGACCTCAACCGCGAGTATCCATGCCAAGTGTTCCCTGCCGGACCTCATGTAGGAAGATATGGGACAAAGAATGTGCAGAAGAAAGTTACAAAGATAGAATGCCAGAAGATTTGCCGGATAGAATGCCAGAAGATATGCCAGAAGATATGCCAGATAGATATGCCAGAAGATATGCCAGAAGATATGCCAGAAGATATGCCAGAAGTCAGAATATATGCCAGAAGATGTCAGATAGAATGCCAGAAGATATGTCAGAATATATGCCAGAAGATATGCCAGAATAGAATGCCAGAAGATATGTCAGATAGAGTGCCAGAAGATATGCCAGATAGAATGCCAGAAGATTTGCCAGATAGAATGCCAGAAGATATGTCATGCCAGATCATATGCCAGAAGATATGCCAGATAGAATGCCAAATAGAATGTCAGAAGATATGTCAGATAGAATGCCAGAAGATTTGCCAGTAAGAAAATGTATAAATGTCATGGTGGGGATCACACGAAGTAAAGTAATTTTTGATGCTTGGTGTGATGAATTGAACGAAAAGGACATAAAATGAAGACATATGAAGACCATGCTATAGGCCCCCAACAATGTTTGGTCAAGGAAAAATTTGAAGTTTTGACCTGATTTAGGCTGATCTAGGGTGATTTAGCTTGGTGTTTTCTTTTCTTCATTTCTGGCCCTGCAACACTCCTGCAACTTGAAGAATTCTGGTAATTTAACAGTTTGCTATTGAAGCCATGGCCCATAGAAATAGTTGATTTACCAATTAAACATGATTTTCCATCGTTTTTTGTATGTTTTTGTATGTTTACCAGAGGGTATATCGATTTCCAGAGGCTATGACTGGGGAAGCATAGCGTCACTAGCCTTTGAGGCCCCGACAAATCCTTTCCTGCACCGGTGCTTTTCGATGCCCAGGGAGCATTCCAAAATGCAGGGGCCCAGTGACATGTTTGTTGCGCTGTAAATCCCGTTAATTATACAATGTGGGGCTCCCGTTCGATAGTTAAGTTGGTTTAAACCTAGCTTAAGTATGCTTTACGGTAGATGTATCTATAGTTGATGGGGTTTACAAAACAACTTACAACTAGGGGGGCCCACATTGTAAGATATTAAAGATATATCTGCCATACACATCCACTACCCTTAGGTCATTTCTTAAGTTATGAACCAACTTAAGTAGATAAGGTTCCCCTTTCTGTAGCATGGACAAATAACCACATTTGGTTGACGATTGCAGTGGTCGAATAGGGGTCTGAATGAACATTTATGTGTTCCATGACGAAGCAAAGTGGAATGAAATTCATCAGTTGCTTTGAATTTCGAAAAAGCTGTCCTTGTATAAAATGGTAACATGAACATCTTTTTACACATGCACACACTGACTTGCCACTAGTAACATAATTATATGTTTGAGATGTAAGACCGGTGACACACCCGGTGTTTGCTCATGTTTTAGCGATGGCTTCAGGGGAAAACAAACACTACCAGAGGTGACATCCCAGATTGATAAACCCTGATTGACTCAGAAGGAGGAGGTTGATTACCCCGAAATAGTGATTAGATATGATTATAATATGTGATTTTAATAATATATAATTATATAATTATGATTTGTAAATCATATATTATCAATATATATATATATATATTATAATCATATGCTATATTATTTTGCTATAAGATGGTACCCCCCCCAAATTGACCTCCTCCAGAAAGGATTACCTATATCGGGGTTGACATGTTGTGGCTTTCTTTCGCCAACTCTGGGGAGTCCTGCTGTGGAACGTAGCCGTTGCGTTGAATGATTTACCATGGTTTACCGATATCTAAAGCGGTGATTTGAAGAACAAACTGTTGAATTACCAGCGGGTACCCTCTGGTAATTTAACATAGCTATGGAAAACCACAATTTTTAATGGGAAAATCCACTATAAATGGCCATTTTCCATAGCTATGTTAGTTTACCAGAGGGTAAAGCATCCTTTAATGAGAAGTGATGCTGTAATTTTGACCCATCCCCCCATCTGGTTCTATTCGAAATGCCCCCAAAAGAGACGCTACTAACGAGTTGAGGGACTTCGTCAATCGTGATTATCATCCCAAATAACAAGTTCAAAAATCGCAACACTACCAACCAGGCACCCAGCAAATATGAAGGTTTGGCTAGATATTGGATTCCCCTCTGCATTCTGGGCAGATTATGGCAAATTACATCTTAAATTTACAGTACTTTCTGTATCTTTCTGTTGTAATTCACAAACCTCAAATTGGCCCATTTTCCCCCCCCACTATAATGGATCGGCCCTGCCTGGCACAGTCGTTGCAAGTCTGATCTCTCCTCGAGGGTCCAAGGCTTTCCTATTGGGGTTACAGAGATATCTTACCATCTGGTTATGACTAACATAGCCATGGAAAATCCCGAAAATAAATGGAGGTTTATAGCTGGGAAAATCATCTATTTCTATGGGCCATCTATACCATGGCTATGTTAGTCATAACCAGAGGGTAATTGATATCAACGGATCAACGCTTTCCTGGTTGGTGGTTTTTCCCTACCCCTCTGAAAAATGATGGAGTGAAAGTCAGTTGGGATGATGACATTCCCAATATATGGAAAGTCATAAAATTCCATGGTTCCAAACCACCAACCAGTTTCCCTTTGAATTGAAGTTCCGATTTCTTCCGCCACATGCGCAGTGGCATTCTTGATCCCCACGAAACATATGCCTACACTGCTAGCGAGACACCGTACCAGTACTTTTTTGGGACTCTCTGTTGCAAGTCGCCTACGCACCCCCCTGTGCCGGAATTCAAATAATTACCCACTGGAAATTTCTAGATGATTTTACCTATCAAATCCTATCAATCACAAAAATGATTTGGAGGATCTTGATTTTACCTATCCATAGCTATGTGGTTAATAACCTGTGCGATCATCAATCCCCCATGAGGACAGCTGATCCTCTTGAACTTCATCACCAATGTTTGCTTGATTGCCAATTTTGCACCATCTTTAGATATGGGTTTGTCTGAAAATCGGGTACCCTAATCCGTTGATTAATCATCATTCTGCCTATTAACAGGGCCATTTGTATATATATATACTTCATGTTCAGACACATTCATATACAGGTTTCCTAAAATGGGAGTACCCCCGAATCATTCAGTCATTACCCTCTGGTAAACTACCATAGCTATGGAAAATCACCATTTTTAATGGGTAATTCAACTATAAATTGCAATTGTCAATAGCTATGTTAAATTACCAAAGGGTAAATAACATTAAATCCCATTAAACCACCATAAACCCTCATTAAATCACCATTTTCCTATGGTTTTCCTATGATTTTCCTATTGAAACAACCTTAGAGACTTGAAAAATCGACGTTTCAGACACCATGACTCGAGAGCTCGCACCTCTGGCCAGGACATTGCGACAAACTCTGGCATCTTGGCCATTTCCATCCTGGTCGGCCAAACGCGGCTGATCTTATGGAGATGTTTGATGCGGATATGGGGATAACCATAGGGATCAGAAAAATCATAGGAAACATATATGGAGACATACAAACAGAGCTTGCTAACTAGGGGGGGCCTCTCTTTGATTGTTTGGGAACAACATACTCAAGTTTGATTTCGAAGTATATAATATGGATGTAACAAACCTGCCGCCCTGGTTTAAACATTGCGTTGCGCTTTTGGAGGCTTCCTGCAGATGTTCCCTTCAAATTTCGGATTGGTCCTTCCTGGGGGGGATGGGTCACAAGGCCCTGCTGACACTTTAGATCGGTCATCCACTTCTGGAGAGTTCTTATACTTGGCATATGAAGTACTGTATGTACTATTCACAATTCACATCTACTAACAGGCGATTTTCCGCATCTCCACACATTACAGTACATGGGCATGAGCAAGCGGAGTGTTGAACATAGCACTAATAATATGCACTAATATGTTATATGCACTGTAGTACATGGGAGTATGTCACCAACTAAAATAGCCAGCCTTTGGTTGCAAACATTCGGTGGTTCTATCATTGGTGTCTGACGTTCCCAATTGACAGACCGTCAAGGTTGGTGTCAATCGATGTCAATGAACTTAGTGAACTTAGAAGCATGCGTTCACCCACAAATGTCTTTACCCTCTGGTAAACAAACATAGCTATTGACCATGGCCATTTGTACTGGATTTTCCCATTAAAAATTGTGATTTTCCATAGTTATGGTAGTTTATTACCAGAGGGTAAATCCCATTAAATCCCATTAAACCACCATAAACTCTCATTAAATCACCATTTTCCTATGGTTTTCCTATGGTTTCCTATGGTTTTCCTATGGTTTTCCCATTAAAGACACGTCTTCCTTCCACTAAAGCCAGAATCGCGAACGGATGGAAGAGATCCTCTCCCAGTCGTCGTGTGACGCGACGTAGAATCCCATCGATTGAGGGTTTCAACCATCAAGGTGGTGCAGGATCCCTTCAATCCACAGTATATATACATATGTATATATATAACAGTATTTGTATGTATGTATGTATGTATGTATGTATGTATGTATGTATGCATGTATGCATGTATGTATGTATGTATGTATGTATGTGTATATATATATATATCTATATATCAGTGTTATAACAAGTTATCACCACTCCCACTTACTCGGCATTGCAGATTCCCTCATCCGAAATTAGTCCAGGGGGAAGTGATAGGTATGCGATGTTCTTTCACCAAAGAAACTGGGAACATAGAGGACACATCTCCACTTTGATTGCAAACAAATCCAATATGTAGTGATGAGGCATGTCTTTGTCCTGGCCAAAGAAAATCCAATGTCTGTTGATTATGAACAGCATGTTTCTTGTTCTTCCAACAGTGAACATCTCACACAGAACAAACTTTATAACTCCAATAACTATGGTTTATGGTACTTATAACTATAGTTACTGGGGCTTTTGTTAACCAACAAACATCACTGGGGGGGCTCACTTTGTGTACCAATATGCTGTGAAACCACCAACTCAAACTATGTAACTAAAGATAACCAATTCGCTGAGGTCAATAGAAATAACACAACTACACTACACTAATAACTATTATATATTAGGATAGCTATTTACATAGCTATTACTACTATATATATTTAATATCCTTTAAATATCAACATTGTAATATTGAACTTCTCTTGGAACAAGCCTCCCATAGCCCATAAGAAACCCATAATATGGGAAGCATATGGAGTCCATATACTCACCATTTTTTAAAACGGTAAATTACCTGGCAAATCACCATGTTTATCCTTTATTTCCGTCGGCCAACTATATCACAGCTATGTAATGGATTTCCAGAGGCTATGAATCGCTTCCCAGTATAGTTCCATTATATTCCAATTATATTCCTTCTGTTCGTGGATATATAACATTTATATAACCATACATTTATGGCCCTTAACGGTTGTAAATGGGATTAATATATGGGATTAGAACTCCTGCAACTAGTTGGTTGGCTATATATGTCGCTTAAACCCGTTTTTTCAGCCACTTATAACTGTCACGGGCTATAATTGTAGTTATATTCCTAGTAACCGGTAAATACATAAAAAATGAGTAGTTATTCATTTGTTATATATAAGTTCCATTATAGTTCCATTAAATAGTAGTAATTAGATCCATTATAAGTCCCATTATAAGTCCATTATAAGTCCCATTATAGTTCCATTAATTTGTTATTGTAGTTATAGTTCCATCAGAAAGTCGTTCCATTATGTTCCCATATACTCCCATAGAAAATAAACAGCAAATTCGATGGATGTCATCTACCAAGTCTCAGCTGCTCAATGCTGAGCTTTGGAAGTGGCAGTTTTTTGGCCGAGACGAAGAAAGCGATGCGTCCGAAGGAGAACATGTCCAGGCTGCAATCTGCCGCGAAATTCGATGAATTCCAACAGTAATCCAACTTTTCTAGTGATTTATATCAGTTTTTTAGTGGTCTATACCGGTTATAACAGTTTAGTTTAGTATACCATGTTATTCTCCCAGTTTTTACATGATATAGCAAACAACTGGGACAAGCTAACTGTATTGTATGTTTAAATATATATATATAGATATAGATATATTTATATTATGTGCACAATTATGACTGGCAAAACTCTTGCCATTGTACAAACCTTCAGCCCTTTTCGGGGCCATGTACGGATGAGCATCTTGCAGAGTTGGGAAGCGTGTAAAAACTGGACCTAATTGGTATATCCAAGCATTTTAGTATGGTTATATACCCCAGATAGTATACATATATGTTATATAAGATATATTCATATGGTATATACTGTTATATACTGATTCCCCACCTGCCAGGTGAGGGTTGTTAGATTTTATGTCAGTTGCCTCCTCCTGCCTCGTGCTCCTCCTCCTCCTCCTCCTCTCCTCCTCTCCTCCTCGTCCTCCTCGTCCTCCTTGTCATCCTTGTCGTCCTCGTCGTCCTCGTCGTCCTCGTCGCCCTCGTCGTCCTCGTCGTCCTCGTCGTCCTCGTCGTCCTCGTCGTCCTCGTCCAACTGCGACCCGCGATCCACAGTGTTCTCTGCCGGACCTCAACCACGACCATCCACGCCCAGTGTTCCCTGCCGGACCTCAACCACGACCATCCCCGCCCAGTGTTCCCTGCCGGACCTCAACCACGACCATCCAGGCCCAGTGTT
>CAMXCT020006582.1:15000-390279 GCA_947184155.2 Cladocopium goreaui | reverse complement strand
ACCGGTTAAATCACCATGATATCTGCGAAACGTATCCTGCCGAGCGCCGAGCTCGGCGCCCTGAGCCCCGGGCTGCTCATGTTGCTCCGCTGAGATCCCATGAAATCCCAGACTCAACTCACATCGTCCGATATGAAATTTACCAACCACAAATGATTTTTTTACCAACGAAAATGCAGAACACCAAGTGGCTGGTCATCATTGATGGATTGTGTCATTGGATCTTTTTCAGAATCCATCTTCAACTGATTACTGGCTGTCATTGATCTGCGGATACCTGCGGATACCTGTAAATAGAGTAAATCGTCATCCCATTTTGGTCGGAGACCTGCCCACCAGGAACTAACGCCCATCCCAACTGGCCGTAGGACTCCTTGTACTTGGCCTCGTCAATGCGTTGTTGCACCAGGTCTTGAGACTCTTCCCTCCTCAGAAAGGTGTCGGCTGGTCCCTGTCGGCTACTGGGTCTAACAAAAGATATACTTGATTTTGTCTGAAAATAGGGTGTATTCCAAAATTGCTATGTTATTGGAAAAATGATCACCAAACCCCAAATAAGAAAAATCCGTGCCCTATTTTCAATCAAACCCACATTGATCCACCTACACAGATGTTTGATGGACACTATTATAACTGACCTGCTGTTCTTGGTAGTGATATGCACCATGTTTTAGATCTATGGTAGAAAATATGTGTCATCCGCTTCGGATCATTGACATAGGTATGATAGGTGTGGCTTGGTTCCGGAGTGGGAGAGACCTGGATGACCTGGATGTGTTCTCCAATGTTTCCGTAAAAATGGTTCCATCCTCGGAAATTCCCCAAAGAAGGTCATTGGATCATGACAATTCCCATTGGATACCTTGCTTTTTTTTTGGGGAACCCTTATCTACTTCTGGATTTCATATATCTACATATATATATTATATTATATTATATTATATTATACTATACTATATTATATTATATTATATTATATTATATATGTGCATATAATATATATCATAATATATGCATACATTTAAACTAGTTCTGGTATGCATCTGCTTGACATACCAAACCCAGTCCGATCATCCCAGTAGTGGGTGCTCAACAAACGGGTGGGCTGTTGTTAAGGTCAAAATTTCACGCCCATTTGGAACCACAAAAAATGGAAAATTACTCTCTGGTTATGACTAACAGTTTGCCATGGTATAGATGGCCCATAGAAATAGATGATTTACCTGGGTTTACCTATTAATAGCATGGTGATTTTCCATGGCTATGTTAGTCATAACCAGATGGTAATTGGACTGAGGGCTCTGATTATATATCAAACAGAGAAAATACGTGTAATATCATGCTGTGGTGTCTTTTGCCAAGGCGCGCCGTAAAACGGTAAAACTGTAGCATAGTTTCAATCTCAATTGTTTGTACAGTACCGGTTGGTTGACGTCATGTTGAGGCCGTTACAATGCTGCCAGATTCATTGGTAGGTATTTCCATTCTGGTTGGCATGGAATCACCAGTTTGTGGTTTGTTGTCCAACAATTTTCCTTGGTGAAATTCATTCCTTTTTCTAGGCAAAACGCATGCAATGTTCAAGCCAAATGCTTCCTGTGTCTCAGTTGAATCTGCCTGTGAAATCTCATTTCACAACCACCACCATGTTCGAGCCGTTTTCTGCTGTTTTACCCAAGAACTCCGTTCAAACCAAGTTGCGGCTGCATCATCTGCCGCAAAGCTAGTGACGCCGAAGCAGCCACCTCCATTCGCCATGCCATTGCGTGAATGCAGTGGGTGTCCGCGCAAAAAAAAAAACATAATGTATATATATATATATATACATATCACAGACATATAGTCTACATATAATCCTTGACATTATTCACGTAGATTCACACCATATACATTGGAATAGTGAAAATATTATATCATAAATTATATCTCAATTTGTTACTATATTATATTAAATATATATATATATATAATATTGATGCATCATATATTCCTTGAAATTACAGTATGATATCTACAGTATATGGGCCACCAAGTCATCAAAATTTGAAGAGTGTACTATCGTTTTTCAGGTTTCGGGAAACCGTGTTCGAATTCCCAATATATATTCCATTGAATTTTGATGGTTTTCCAGCGCAGGATAAGATAATTCCTGACACTTTCAAATGCAGCACAATCAAGCGAAATTCTCGGACATTCATTTTCTTAGCCGCTGGAGTTCAACACACATCACAGCCACCACAACTGACGAAAGCTTTATTTTCACATCTTCCGCTTTAAAGGTTTTGAGGGAAGTCTCGCACGAAAGTTTTTTCATTTTCACATCTTCCACCTTCAGTTCCAACAACTCATTCAGGAAACTGAGCCGACTGAGCCCTGCCATGTTTTGCGCTTGCTGCCTGCTCATTTTAGACGAGCAACGTGCGCCAAGAAAAACAAATTTTCAGCGAGCAATGGGCCAGCGTCTGGCCGATAGAACATTATGTCATTTTTGGGTTATCGTTTCGTTATCGTTCGGGTTATCGTTTTTGGGACACCTGGTTGGATCAAAAAGATCTGCGAAACAATGATTCTGGAAAACCCTGTTTGAAAAATGCTGCCTTGAACAAAGCTTGAGGCCGCCGTGGAAAACGAAAAGCACAAACCAAAAGGAATAGAGAAAAAGAGCGGAATCTAGAGCGCCCCCACTATTCCTGCTGCAAGACAAAACCTTGTTCTTTCCTTTCGCCAGCATGGCGCGTTGTCACTAGCAAGAGTTGAGGCAAAAGACTGATACATGGCCGCACAGTACTTGAGTTTTACTCAGCATGCAGCGCAAACAGCAGCATAAACAGACCATCACCACACAACAATGCACGTCACCAGGTACCACCTGTTCAAAAGAGGATTTTGCCATTTGCCTATCTCTCAAACAGATGGTGAATGCTATTGAATGCCTACATAAAGCGTCGAACAACCTGCACCGTAAGACAAAGTATGACTGATAACCAAGATCAAACATAAGCAAATGTTGTCGATTTTTGGGAAAGTGTATTATCGTTTTCCATGCCCCAGCTCAGTTTCCACAAAAATCAGATGCCTCGAATACTACTCTCCATTACCGTATGTTTTTTTGGCGGTAGCTCATATCATGGAATAGTGCAGGGGGCTATGGGGCGGTTCTGAGCTTTCATTTAAGGTCCTGATAAGGTTGGGTAATGATAAGCCTTTATTAAGGCCTTGTTAAGGTCTTATTAAGCCTTATGAAGGACTTATGAAGGCTGATTACGGGCTTATCCTATAAGGTCTTATTAAGGTATTATTCCCCATGGGTAGCTGAACTTCCTTTGTCCAGTGCTTATCCAAATGGATGAATCATGTAAGCCACAACCCACGAAGGGCATTGGGAAGTTTACTCTCATGATTTTTCATGTGTGTTCATCATTTTTCCTCCATTTTGGCAATTTTGGGGATCTGGGGTGCTGAAGGGTCATTTTTTTGGGGGGTGGCTATGCAGAATAGCTTTCAGAATCTCGCTTATCCAAGGCTTATCCACCGCTTATCCTTAACCCCTGGATAAGCCCTTATCAAGCCCTTAACCAGCCCTCAACTCCCTAACCCCCACAGCAAAATCCAGGTCAAGTCACTATTGGACCTCCCAAACTTGCCGCATGAACATCCAGAAAGTCAGTTTTCTTTCGAAAAATGATCATCTTTGCTTATCCATAGCTTATCCAGAGCCCCCCCCCATACTATGGCCCCCTCCATTACCCCATGAGTAATATATCTTCATATCCTGTATATACGACATATATCTACTAATGTGGGGTAAAACAATGTGATAAACCACGCATTTGAGAATGGTAACCATACCACCTATAAAAATGGTGATGACTGGGGGATGGTTTATGGCATTGTTTTACCCACATTATCTGGTTGGTGGTTGACCTACCCCTCTGAAAAATGATGGAGTGAAAGTCAGTTGGGGTGATTATTCCCAATATTTGGAAAGTCATAATCCATTCCATGGTTCCAGTCACCACCAACCAGATACAGTAGATTCCAGTATGTCATATTCCAACCAGTCAAGTTTGGGGTGACGGCGGTGGCCTCGGCCTCCTCAGGGTCTTCCTGGCGAAATCCGAGTGGGGTATTTTTGTTCGAAACCGGGGGCCATGTTCATGTCATTGAAAAAAAGAGGTGTAATTGGCTAAGAATCCGTGGATAATCCTATGAAATTCTATGAATAGGACTTGGATGTAACTTGGAGATAACTTATGGCTTTTCCCATAGGATTTCATGGGATTTCATGGTGATTCATCTGGATTTCACCCACATTCGAATGATCCGTTCATGGGGATATGAATCCAGGAATTACCCTCTGGATCTCTATGGTATTTCAACAGTTTGCGAACTTATATCGATGAATATCGATGATCCATTTAGATCAATGGTGTGCCTACTATTTATGGTGATGTTTCATGGCAAATATCACAATTTTGGGTGAAATCTAAAGCACATATGAGGGTAAATGTTGATTTATATTGGATATAGATGCGAAGTTGATCGAAGTTGATGGCCATGGATATCATATAGACTCATATAGATAGGTAACGTTTTTTTTGTTGATAGTGAACTTCTGAGATTCGCGCCGCCTTAATATCGCAAAATGTCCATTTATGATGATCTTTTTTTGCGCCAATGAGTCATCAGAATGGGGGTTTGAGATCATCTCTACAGTTATGGCCATTTACCAGTTATAACTGGTGATTTCTATGGGATTATACATTCTATAAATGGGGTTTTGTTCGTACTTATAACTGATAAATGGCCAAAACTGTACTGATGACCAAACTTTCTAATTTGGGGATCAGTTTTGAGGCATAAAGTCTATGAACATCTGCTGTTCAACAGTTCAACCACCAAAAAAATCTATGAAAATGATTTTTCAGATCTGCTTTTCAAAGCCCAAAAAAGAGTTGGGGTTGTGATAAATATTCGATCAATACTTGGCTTTTGATGGTATTTTGGTCCTTCCAAAAACTGTTAGTTGGGCTAATGGTGGCTGATCATCCATCAAGGTGTCTTGGTGAACATCCAATTGGGGGTTCCTAAATTGGGGATACCCCAATTTCTCATGGCTTCAATTTGCTTCAATGCTAACATCTCGGCTAAAAGTTGGATGATTTGGGATTTTTGTTGGCCCAATTTTCGGAAACTTCCAATTCTTGGTGAAACCGGTGAAATCTCCATGTTTCTTGCCTCACGTCCCACTTTCCTCCCGTAAAAATTGCCCACTTGACAGTGGAAACGGTAGAATGACATGGCTCCGCTCGACTCCTCCGTCGCTTCATGTTGGAAGGCAACTGGCGCCTGCAGAGAAGCCATGATTTCAACATGGGAAACGATGACCCCCAGAGGATAGGCGAGCAAAAACAGGGGAGGTTAACATGAATTAATATAGGGATTTGACAACCAGAAATTTGAGAATGTTCAATTTAGAAACCAAGACTTTGATTTGACATGATTTTAACCGAACATATAGGATATTGAGCAATCCCCTCCTCCGATCGCATTAAATACCCACAATTGTCATCAATTTTTGGGGTCAACAAATAAATCCATATAAATCCCATAACTACACTAAACTAGGGTTTCTATCAAGGGACTAATGATTCAACATGGGGATTGAAGCAGGATACTTTCCCCAGCAATATTATCAAATGATTTGGCCTTTGGAATCGAATGTCAATAAAGTGGTTGTTGTTGGTAACCAACAGCCCTATCCACAAACCTTCAAGGACCGTCCTGTCACCTTATGGCGGCTTGCCTGAATCCCCATGATACGTAATTTGCCACTTTGCCAAAGTAAACCATAAACAAAAAATGTCTAGTCTAACTAAGTGCTTATAGGTTTCACATAAAATATTGAAATTGATAAACCTCAGATCTCCCAAATTTCATGGTTTAAAATCAGTGTCCCATCATTTTCTCATCATGTTCCCATGATGTTTCCATATTTTCCCATTGATAGACCTCGCTTGCGCGTAACGGTCCCCCGAGTGGCCGAGTGGCCCCCATGAGATCGTCGCCGCTCATCATGGACTGGACGTCATCATCCGCCTGCAGGGCATGAGGAATAGATGAAGATAGATGAAGAATGAGTGGTTACTGTAATAGGTGGTTGATACAATGCGGGGCCCCCTAGATAGCTAAGTTGGTTTATCACTCCAATAACTATGGTTTATTGTACTTATAACTATAGTTAATGGAGTTTATAAACCAACTTATAACTGGGGGCCCCACATTGTAGGTGCTTAATAGGTGGTTAATGATGGTTTATAGTGGTTGATAGTGGATATTATATGATGATACTAGTCATTGTTAATTGCCAATGATGGTTGATAGTGGTTAAAACTTGTACTTAATAATGATTATGTTCATGGTGATGAGTGATGATTCATTGTGATAAATGTAGAGTTACTGATGGTTGATGATGGTTAAGATGTTTCTACAAATGGTAAATGATGGTTGAACATTGTTCATAGTTCATATTAATTGTATTAATTAGTAATGTTCTCGTTGGTTTACAACTCTTTAGGTCTATATCCAATTTCAAAACACACCCATACCGTGGATGGCTGCAAAATTCTGCACCAGTTGGGATTTCTATTGGTAACATAAACTTCAACACTGTAAATAATGATGTGGTTATAACGGCATGCTCACCACAAAGGTACCAACTGGTGCAGAATTTCTGAACCATCCACAGTATGAGCCAAGAAAGCGTGTTTCTGTGTGAATGGAAAGGTTTATATTGGATGTCCTATGTGTGTATATATATATATAGGATTATAACACGATATGATATGTCTATATATAATGGTAACTATAATGATATGATATTGTATGATATGACATGATATGATAAACATGATATAAATTGATATGATACGATACGATACGAGATGATATGGTATCAATGATATCATACACGTATCCATGAGTGCATGTCTGTATGATTCTGTATGTATGTTCTTGCTATATAAATCTATATAATAGAATCAAACCAATTACCAGTCACCAGGAGTTCTGCCATTCCATGCTGTGAAACTTGCATGGGTCATGACGGTCATGGCTCAGTTCTGCTATAAAAATAGGGTAGCTTAGGGTCACCAACTGAGGGCCCGAATCAATCCTCAGACAAACGAAACCTGACGTGTGACAGGAAACACAGCCTGCTTTTTCTCCGATGTTCTACGCCCGTCTCAGCAAACAGAGGGCCCCACCTGCCGAAAAAGAATAACATCGTGCAATTGTGCAGCAAACGCAAAGAGGAGCTTCACCGTTCAGTGGGTATTTCATTCCGAAGGGCATGGACATGCATGGACGATCTGAAGATATCTGAAGTGTATCGATAGATGCAGGCTTTCGAAAAAGAATGTAGTGATATCAAGGCTGAAAATCATCCGGTGCGTAACAGGAAGTGTATGGATTCATGAGGCCTCTTGAGAATTAAGACTTGGTCGAAGGAAATCCCCCTTTCACCAATCTCCTCAGTTCGTGCGCACTTCGAGGCTACAGGTGTCGCACCTAGGTGTGACTCACATGTCATGCACTTGGTCAACGGAGGTGTCGCCACGGATTCACTCCTTTGGGCGCCTCAAAACCATGCACGTCACAAGCCAAGGAAAAGGCACTGCCAGCATCACGAGGCTTTCAAGAGCTTAAACCATCTTTCCTGGGAAATTCATATGTGAAACCCATCTTCTGGGGGGTTATGATGTTACATCTTCGTTTTCAGGGTGATACAATCCATCCCAGACATAGGCATGGAAAACCCCAGAAGCGACCAACTGAGGCAGTAGTGAAAACACATATTTTTTTCGCACCTGCACCTGTATAATAAATCCATCATAAAAGTCAGATATATATTACCCTCTGGTTATTTAACATAGCCATAGAAAATGGCCCATTTATAGATGGTTTACCTGGTGATTTTCCATTGCTATGTTAGTCATAACCAAAGGGTAACATCATTTGCTGATTTCGAAGCTCATGGATTTCCATAGGAAATGCCCCCTCTGGTTGGATCTGGTTGTGGCCAGGGCTTATGGCGCTTATGGCTACAAACTATGGTTAGTAATAACCTAGGAGTTGTAACATGTTGTAACCTCCATAGCTTGGGGATATTGGGGCCCCTACAGTTATGGCCATTTATCAGTTATAAGTACTAACAAGTCACCCCATTTATAGAATGTTTCTCATCCCATAGAAATAACCACTTATAACTGGTAGCCATGGCCATAACTGTAGAACGGCATGATGAAATGATCCACTTCTTAGTGGAACTGCACCCCCTCCGGTGCCAACGTTGCTGGGGTCCAATTTTTTTCGAGCCATAGCAATTTCTGCGTATTTAGAGCCATTAAAAAAAAATCTGTGTGTCCAACATGAAATCCATTCAGAATTAGCATTTCAGTTTCAATGCATTTGAATATAATCAATAACATCCCCATTGCGCCAAAAAGTCTGAGCCTCCAGCAGGGCAGGGTCAGAAAACCTTGTGACGCTGAGACCAGGCTTCGACCCATTTTTCTACATCGAATTCACAGCTGCGTCAGCAGATCTTGCACCTTACCTCGAAAAAAAAACATGCTAGTGATGGGTCATTTAGTGCAGAAAGCAAGAGTTGTGGTGTGGCTCATCAAATATCCAAGTTATCAGTGGGTATTTCACATTAGGGGCAAGGGATTCGCCCATTCTTGGCTCAAAAACCGAAGAACTACTATGGTAATTAAAAACGAGCACAAAACTGTATACCAATCATCAATGATTATTATACGTTACACAGACACACATCTATACTAGTCATAATTGATTATTATATATCATTATAATACTATAACTATATATATTATGTATATATAATGACATCTGGCTCCCTAAAGAAATCACCTCTCTTCAGCCAGCTGCCTGTGTCACCGCCAGCATCTGCCTGGCCCCAGGTCACCAGCTTCCCCTTCGCCAAGGCAGCGATGGCTGCACCGTTGGCTGCCAGCAGCCGCTGCACACGGAGATCTTTCGGTGGCGAGGCGTCGAAATCTTGGCCCCAGGTGACCACAGTACCTTGAGGGCCGAGGATTTTCCATCACTTATTTTGGAAAAAAAACAACAACAACCAAAAAAATCAATCAAAATCACCTCTCATTCTTAACATCCCAAAAAAATGTCTTGATGGTTCAGTTCTACCATGTTTTACCAACTTTTTGTTGATGAATTAGATATTTTTTTGATTAAAAAAACGTTGCAAGTTGTAAATCCATCTTATGGGTTACTTAGTTACTGCAGTGTCACCATTTTGCTTACCTGATTAAACCATGGTTTCTTGGGTCCCATTTTGGTTACCCTCTGGTAATTTCACATAGCTATGGAAAATGGCCCAGCTATAGTTGATTTACCTATTACAAATGGTGATTTTCCATGTTTTTTGTATCTTTACCAGAGGCTAATTGCTATACCATTTTCATATTTTCATATCCACTATTAACATTATTAACCATCACTAACCAGTAATTGTCCACTAGTTCTCCAGTAAAAAAAAACGTCCCTAACCATCATCAGTAACACTGGAGAATAACACCATTTGCTTCTCCAGTAACTTGATTAACCATTTAACCATCACTAACCATCATTACTGATGAATTTGATGATTTACCATCATCATTTTGGCACCAACCGCCCCAAGAGATGCCAAGTCTCCATCCTTCCTCCGCGCCACAAATCCGAGGCGTCTCCAGTTGCACAGCAGCTGCGCGGCGTCGTTGCAGGCGCAGCCCGCGTCCAAAGCGCCGCCGTAACGGCGGTGGCCGCAGGTGAACAGGGAGCCGCCCTGGGACCAAGGGGATATTCCATCAACAATCATGGGAAATAAAAAGGGAATAATTCATTATAGCGTTTATATCTGTATGTATATATATATACTTATGATTGATATTTGATCATTTGTCTATTATACATTATTATACTACTTCTTATATCATTGGGGATAGTTCTACTATTGGGATGGAGGATATTCTCAACTAATCCCGTCTCCCTAAGATGAAATACACAATTTCTATGGTCCGAAATATGTGTAAACCCCTTGTTGAATCATGTTTTTTTTTGGGGTGCAATACGAGGGGGGTGGAATTAGTTAGTGTAGTATCACCTGTTAATGTGTTTTAACATTTTTTTTCTAGAAATGGGGGTAGTAGAATCAATTGAGAGATGAAGATATCAGATACATTAGACATGGAAGAAGGTGATACAATTAAACATCAGGATTTGGGAGGTACCAACAACCAATAGGATTGACCACTTTTTTCAATGGGATTGACCTCATCTGGATGTTAATGAACTCAGCAACAATACGTGGGGAGCATTTTTTTTAAAAAACAACCATAATGTTAGGTGTTACCTAAAGTCTACTCATATATCTTACACGCCCCTGAAAGACGTAGCCTGATACAGCCTGGTAGCTCCACTATTGGTATATCCATGGGCGATCCACAAGGGGCCGCCCTATTCGCCAGAAATTGGTTGCTGGGTTTATGGTGACGAAAATTGGGTGATATAATAATTACAACTTCATTATACCATAGGTGCAAGACCTGCTCATTTGGGAATGGTAACCATACCACCGATAAAAATGGTGATGACTGGGGGATGGTTTATGGCATTGTTTTACCCACATGATCTGGTTGGTGGTTGACCTACCCCTCTGAAAAATGATGGAGTTCGTCAGTTGGGATGATGATTATTCCCAACATATGGAAAAATAAAATTCATGTTCCAAACCACCAACCAGAATTTATAATTACAACTGTTGGTTTAATGTTTTTTTACAAATCAACTGGTGAGCCGAGAGCACCTTGTAGTGAAATAGATCAATTATGAGGTGCCACAATGCTATGTGCCAGAACATGGTCAGTAAAATGTTTGAAGAAATGGCTTGTAATCCTCAAAGCAAAAAGTTTCAATACTGACAATGCACGAAGCCTCACTTTAGTGTGATGCCATGACTCAGTGTCCCATCACGGGGGGCATCCATCTGGGGGGCGAAGATTCTTCATCTTACATCTATAGTAATCTGGATCTAATAATCTATGTTTTATATACATATAATTATATAATGTATATATTTATTTATATATTTAATATATATATATATATATGTGAAATCCACAGGTGCCTATCCACCACGTTGGTCACATCTCACTGGTTGCATGTACAGGGAACATTTGGCTGAAGGATCCAAAAGGATGAGCCCGAGCGATCCCACGGTTGGGAGTCTTGAGTTTCCGCATTGGTAGCGGAGCCCGGACAAGCCGTGCCCGCGCATGGTTGCCGCACAGGTCCCACGGTGGTGACCTTGCACAGGTGCCTATGGCGTCTTCATCGACTGGAGTTGATGGCCCCGGCGGGTCGATCCGCTATTTTAGCGGTGAATCAGAAGACGCCCTGGAATACAAGAGGTGGCGTAATTGGGTGGCGAACAAGCTGCTCACACTGGACAAGTTGCCGAAAGAAGCCTATGGGCCATACATCTACACCTTGCTGTCAGGCAAAGCTCTGGAGTGTGTGGAGCATTTGGACACAGCAGATTACCAGAAGTCAGGAGGAGACCAGGTACTTCTTCAACTCCTGGACAGTCGTTTTCCCCAGAAGGAGAAGACAGATGTCATGGGTGAGATATTGGGGGAGGTGTTCAATTTGAGATCCAAATCAAATGAGCCGTTGAAAGCATGGGTGGCTAGGGCCACCGAACTGTTTGACAGGTGCGAAAGGAAATGTGGTGTCAAGTTTCCGCCTGAGGCTCGTGGATGGATTCTGCTTCATCGAGCAGGCCTTACAGAAGAACAGCAGGCCGTAGTGTTGGCCAGGGCACAGGGCAAACTGGAGCGAGAGCAAATCTCAGTGGCCATGAGGTCCTGCTATCCGGAGATGATTTGTCGTGGTGTCAAGTCTACAGCTGCTCACTTGGTTGAGGAAGATTCGGTTTTTGATCTGGACGAATCTGAGGCTCCCACTTTGGAGGCCGAATTTGCTGATGTGGAGCTGTTGCTTTCAGAACATCACCATCATGGACTGGATGAGGTCAATAGCAGTAGTGACGCGTTTTTGGAGACGGACGTTGCCGAAGTCCTTCAAGTTTCCTGGCGTGAAAAACGTGCCGAGCTGTCCAAGTTACAGAAAGCTCGAAAGTTCACAGCTGCCAAGGAACTCCGCCGAAGCTTTCGGGTGGAAGTAGAAGAATTGAAACGCAAGACCAAGTGCCATAGATGTGGAAAACAGGGACATTGGTCCCGAGAATGCAAACAGCCCAGAACGGATTTTCCTCAGAAGTCCGAAACCAACAAGGGCTCTACGTCAGGCGCTGCAGTGGTGCAAGCAGATCAATTAGATTTTGTAGCTGCAGTGGAACATTTGGTCCCACACTCTGTAGCCTGGGTTGGTCGTGAGTTGACGATGCTGGAACAGCTGCGTGAAATGACACAGAAACGCACCGAATCTCAACAGACAGTCATCGAGAATGAGGTGCTGCTGGTATCATCACCCGGTTTTGGGGTGCTGGATTCTGGATGTGGTCGAACGATCATTGGAGTCGAAACACTGTCTGAATTTGAAAAGATGCTGAATCATCGCAATATGCCTCAGCCAAGTAGAAGAACAGAGTACAACAGTTTTCGTTTTGGAAATGGTGCTACAGAGATTTCAACTGAGGTAGCAATGTTGCCCTGTTTCCTAGCTGGTCGAAGAGGTGTGATTTCAGCAGCAGTGGTGCAAGGAAAAGCTCCCTTGCTCATCTCTCGTGGGGCTTTGCAAACGCTGAAGGCATGTTTGGATTTTCAGAACAACCAGATTCAGTTGTTCGATGATCGGGTCGTAGTGCCTTTGGCCACAAATTCTGCTGGACAGTATGTGATCAATTTGTTGGACAAGCCCGACAATGCCAACGCAACAGTTGAGAGTGGATCTGAACCGCTTGCTGCCGTGCCTTCTCAAGAGGCCCTGCCGGTTCTGCCTGATGTTGAGCATGAAGACACTGTGAACGCTGGCTTTCATGAGCCGTCCAACGAACCTTGCCAGGTGCCTCAGGACAGTCCGTGTCCTGCCCATGAATGTCCTGAAACCCCGAAATATGTGTGGATTAGAGAGGATTGGGGAAATAGCCATGGTCCCATAGCCACTAATGGGGGTCCTCAATGGGAGAAGGTAAAACGTAGGGTAATCCGCACTGCACTTCATGGGAAGATCCTGTGGGATGAAGAAATTGATCACAGCAAACCTCGTAAGTGGTATCATCACAAGCTGCCTGCACATGTCGAGCACACCATCACTGAATTTCACCATGATGATCCATGTAAACATGACCCCAAGCCTCCCATGCTGTCTCAACGTGATTGTCGTAGACTGCAACAACAGGCTATGTCATGTGCCGTGATGGATAGGACCCATGTCAAGTCGAAGCGCATGATGGTGGTCGAAGTGTTTTCACCTCCGAGATTTGCTGAGGCGTGCCAGCGTGTAGGACTCAAAGCTCGTAGCATTGATCTGATCACCGGCCAGGATCTTACGGTGCCAGCCACGTGTAGGGAATTGGAACAAGACCTTAAGGATAACCCTCCCGAGCTCTTAGCCCTTTGTCCCCCATGCACTGATGAAGGTGGTTGGTTTCACTTGAACAAGCATAAATGGCCAGTTGAAGAGTATTTGAGACGCATCACCCAGAGCAGGAATTTCATCAAGTACTGTTGCCGGTTGTTCAAAACCCAGGTAAACCTAGGAGGTCGTGCTCTGTTCGAACATCCGAAGCCTGCCAAGACTTGGAAGTATGAAGAGATGCAGAACTTGTTGAAGAAATTTCCTTCTGTTGACTGTGACATGTGTCAATATGGGTTAAAAATTCCTGACAGTGATCGTTTCATTCGCAAGAGTACTCGACTGCTCCTGAGCCATGAGGACATGAGATGTCTAGGCAAGACATGCCCTGGTTCCAGTGATCCGTGTCATGTGTGTCATGATCATGTAGCAGGTTCACATGTCTCGATTGGCCGAGTGAGCACGTTTGCGGGTCGATACACGGAATCCTTTGTGCAGGCTGTGTTGGAAACCATTCCAGCATATCGCAAGCATTGTCACCAATGTCTAGAGGTGCACGAAGATGCAGTTCCAGACCGTCTCTGGCCGGAAGTGTTGGCTGTGGCTGAGAAAGTAGGCGAACAGTCTGATGAAGAACTCAAAGCTGTTTTGCTGAAGGCTCATAAGAATCTTGGCCATCCTGCCACACATGACCTTGTGCGCATACTCCAGAATGCACAAGCCAGTGACCGTGCCATTGCATTAGCCCGCACCTTAGAATGCCCAGTTTGTATCAGCCAAAGCAAGCCAAAGGCCGCTCTGCCGGCTCAACCGCAAAGGGTTTCCGAATTCAATAGGCAGATCGGCATAGATGTGAAACATCTCACCGGCTGGCGTCCTAACCAGAAGATCAAGGCGTTGAACATTGTTGACACTGCGAGTGGCCTCCAACGAATGATTCCTTTTATCAGTCCTGAAACCAGTAAGCTCCTGTGGTCCCTTTTGCAGGAACATTGGATTAGTTGGGCAGGCCCACCAAAGGAAATCGTGTTGGACCCATCTGCCACAAATTTGGGAGAGCCACTTATTGTTCCTTTAGAACACCGTGGTATTCATGTCCGCCAGATTGCTGCCGGTGCTCACTTCCAACTAGGGAAGGTAGAATCGCATGGAGGTTGGTTTAACCGTGTGTTGGAGAAGATCCTGACGGAGTTTCCGCCTTCAACTCATGAAGACTGGTTGGAATGTGTTTGTCATGCCCATGTCAAGAACAGCATGTTGCAACATCATGGAGTCACGCCATATCAGTTTGTGTTTGGTCGTAATCCCGATGTTCCTGAAGATCTTCTCAATGAACCCCAGCGGGTGGTCAGTGCCACTGCAGCTCTTACTGACGAAGCCATCGACCGAGCGAACAAGATCAGACTCTCAGCAAGAGAAGCTGTCATTCGTTTGCAAGATGATCGGTCCCTCCGGTTGGCTCTTGCTGCACGTCCGAGGGTTATAGACGATTTTAAGCCTGGAGATATGGTGGCATACTGGCGTAATCAGAAGTGGGTTCAGGGTAAATTGATGTTAGGGGGTAAATGGTATGGAACTGCCATAGTGTTGGGTAAAGTAGGCCGTAACTACGTCCTTGCTCACCGAAAGCAAATCCTCAGAGCTGCCCCTGAACAAGTTCGATCTGCAACCACTGAGGAAACCACTCTGCTGAAGACAATGGATGTTGAGTTACTGGGAATCAAAGATCTCATTGAAGGAGGTGCTTTCAAGAGTCAGCAGTTTCATGACCTCACGTCGCAATCGTATCCATCGGTGGCCAATGTGAACACCGGTGAACCCACGTGCCTGGAATCAATTGAGTCAGAAAGGACCCCTGATGCTTCTGCCGCGCGAGCCAGTTTGCATGTGCCTGACAACCAAATGCCACCCCTGGTTCAACAGCGACCAGCCGTACCAGAGTCTGCAGTAGGTGATGCCCCAACAGTGCCTGAATCTCTCGTTCCTGAACCGGAGCGTAACAACCCGGAAATGAGTGATCAGACAAGCCACTCAAGTGATGTGTCCTCCACTTATGGTCCCATGAGAAAGGTACGAGGGAAGAACGGGCCTGATGCTTTGTGGCGTCCACCCTCCATGAAACAGGAGGATTTTGTGTCCATCATGCAGGAAGTTGCACCACAGCTCATCAGTGATCTTTTACACCAAGAACAATCTGAAGTTGCCGATTCAAGCATGTCTGCTAGCAGCCATGTAGGTAAGCGGAATCACGAACAGAGTGAATCCAGTGCAAGTGAAGAGCCCGCAACTTCCAAACAGCGTACAGCGTCTCCGAGCACAGAAGCCTTGTCCGTTGAGTGGTTGGATACATGTGACACTGCTGAAGTCCTCATTGCAGAATATCTCAAACATAAAGCTGCCAAAGAGATTCCCCATAGTAATAACTCACCAGAGGTTCAGAAGAAAGTTGATCAGGGTAAACGACTCGAGTGGGAAACAATGGTCAATAAACCTGGGGTAGTCAAAGTTCACTATGGTAAGCATGCTCAAAAGATTCTTGAGGAACAGGCCCATCGTTTCATTGGCAGTCGTTTTGTGTTGACGCGGAAAGCAATTGAGGAAGGCCAGGCAGTCAAGCCTGACGATCCAACTACATACACTGTGAAAGGGCGTTGGTGTTTGCAAGGTCATTTGGACCCGGATCTACAGCAGAAGGCTGAAGAAGGCAAGCTTCAGTCTCCAACATTGAGCCAACTTAGCCGTATGGTGTTGATGCAAGTCATTGCCAGTCATGGCTGGGATCTTGAGCTTGGAGACATAAAGAGTGCCTTCCTTGAAGCGGGGTTGTTGGACGACAAATACCGTCCATTGTATGCAAAGCAGCCACCAGGTGGCATTCCAGGTCTCCCAGAGTCTGCCGTGATTGAAGTGTTGGGAAACATCTACGGACAGAACGATGCCCCTGCAGCATGGTTTGGAACGTTCAGACAAGCAGCAATTGACGCAGGATGGATGCAGAGTAGTTTTGACAGCTGTTTGTTTACGCTTCGATCCAAGCAGGATAATTCGCTGATAGGAGTGCTGGGAGTTCATGTCGATGACACAGCTCTTGGAGGAGCTGGTCCCGAGTTCCGTTTGGCCGTAGAGAAGCTTCGTGCACGTTTTCCATACAGAAAATGGCGTGTCAACAGTGGGGAGTTTTGTGGTGCCTTTTGATCAAGATCCCAAGACAAAAGTCATTCGCATGAGTATGAAGAACTGTGCAGAAAAGCTTCGCCCAGCCAATATCAAACGAGGTGTACCACCAGAGACACCTCTTGATGCACTGCAGCAACGCACTTTGCGTGCAATCAATGGTTCATTGAATTGGTTGGCCTCGCAATCCAGACCCGACATTTCAGCACAAACCAGCATAAGTCAACAAGCCTTTCCAAATCCCAAAATTCGACATCTCCGACATGCCAACAATGTGGTTCGAAGAGCCCGCATGCACAGTGATTTAGCTATAACGTTCACTCCAATCAAGCCAGAAAAGCTGACAGTCGTGTGTCATTCCGATGCGGCCTTTGCAAATGTAGGTGACTATACCCAAGCTGGTCATATCATTGCTTTTACCGAAACTAGTCTACAGGATGGTCAGGTAGCTGCATGGTGTCCCATAACCTGGAGAAGTCACAAGCTCACGCGAGCAGTAAGTTCAACTCTGGCTGCTGAGAGCCAATCATTGGCTACGGCGTCAGGTACAGTAGAATGGATCATGTTGCTGCTGTCAGAAGTTTTGGATGGACCTTTCAAATTGCGTGACTGCCGAGAGAAGCTGAGTGTTAGAAAACCAATCCTGGTGACAGATTGCAAGTCCCTTTACGATCATCTCATGTCACCATCGGCCCCAACTGCAATTGAAGACCGTAGGACCTCCATAGACGTAGTCATAATCAGAGAAAGCATTCGTTCTCTCTCAGCGTTCATGCGTTGGGTTCCAACAGACCGTATGCTAGCAGATGCCCTGACGAAGGATCAGGGCGACCCTCTGGATATGCTGCGTTCGTGTCTAAAAAGCTCTGTGTACCAGATCTCGCCGGAAGATCATGTGTTGCGAATGCAAGCCAAAGAAAGAGAAGACCGACTCCAAAAGAGACTCAAACCAAGTTCCCCAAATTAGATGCGTCAAAACTGGAAGTTAGCCTTTCTATGCTCGTGGTTAGCTAGTCTTTCTGTGGAAAGAATGCATAGATGGTCATTCGTTGTGGGGGTCATCATGAACGAGTGTGCTTGTTAAGCTGTAACTGCCAGGCGTTTTCCATAGGATCTCAAATAGCCAGGGTCATAGCCAAGTACAGTAGTTTTTCCCCTCATGTCGCTCTCCAAGGGATTGAATGCCGATGAATCCAAGATGCTGCGCTCCTTGCTGCAGCGTGCTCATGAGAATGGTTCCTTGAACGTCTTCTTGCCCACATTGGGTTCTGAGACGTCTGATTGGTCAGAAGTCGAATCGCTGGAAGAGGATATGTCTGCCGCCATGAATGATGCGTCCAAGCGCCGCCTTGTGAGCCCAGATCGCCTGGATGCTAAGCATGGCCAGACCAAGCAGCTTTCAAGCAAAGCTGCACTGGCTGCTGGAACAAAGTCTCCGACAGAGGAGAACTCAGTGAAGATTGACGTTGCAAAGATGAAGATTCCTTCGGATGTGCAGAGCATCGAAGATTGGGGCACCACAATCATGGCTGAGGGCAAGACGGCTCCTCGCCAGATGTCATATGCTGAGTTGGCCTCGTCACCGGAGGCAGATATCCAGCGCTACCTGCGTTGGCTGATGTCCAATGTCAATGCCAAGAACTTGCCGCAGTATCAGGATCTCTCTCACTATCTTCATGTCACGAAGTATGGTGAGGCTTCTGGGCCTACTGGATTCAACCGGGTCCGCAAGACCGGCTGATCGATCTATGGATGGAGCAAAATCTGTGAAAGATGTGATGAATGAAACAGGCTTGCTATGGGGATGGCAAGCGCACTGTGCCTTGCACTACCATATGGAAATGGTATCATGCAAATCATCACCGGAGGACATGTCTTTCAATTTTAGATTATGACCGGTGTGAAATCCACAGGTGCCTATCCACCACGTTGGTCACATCTCACAGGTTGCATGTACAGGGAACATTTGGCTGAAGGATCCAAAAGGATGAGCCCGAGCGATCCCACGGTTGGGAGTCTTGAGTTTCCGCATATATATATATACATACATATACTGATCACCAAAATCTTGAAATTGGGAAAGTGTCTATCAGACTCCATTTACCTGCACGATGTTTGACCAAACATTTCCGGCGCTTGCACCATGTCCACCATGTCCCAACGTACACAAACCTGGCCTCAAAATCACAAAAAACAGAGACAGAGACGGTTTAATTAGATTATTTACCTCTTGAAAGTCACTAAAACAGTTGTTATCTTCCAATTTCAAATATTTCAATATCTTATCCCTGGTTCTCAGCTATAAGAGCCAACAATTGCTATATAACCCCGGCTTAAAATATGTCAATATCTGGTTCAATATATGCTAGTAATGTGGTAAACCCAATCATAAACCGTTCTCAATTTATTGGGCATATTTGGGATGATTTCAAATGACACACGGGTGGTTGGTCAATATGATGGTTTAATCTTGGGTTTACCACATTATTCTCCAGTTAAACATAACATAGTTGAGCCCCTGTTCCTTGTTATACTTATATCCCTATAAAATCTCCACAAAATAGCTGTAAAATCCCTATATATATATGCATATATATATGTTTCTACACTGGATGTTCAAATCAATAAATTGATTTTTCCATGGTGATGTTCCCTAGCCAAATGATGCTAAATGTATATAAATTTACCAGAGAGCAATGTATGTTGATATATGGCTTCCATGAAATTCTGGTTCTCACCCCGTGGTTTTTCCGGTCTCATCCTCACCCGACTGCCTCCGACATCACAGCAAAGGCCGCCGCTGAGCCATGCAGGATGTCATCGTTGCGCAGCTTGGGGAGGTGAGTGCTGATGGCACTGCCTGGCCGAGGGAAGTCACAAATAGGCCAGGAGCCAAGCAGCCATTATAAATTATACACACATAACATGCGTGTGTTTTTCATAATGTATATATATATAATAATTAATAATATGATATTTATGAGTTGAACATACTGAACAGTATAGATTGATAGTAATATGATGTTTGATGTTTATGAATTCAACATACTATATAAAGTATATAGATAGATATAGATAGGGCGTTATTCCTCTCAGAATTTGATTCTACATAGACCCTACCGACATTCTCCACTCGTTTCGGCCGCACCGTCGCCACCGTAGTCCGGATGTCCCCAGGTCACCACGTGGCCCTCCGTGGTCCGCGCCGCAAAGGCGGCGGCCGAGGCCGCCAGCTGCTGGACACGCGGCGAGACGAAGGAACCTCAAAAAATTGGCATTTCACCATAGAAAAACATAGAAAAACATGTTGTTCACCAGCCAAAAAAAAGACATGTGTATACATGTGTCAGATGATTTCACCATATTTCACCCAAAAAACAGATCTAAAATATGGCCTTTTTGGGGTATCTTCCATGGTTGTAGACTTCCCGTGACTTCCCATTTGAACTTTGAAGCCTTCCGCCAGTGTTCCAGGCAACAGTCTCCACCATGTCGTGGGTTTCCCCAGGTGACCACAGATCCATCGGCCAACAGCGCCGCAAACGCGCCGGCGGAAGCAGAGATCTGGCGGACGTCTCGCAGTTGATCTTGGACACCACGGCTGTCTCCTGGTCGTCATAGATGGTGCCCCAGTGATGTTTGTTGGTTAAAAAAAACCCATGAACCGTAGTTATATCAAGGTAATTATATCTATCATAAACCATAGTTAAGCCACCAAAAAAAGGCAACTCAGCTATCTTGGGGGCCCCATCCTGTATGTAATAACACATAATATAGTCTCCTGGAAACTAACAATGATAATAATTAGACGGTATATTATGATAATAGTATATGATGATAATATCTAACAATGAAATAATGATAAGGATGTATACTGATAATGACAATATCCAAATGTGAGGCTTCAATCATGATATTCATAGATTTTCCCTGTGAACATTGTGATTTTGGGATTCCGGATGGTGAGATTTTAGTGATGTGCATTCTCCTGCAAAACTCTGGAAATTTTGGATCCATAAATGGGGGTTGTCCAAAATACCTTTTCCCGGACAGCCCTCAATCGCTCAGCCAATCGCGTAGCAACCGCGGTACCACAGTGAGCAATCGCGGAGGGGTTTGTTCTTCGTTGATCAGATCATATACATAAAATATCATAAAATATAAGTTATGTATATATTATATAATGAAGCGTGACAAAAATCTTATGCTAATTCTTTGTAATATCATTGCTTTTCTGCTGAATTTGAAACAACTGCTACTGCTACTGCTACTGCTAGTGCTGCTGGTACTATTGTGAGTTTTCCGGACCGTTTCCGGACCGCACAAGCTTATTTTGCTCCCAAATTTGAAATCGAATGCGTTCACGCATGGATCCTTACTCTCATTATAAGACTTGCTACTACTCTTAGTACTACCGACGTATTCTTGGGGGAAGCGATCCAGGGCCCTGCGCAACTTAATGCATACCCCTAAAGGAGTGCGTCGAAAACAGAACGGGGCTGGTGATCGGTAAGGAGGATGGTAATATACCCGAAGCTATTACAAGATATATAGTGGCATTATACTGGCAGTCTCCACTATTACATTTCGAAAGTTCTGCCTTTGTTTTTTTTCCAAATGACAAAGGTCCCACTGAGGGGTCAGAAATCAGTCAGAAACCAGTCAGAAACCAGTCAGAAACCGGCCAAACGCAACCTCTCTCTCTCTCCCTTGCCTATTCCCTCACCCTCTCACCAGAACTCCTACGCCTACTCCTATTCCGATTTCCACTACCACTACCGCTACTGCTACTGCTAGTGCTGCTGGTACTACTGTGAGTTTTCCGGACCGTTTCCGGACCGCACAAGCTTATTTTGCTCCCAAATTTGAAATCGAATGCGTTCACGCATTGATCCTTACTCTCATTACTAGACTTGCTACTACTCTTAGTACTACCACCACACCCGCTGCTACTGCACCACCACTACCACTAGTACACCTAGGAATTTCTGCCTTTGCTTTTAAATCCAATTGACACGAGTCCCGCTGAAGGGTCAGAAACCAGTCAGAAACCCGTCAGAAACCGGCCAAACGCAACCATCTGTTCCCCTCCCTCCCTCCCTCCCTCTCTCTCTCTCTCTCTCTCTTTCTCTCTTTCCCTCCCTCTCCCTTTCTTCCCTTGCCCTGCTACTAGAACTCCTACTCCTATTCCTACTCCTATTCCTACTCCTACTCCTACTCCTCCTACTACTACTACTACTACTACTCCTGCTGCTACTACTACTACTACTCCTACTCCTACCCCTACTCCTACCCCTACTCCTACTCCTACTCCCTCCTACTCCTACTCCTACTACTGGTATTACTGTGAATTTTCCGGACAGTTTCCGGACCGCGCAATTTTCTTTTCTTCTCAAATATGAAAACGAATGCGTTCATGGGCGGATCCTTCTACTAGTGCTGCTACCACTCTCAGTATTACCACTAGCGCCGCTACCACTGCAACGCCGCTACCACTACTACACCGAGGAATTCTTGCCTTTGCTTTTCTCCACTTGACAAAAGTTCCACGGAAGGGTCAGAAATCAGTCAGAAACCTGTCAGAAACCGGCCAAGCGCGAGTATATACACCTATGACTAACCTATGACTAATTTGGATGAAAGTGTATGGTGGAGCTATACAAAACTCAAACTAGAAAGGAATATATGATTTCGGACCGATTCCGGACCGCGCGCACTCTGGTTGCCGGCACAACTTGTATACACCTATGGCTAAATTGGATGAAAGTGTATGGTGGAGCATACAACACTCAAACTAGAAACTAATATATGATTTCGGACCGATTCCGGACCGCGCGCACTCTGGTCGGCGGCACAACGTGTATACACCTATGGCTAAATTGGATGAAAGTGTATGGTGGAGCATACAACACTCAAACTAGAAACGACTATATGATTTCGGACCGATTCCGGACCGCGCGCACTCTGGTAGCCGGCACAACCTGTATACACCTATGACTAATTTGGATGAAAGTGTATGGTGGAGCATACAACACTCAAACTAGAAACGAATATATGATTTCGGACCGATTCCGGACCGCGCGCACTCTGGTAGGCGGCACAACGCGTGCACACTTATGACTACTTTGCATGAAAGGGGACGGGGGAATTTACAACGCTCCTCACGTATATTGCCTGATCCACCCTCCGGAAAACTCACAGTAATACCAATAGTAGGAGTAGGAGTAGGAGTAAGAGTAGGAGTAGGAGTAGTAGCAGTAGTAGTAGTAGTAGGGGTAGGAGTAGGAGTAGGAGTAGGAATAGGAATAGGAGTAGGAGTAGGAATAGGAGTAGGAGTTCTAGTAGCAGGGCAAGGGAAGAAAGGGAGGAGACAAAGAGAGAGAGAGAGGGAGGGAGGGCGGGGAACAGATGGTTGCGTTTGGCCGGTTTCTGACGGGTTTCTGACGGGTTTCTGACTGGTTTCTGACCCTTCAGCGGGACTCGTGTCAATTGGATTTAAAAGCAAAGGCAGAAATTCCTAGGTGTACTAGTGGTAGTGGTGGTGCAGTAGCAGCGGGTGTGGTGGTAGTAGTAAGAGTAGTAGCAAGTCTAGTAATGAGAGTAATTCGATTTCAAATTTGGGAGCAAAATAAGCTTGTGCGGTCCGGAAACGGTCCGGAAAACTCACAATAGTACCAGCAGCACTAGCAGTAGCAGTAGCAGTAGCAGTAGTGGTAGTGGAAATTGGAATAGGAGTAGGCGTAGGAGTTCTGGTAAGAGGGTGAGGGAATAGGCAAGGGAGAGAGAGAGAGAGGTTGCGCTTGGCCGGTTTCTGACTGGTTTCTGACTGATTTCTGACCCCTCAGTGGGACCTTTGTCATTTGGAAAAAAAGCAAAGGCAGAACTTTCGAAATGTAATAGTGGAGACTGCCAGTATAATGCCACTATATATCTTGTAATAGCTTCGGGTATCTTACCATCCTCCTTACCGATCACCAGCCCCGTTCTGTGTTCGACGCATTCCTTTAGGGGTATGCATTAAGTTGCGCAGGGCCCTGGATCGCTCCCCCGAAGAATACGTCCGGTCCGGGGTACACCCGCTTCTGTTGATGGAACCGTTTAAAGTGATCGGCAGGAGCTACTAGTAGTAGTAGTGGCAGTAGCAGTAGCAGTAGTAGTAGTAGTAGTAGTAGTAGTAGCAGTAGCAGTAGTAGTAGTAGTAGTAGCAGTAGCAGTAGCAGTAGCAGTAGCAGTAGCAGTAGTAGGATAGTAGTAGTAGTAGTAGTAGTAGTAGTAGTTGTTGTTGTTGTTGTTGTTTTTGTTGTTAGTAGTTGTTAGTAGTAGTTAGTAGTAGTTAGTAGTAGTTAGTAGTAGTTAGTAGTAGTTAGTAGTAGTTAGTAGTAGTTAGTAGTAGTTAGTAGTAGTTAGTAGTAGTTAGTAGTAGTTGGTACCCGGCGCATAGACGGCCGTGGACCGAAATACATATTTTAGCAAAACGGGGTTGGGTGGGGTGGGGGGGGGATATTAAATGTCCTTGCCTTCATGTACATGGGTGGGGGGGATTTAACGTTATGTACCTTGCCTACATACGTGGATGCTACGCTGCTGCTACGTCACTGGGCATGGGTGGGGTGGGGGGGGATATTAACGTTCATGTACCTTGCCTACATACGTGGATGCTACGCTGCTGCTACGTCACTGGGCATGGGTGGGGTGGGGGTTCATGTACCTTGATGGATGCTACCCTGTTGCTACGTCACTGGGCATGATTAACCTTGCCTACATACGTGGATGCTACGCTGCTGCTACGTCACTGGGCATGGGTGGGGTGGGGGGGATATTAACGTTCATGTACCTTGCCTACATACGTGGATGCTACGCTGCTGCTACGTCACTGGGCATGGGTGGGGTGGGGGGGATATTAACGTTCATGTACCTTGCCTACATACATGGATGCTACGCTGCTGCTACGTCACTGGGCATGGGTGGGGTGGGGGGGATATTAACGTTCATGTACCTTGCCTACATACGTGGCTACGCTGCTGCTACGCTGCTGCTACGCTGCTGCGAATTTTTGGAACACTTGGAAGACCTCCTGCCGCAGGATTGATGCTGTCAGATGAGGAAAAAAAGAAGCAAATCCTGGCATAGACAAAGTAGTTACGTCATTTCAAAAAAACATTAAAATGATCGTTTCGCTGAGGCGAAAACGCCATTTTGCTAACTTTCCAATGGAATTCAGCCACAAAAAGTGTATACACCTGAAACTTGAGAAATCCCCTTACAAACGTGCAGAAAATCAAGCTGGATGATACTCATTCTTCATTTTGAGCCACGGCCGTCTATGCGCCGGGTTCCTAGTAGTTAGAAGTAGTTAGTAGTAGTTAGTAGTTAGTAGTTAGTAGTTAGTAGTTAGTAGTTAGTAGTTAGTAGTTAGTAGTTAGTAGTTAGTAGTTAGTAGTTAGTAGTTAGTATTTAGTATTTAGTAGTTAGTAGTTAGTAGTTAGTAGTTTGTAGTTAGTAGTTAGTAGTAGTAGTAGTAGTAGTAGTAGTAGAAGTAGTAGAAGTAGTAGTAGTAGTCGTAGTCGTAGTCGTAGTAGTCGTCGTCGTCGTCGTAGCCGTATAACCAATCGCCAACCAATCGCTCAGCCTATCGCGATGCAGGTTTTGGCAATCGCGCAAAGCAGAGTAAACGCATCAATTCATAAATTTGTTACCTGCTTTTACGGACGGCTCCCAAATATCTATAAAGCATCATCAAATATCCTCCAACTTGTGCTTTTTCAGATGAACTTGTGGATGCACGTACTGCTCGAGCATGATGTATTGTAGCCATTTTTTTTGGCCCCCGAATGGGGTTTCTGGAGAAAATTAAGGGACACCTCATGTTTTTTTCAGCGGCAACCTGAACCCAGAAATCACGTGTAGGGACACCGCAGTTGGAGCGCGAGCAGTCATCTGCCAAAATATGTGGTAAAGCCAACAAATAGACCATCCCATTCACAGGGATTATATCCAACAATAAACCTCTATTAGTGAATAAATGGGTGACTAACTGACAGACTGAGGTCACCCATCGCATTCACCATCCATTCCAAGCCATATGCCACCATGATGTAATTCCTATTAGTGATGGTTGGTGGTACAATAACCATCTTGAAAAATGATGGAGTTCGTCAGTTGGGAAGATGACATTCCCATATATGAAATGGAACGTCATAAAATTCATGTTCCAAACCACCAACCAGATAAACCTTTTTTAGTGATGGTTTAACATAATAAAGGTGACATATGGTTGGCCCACCTGGAAATTTCAGCCGTATGTCAATTACAATAATACTAATACCAAAAAATAAAACCAATTTCATGGTGAATATATTGTTCCGTGCCATTAGCATTGGAATATATGGGAATTTCATGGTGACAGCTGGCCCAAATGGAACCTCCCATCCGACCTCCAAACTGCCTGTGGCCCCATGTCACCACGCGGCCGCTGCGGGTGCGCGCTGCAAAGGCCGCTGCGGAACCCCGAATGTCCTGCCGTGAGGAGAACCTTAGCCCCACCAACAAGGAAGCCATGCTGAAATAGGGGAAAATAAGGTACAAATAGTGAATAAACCTAGGAATATTGAGTGAATAAGAGAATATTTAGCAAATAGTGAATATAGATGAATAATAGATGAATAATAAGGGATTGAAAATAAACCCAGGTCTCGTTTTGCCTAGTCTCCGATGGGTGCCATTGCTATAAAGCAAATTGACTTGTTCACCTATGTCTTGTCATGGTTCGAAGTTCAATCCCGATGTTTAATGGTCTTATCAGCTATTTCGATATGCAAAATCGCAATGGTCGAAATTTCATCAAATTCATCAGCTATCAATAGCTTCATAGCTATGAATCTGAAACTCGTACCTTCTGGTAATTTGACATAGCTATTGAAAATGTACCATTTATAGTTGATTTACCTATTCAAAATGGTGATTTTCAATAGCTATGTTAAATTACCAGAGGGTAGTTTTTTACCCCGAAAACCCTCACAGTTTGATTCCAAACTCCCCGAAAAGTCCTCCACATCTCGCAGCTGCTCCTGCACACAGCAGCTATCTCCACCAGCAGCAGAATTGCCCCAGGTCACAACCCTGGCGGCTCGATGATGGAGAGTCAATGGTGATTGAATGGTGATTTATGGTGATTTAATGGTGATTGAATGGCATCCTAATGGTGACTGAATGGTGATTTCATGGTGATTGAATGGCATCCTAATGGTGATTTAATGGTGATTTCATGGTGATTGAATGGCATCCTAATGGTGATTAAATGGTGATTAAATGGTGATTTATGGTGATTTAATGGTGATTGAATGGCATCCTAATGGTGATTGAATGGTGATTTATGGTGATTTAATGGTGATTGAATGGCATCCTAATGGTGATTGAATGGTGATTTATGGTGATTTAATGGTGATTTAATGGTGATTGAATGGCATCCTAATGGTGATTGAATGGTGATTTATGGTGATTTAATGGTGATTTAATGGTGATTGAATGGCATCCTAATGGTGATTGAATGGTGATTTATGGTGATTTAATGGTGATTTAATGGTGATTGAATGGCATCCTAATGGTGATTGAATGGTGATTTATGGTGATTTATTGGTGATTTAATGATGATTGAATGGCATCCTAATGGTGACTGAATGGTGATTTATGGTGATTGAATGGCATCCGAATGGTGATTTAACAGTGATTCAACAGCACCATAGTTCCGTTTTATGGAAACTCATACGCCAACAGCTGGTGGATCTCGCCATGCGAAGGATGATGAGTTTCTCGGGATCGGTCCAAAATTCGGATTCTTTATGACTGCGAAGGATGAAAACCCGCTAGTTACATCTATTTACCCCATTTACCCTCTGGTAAACTAACGTAGCTATGGAAAATCATCATTAAACATTGATTCAACATTCGATTACCATTTAAAATCATTATCATTCTGTTTTTATCATCATTTTTAGTAGGTAATTCAGCCACCTCCCGCCTGCCATCTGCCAGTACCGCGGCAAAGGCCCGATCTGACGCTGCAATGCTTCGCACCTGGACGGCCAACTAGCCATGAACGAGATGAAAGATGTGAAAACATGTCAATATCCCCCAAAAACGATAGAAACATATCATTGATCCTATCTCAGTAAGATTTTACTTATTTTACTTTTCTATCTTTTGGGGGGTTACTATCTACATACGATACACAGTATATTATATATATAGTTGGAAATACTAGATAATAATGCCAAGACTTAAAATGATTGATGCCACACACACACACATGTTTTCAATTGTTTTCATCTTCTAACAGTATGTCAAGAACCAGCAATCATGGCATGTTGTTGGTCTCATTTCATTGTTATTGGCAGCTTATCTAGGATTTGATTGCATACATTTCTGATACATCTGAATTGGCGTCCTTGCTGGGTTTACCACTGAAAACATCAGATTTCCGAGCCTCAAATCCCTCCACACCAAACTCCATTGGCCCAACCCCTTCATTGCCCATTTTGTCCCGTTGAATTATCCCTATTACCGTTGATCCATTGATATCATATCCCAATATGTATACAGTACATACTGTATCAATCAATATATTGATTAAAACCCAATCTCCAGCTATCTAACAGGGACAATTTGTGAGATCATCTGTTGTAGGTATATAATTCTATACAGCTATCTGAAAATATCTACAAATACATCATTCATGGTTAATTCATGGTTAATTGTACATTACATCTTCCTTGCAACCCTGAATATGTGTAGTATATATATATACATAATATGTATGCATATTTGGTATCCCCAGTAGATACCCCTAACCAACCTAATAAAAGTATAGATAAGTATATTATATCTATTTTCAACTAGATTTCCACTAGATATACACAATACAATTAGATATATTTGCCTGGATATCGATTTCCAACTAAAAGTATTCTTATGTCATAATACTATATAATTATATACAATAGTAGTACCTGATTGGTGGTATACCTACCCCTCTGAAAAATGATGGAGTTCGTCAGTTGGGATTATGACATTCCCAACTGAATGGAAAGTCATAATCCATTCATGTTCCAAACCACCAGTATATCTCATTAACCATTATTAACCATTATTAACCACCATTAACCACTATTAAACAATGTTCCAGTCACCACCAACCAGATACAGTAGATCCCAAGTATATCTCCCCATCTCCAACGGTCCATCCAACGGTCCAACCTCCTTCAACTGCCGCTGCACATCTCCGCACGTCTCACCCCCAGCCGCAGGATCGCCCCAGGTGACCACTGAGCCATCGAGTCTCAGCGCGCAGAAGGCGCTGTGCGAAGCTTCGATGACCCGCACCTGGCGAGGGAAAGGGGGGAGGGTAGGTGATATGTATAGATATATATGAGGATAGATACTATTATGATATGTATATAATGATAATAGATAATATCGTATATAATGATATGTATATAATGAGTGCATAGTATAATACAATGAGGATATGTATATAATGAGCGCATAATATATCGTGGTATAGATACTATTATGATACAATGAGATATAGTTGGGATATAATTGAGAAGTAATGGGATATGGTATGGATATTATGAGATACAAGATGTAGAATGGGTATAAAATGTATGTTTAAAAGAGAAAAATGGGGGGGGGTGCAACAATCATAATAGGAATATAGTGAGGCATATTAGGGATATGAAAATTTCACATTGATTTCCAAAACATGGGATGTACAATGATCAGACCAACCATTTCATGGGATTTGCTATAATCATGGTTCATCACTAAGAGGAATTTAAACAATCAAAGAATGAGAATCACATGGATATATATATATATATATTATTATATATAGATAGACAACAATATATACCCTCTGGTTATTTAACATAGCCATGGTATAGATGGCCCATTTACAGATGATTTTCCCAGCTATAAAGCTAGATGTTTAATGAATTTTCCATGGAGAACTGTTAGTCATAACCAGAGGGTATATTGGGATGTCATAGGGATGATGGATATATATAAATATCTGGTTGGTGGTTGACCTACCCCTCTGAAAAATATGAAAGTCAATGGGAAGGATTATCCCATATATTGTGGAAAATCAAACATGTTTGAAACCACCAACCAGATATATATATATAAATAGATAGATGTCATAGGGATGGGGGTTTTGCCATTTTTGTCATAGGGAAAACTCCAAATGTGCAATCCTGGCTGCCTTGAGATGATCCAGATCCATGTGGGGATCATCCATGTGGATTAACCAGAGAGATAAATCATGAAGATATGAGAAGACTTGGGACATGTTTTTGTTGATATTAGATATGATAAATATCTCATCTTTGGTTATATCTTAATTTATTATGTGTTTTTTTGTGTTGTTTTTTTTGCAGTAAATCATAGCTTCATTATATCATGGTTTGTGTAATATCCCAGAATGTACAAAAATCAAGGGTTTGTCAATAACATCATATACTTCGGATACCATGATCTTAATCTATGCTTTTATAATGAAGCTTTTATAGTGAAGATAGAATGATTGGGAAATTCTATGATGATTGACTTATTCGATAAAATGAAGATACCATGACGTGCTTTCCATGATTTTATCCATCGGATCACAAGAGTAACCACAGCAATTCTTATCATGTATCATTCATATGTCTGGGTAAATTATAAAAGTTCACTAACCTGAATTAAGGCCATTTGGGGATGATTTCCCTTATTTACCATGATTCCAGGGTTCGGTCGCAGTGAGTTCGTTATAATTTACCCAGATATGTGTATATATGTATATATAGTTAAACATATATATATATATAAATGTATATTATTGAAGTTGTATATCATCATTGTATCCCCATATTGTTGTGGTTGGTGGTATATCTACCCCTCTGAAAAATATGAGTTAGTCAGTTGGGATGATGACATTCCCAATATATGGAAAAAACATGTTCCAAACCACCAACCAGTTATTATTGGTCATATAACCCCATTATGATCTTCTTGCCCCACCATGAAATCCCATCTTCGACGCACCTCGCGCAGCTCTTGCTGCACATCGGAAACCTCACCACCGAAGAGAGGATCGCCCCAGGCCACTGCCTCCGGCGACGCCGGGGAAAATGGGGCGTCTGGATAGGGTTGAGAAGCAGAAATTGATGGAATGGCTTCAACAATCCATAGGATTTTAGAGGATTCATAGGATTGTGATGGAATCTATAGGATTTCATAGAATTTTTTGGGGGGATTGTTTTGGGGATACAACGATAAGAAGAGGAACTTAACTATGTTCAACAAGAGGGGTAGAATTTGATGGACACCAACATATGGTTAATGATGGTAATGGTAATTACTGTAAAACCATGGTCAAGCATATAGTTGTTAACGATGGTTTATATAACTAACTCGCCGAGACACCCTACCCCCGTGCGTCCACAGCGCGAAGGCGCGCCCCGTAGCCGCCATCTGCGGCTCAGCAGCGATGGCCAAGATGTGGGCCCCCTCGAAGGGGCGCAAGTGCTGGTCCTGGGGATGGATGGAGGTTGGAAGATGCAAAAATCATGGGAAATCGTAGGAAATCAAGGTGTTTTTAAATGGCATTGTTTTGTTGTTTTTGGGGATTGATATGGCATTCCATTGCTTTTTATAGCTTAGTAAAATCAATAGAAAACATAGGTCTCATGTGCTTCTATATGGTGTATCATGGCAAGAAATCATTGGAGATCATGTTTTTATCGCTGTATTTTGTGATGCTTCATGGTTTCATCATGGCTTTCTTGCAAATCTTCGAAGATCCAGAATGTGGGCAACCTAATAATCAATGCGAATTTCAGGATCCTAAAATGGAGGTACGTTAGCACCATATAAGGCAATATTTTGTGGGGATATCCCCTTACATAGGCCAAAAAAATAGGCCAAACATATATGGAACCGGTACCTCCAATGAATCGGTTCCTGAGTCATGGCCATTGAAATTACGGACATAACATTTGGGGATCGTCTACACCAATCAACTTCCAGGATCAGTCGTTGAGAACGACCGCCAGCGAAGGCCGCTTGGAAGTGGGATTCTCCTTCATGAAGAAGCGCTTGTGCTTACATATGTATACATATACCATGTAATACATGTATGTATGTACATATACAATAATTATGTGTATATATATAATTATATATATATAATTATATATATATATATCATATTCAGATACATTTAGGAGGGTTTGTTGCCTGCCTCCGAAACAGAATTTCGATCTTCTAAATTCTACCCACTACCAATAATCAACAGTACATCACCTTCCAATTTCTTCTCCTTTCCCCCCACCCCACAGACCCCACACTCTTCACCAAGGTGCCACCACCGCTCCATCCACCACGAAGCTCAGGAACTGCTGCTGCAAGGCCTCTTGCGCCGCCCGCTTCAAATCCCCATAGCTGGCTGGCAGAGACACGTTGCAGCTCCGTCCACTGGGTAAGGAGACGTTCACCACAGCCATGGCGGAAAAAGCCCCGGTGATCGGCTGGTGGAAAATATGGGTGAACCGAGATAGATTATGATGAATGTTCTATTATATATATAATATTATATATATAGAGGTATATACACCTATTGATACATACTAATAACATATATATATTTGCCCGATTTCTGCCGAACATTTCCCCGATTGGCTGCGTGTTTGTGGAATTGTCTGGTGACTTCGCCAGAAAGTGAACCTCAAAAACCTGCCGATCACCCGGCCACACCGCGGTGGGCCCGGCCAAAAAATCCACCCCAAGGGCCGGCTGCGAGGCGGCATAGATAGGACCATTTCGTGCCAGGATCGTTTCAGCAGGGTCCTGCTATCTGGGACACCTAGATGTTCTTGCAGTATCATCCCTCTTGAACAAAATAAAAACAAATATCATCACAGATGACCAAAAAATGTTGACTTTGGATTTGACTCACCCTGAAAGCTGAAAGAAATCCCCTATATGGATCGCAAACCAAGACATTCTAGGCTAGAAACCTGGTCAATCGCTAGATGTTGTCACTTCTTGTTGACATGTTTGATAGATATCCCGATCCCCCCTGTGCCACCTGTGCCACGTTCTGTCCAAAAATAGGGGATTCTTTCAGCAGTTTATGGCCATTGTAATGGGGAAAATGATTTCCTCAACCCTGGGATTGTCCAAACCTCGGTTGTATGAATTTATTATTGGATCCATTCATTTTGGGTTCCTTTTTGGCGGGATTTACCATATATTTTCGGATGATATTCCAAATACTTCAGGATCATGATGATATCGGACTCCAAATATCCCATTTCCAAATATTTCCTTTCCATCCATTTCCCATAAATGCTGGTAATATTTATATCCGGCCTCCATAAATTGCATGGCAAAGGAGCGCGCATGACTCCGAAGTGCCTGGAGGGTATCACCAGAATTGAGGATGCACTGGGTTCAATGTGTTTCTAGGCTATTAGAGACATATTATGGTTAAATACATTACTATGTTATAATATATATATATAGCTGGTTGGTGGTTTCAAGCCCTCTGAAAAATATGAAAGTCAGTTGGGATGATTATTCCCAATATATGGAAAATAAAAAATGCTCCAAACCACCTATGCATATACAGCTTCAATACTGACGATTACAGATTGTGGTATAGATTATATGGTCCCGAGTCAAAATTGTGTATGGAACGTTCCGCGGTGTTCCGGACGTATGGAACGAAGGGGCTTCGTAACTGGTCTTGTTGCGGACCTTTGGAGTGTGATGAAATATAGGCTATATATCCATAAATAAATAAATTAATAAATAAATAAATATATATATATACATTATATGCAATGTAACATATATAATTTACTCCTCATCTGCACGACATCCTTGTTGTACACCTGTTCAACGCAGGTTTGCCTTGCATGGCTAGTGCTCGTGCACTAGACACGACACGGCCGGTAGCCAGTGTCACCCACTGGCTACCATGTGAAGCTGTCGACTCAGCTTCAGACCTGTCACGCAGGTCCCACCTCCTACTCTTAAAACTCAGAGGTCCCTATGGGGTAGATTGCGTCCCTGCATAGCAAGACTCTACCCTCCCACAACGAGCAGTCTATGTGAGAACCTGCCATGTGTTCACCAGTGGGTCAGGGGTGGTACAGGTGGTCCAGGTCTGGAACGGGTATGGAACGGTACGGAACGGGGTCTGGAACGAAACGGCCCACCCCAGCACAGCACTGCCACCACGCAGCACATCTTTATCAAAATTCGCAGTTTGGAGCGAGAATAGCGCAGCAAGCAATTCTTAGACTGCCAGCTGGCAGCAGCCAAGCGCATCTCTACAATCAAACACCACAGCTGTGCCACAGCCTGCAGCAACTTTAAGTGGTGCAGGCACAAACCTGCCACAGGTTGAGAGGGAGGGAGGGTTACAAGCAATCCATTCTTAGACTGCCAGCTGGCAGCAGCCAAGCACATCCCTACCATCACACAACAAAGTAGTAGCAGCTGTAAGTGCTGCAGGCACAGACTTGCCAACACAATCACAGGGCTTGGGCATAGTAAACGTATTCTTGCATGTATGCACTCATGTATGTACGTGTGCTCATATATGTGCGTACAAATGTAAAATCAGATTGCACATAATCAAATATATATATATAATTGTACATATATATATATAATAATTATATAAACATATATTTATATATATAATAACGTATGGATCAGAGGTATGGAACAGAGGTATGGAACGGATCCTTCAAGGAGGTATGGAACGGGGGTATGGAACGGGTGTGGTCCCCGAGCTTGCTCCGGACCTCCTATTTTGACTTGCCCCCATATATATATATGTATTTGACATTTGGGGTCCATTATTTGGAGGTATGTAGTATCATCGGGGGGAATTTTCTGGATCCCACATCGTTGCAATTTTAAGCCAAAGATTCAGCCACATCCTGCTTGATTTTTTGTGGAGGGCTCTGGGGATTTATGAATCCAGGGTTGACATTGTAGGTAGGTTATTAGATTATGGTGAAATACTATGTTACTATAGAAAATATGCTTTATATACTGGTCCAGGTTGGTTGAAGACCCAGAATCCATGAAAAATACTGTGCCCGTGTCCTTTTCAAATTGGTTATTTATGTAAAATGCATGTAAAAGCATATCATCATATCCCTTCTGGGAAATGCACTTTTGATTAGTATATCAATCCAGTATAGCGGTTGAATTATAGGGCTTCCCATAATAAATAATAGGAGACCGACTCCCAAACTGGCTTACAGTGTATATCCCCTACTTGATGTTATTTAGGACAGCCCCCATATGGTCGAGAATTCGGTACGCTTTGTTCGCGTGGATCATTTATTAATTGGGGTGATTTGATCAAATCTCGAAAATGGTATTGAAACCATTGGGGATATGATCCAAAATATGACCCATAGGATCCATGGTGCTGCTATATATGGTAACATGGATCCCATCAATATACCCCCTTTATGTTAGCATATATACCAGCACCATGGATCCGTCATGGGTTATATAGAACAACATAAGGATGTAAATGAATTGAGATGTTGGGACCATCATTGGGGGAATTGAGAATGGCATGACATGTTGAATAGCGGCTATGGGGATGAGCAGCATGGCGTGGCTCGTAGAGCTCTGGAGTGATACGTGCAGACATGTGCAGACAGCGACACAGCAGCAAGTCTGGCAACTGATCTGATTTTCATAGAGAAAGTGGAAACAACATCCAGATCATCCAGTGTTCAAACCCTGTCAGCTCGGGAAAGGCCACCTACAGTTGTTGCCACTGAAAACGCCGTGATCCGTCTCGCGGCTTCATGACTGCTATGAACGAAAGGATGGGGAGGAGATCAACTCCCTTGGTGAAGAAGCAACCATCTGAAAGTCCCTCTTAGTCCGCTCATAAAGATTCACTCAACCCTGGAAAAACATATCAAATGCCATTGGAATGACCCCCTGTCTGGTCATTAAATCAGATTGAATTTGGTCATCCAAAGCTTTGATGTTTTCTTTACCATTTACCCAAGATTTTCTGGCGAAAAAAAACAAACATCGCTGGCAGCTATCCTATCCATCCAAAAATCACCACAAAAGTCCTGGCTGTTGGCACCTCTAGGGGGGAAGATAACTTCCAGGCGCCCACGGAATCGGGTACCTGCCCGGGGGACAACTGTCATGTCGTGGTCATCAAGAAATACAGGATGTTGTTTGAAGATGTGAAAAATGTCAATGGTTTTTGGGAAGATGTGAAATGGGAAGATGTGAAAATTCTCAAAGTGTTTTCAAGATGTGAAAAATTCCCAATCAGTCTTCGTTGGGACTATTGCATTGCTATTGATATGCAGCCAGCCCTAGAGCATGTCCATCTCCAGCACACGCCATTCTCCTGATAGAATATATGTCCAAAATCTTCTCGGTGGTATTACCCTATTTTCCAATGGAAGCTGCGCTCTCAAGAAACTGTTGGACATGTCAAATGTTTCTGGTTACCAATCAATGCCCAAATCGAATGGGTCGATTTAACCTGAAAATAACCAGTGGGGGCTTCAAAAAAAGGTACCTTCTTGAGGGGCCAAAAAAAATGTTTTTTTTGCGCCAGAGCTCCACAAAAATCCATCCCCACAGCGTGTCTATTGCTCTTGAAATTACATTTATTTGGGTAGGTGAACATTTGAATCCCGGTGTATGCTGGTCAGATTCATCTGTTTACTATGTTTGTTGTTCGAATCAACCAAATCCCATTTTTTGGTAAGTTGATTCACATTGTTCTTGTTGAGTCTACATTTCTGCTGGCTAGCTCCAAAAACCTACGGCGAAAAAACATGACAAAAAAATCAGTGGTTAACTCCTTCAGTTTTCCTGGCCAAATCCCACATTTTTTCAATCCTTTTCAGTGGCAAAAAATCCTCATTTCTACTGCTTCAACCCTCAATTTTTGCTCACGAAATCCTGAAAATCCGAGTGGTTCAATCCCCACATCGATCGCCTCCGGGACCGCTGCAAAGGGTGAAGGCAAAGCCATAGGTGTGGACACCTGGCGGAACCATGGCAGCTTGGAACCCATGAAGGATCCAAGATGGAATATGATATATAGATATATGATGTAGATATTTGATAGGTATTGATCCATAGTGATATAGATTTTATTTGATGGTATTGGCTAAAGTATATTGTTCCCCACCTGCCAGGTGAGGGTTGTTAGATTTTATGTCAGTTGCCTCCTCCTCCTCCTGCCTCGTCCTCCTCTCCTCCTCCTCCTCGTCCTCCTCCTCCTCCTCTCGTTGTCCTCCTCGTCCTCCCGCTCAACTGCGACTCGCGATCCACAGTGTTCCCTGCCGGACCTCAACCACGACCATCCACGCCCAGTGTTCCCTGCCGGACCTCAACCACGACCATCCACGCCCAGTGTTCCCTGCCGCCCAGTGTTCCCTGCCGGACCTCAACCACCATCCACGCCCAGTGTTCCCTGCCGGACCTCGCCCAGTGTTCCCTGCCGGACCTCAACCACGACCATCCACGCCCAGTGTTCCCTGCCGGACCTCAACTGCGAGTATCCACGCCAAGTGTTCCCTGCCGGACCTCATGTAGGAATGTCAGATAGACTGCCAGATAGAATGCCAGATAGAATGTCAGATAGGATGCCAGATAGAATGCCAGATAGAATGCCAGAAGAATGCCAGAAAGAATGCCAGATAGAATGCCAGATAGAATGTCAGATAGGATGCCAGATAGAATGCCAGATAGAATGCCAGAAAGAATGCCATGCCAGATAGAATGCCAGATAGACTGCCAGATAGAATGTCAGATAGAATGTCAGAATATATGTCAGATATAATGCCAGATAGAATGCCAACATATATGCCAGAATATATGTCAGATAGAATGCCAAAATATATGTCAGATATAATGCCAGATAGAATGCCAGAATATATGTCAGAATAAATGACAGGTAGAATGCCAGAATATATGTCAGATGAAATGTCAGAAAATATGTCAGATAGAATGCCAGATAGACTGCCAGATAGAATGCCAGGTGGAATGTCAGGATATATGCCAGATAGAATGCCAGAATATATGCCAGAATATATGTCAGATAGGATGTCAGAATATACTAAATATATGTCCAAATATACGTCCTGACATGTCATGGTGGGGATCACACGAAGTAGAGTAATTTTTTTTAAGGTACGGGTATATGAGAACATGGGAGCTTATCTTGGATTTGCGATCCAGGAACGCCCAAAAAAAACAAACACTTGCCAAAATAGATTTCCCAGGGAGTGAATTTTAGACTGGAAAAACAACACATAATCTTCAGCAAATCCAAGTTATTTGACAATCCAAGTGATATGCCGTAGGATTTTAAGCACATGTTTCTTGTTTACACCCCATGATTGATAATTATATCACTATATTTCGCAAAACTAGAAATTGAATAATCATACCTTACCACTTCAATAGATAGAAATTCGTGGAAACGTGAGGAAAAAACATATGATATATATCACAGCATTGAGATAATACCAATAAATATGCCAATTAATATCCAATGTATATATATATATATTATATGTATAATATGATTTTTCCAACGTCTCAACTTCTGGGGCTATCACAATCATCACAGGCCCACCTCGATTTTGAGCGATGGCAGCTCCGAGCCATTGCCCTCCCGCGGCACCGGCGCAGCCGGCGCAGCCGCCACGGGCTCCTGGTGATGGGAATGCACCTGGGAAAGGCCTGAAAAAGTCGGAGAATTTCACCCGAAACCATCTTTTCTGCAGTGAAACCACCGAAACTGCGAAAAAAAATATAATATGTATATGATATATATGTGCTAAATGATGCTAATATTTAGATGGTAGAACTGAGGATTTAGCTGCAATGATCATAGATGTTGATTGAACAACGGTGACTAGATAGGACTCAATTAGGGCTCATTGTGTGTTCGTAGCCAGCCTCACCAACACCACATCAGCCGATCGATGCGGAAATAGCTATTGAACCAACAAAATACGGTGGATGGGCCAGCGAAATCCTGCACCACCTTGGATGGTCGAAACCCCAACAAAATAATGGGATGTTTACCATCTATATATCAACTGGTGCAGGATTTCGCAACCATCCACAGTACGCTGATTCAAAGAAGAGTTTTATCATGTTTTATCTGGAAAAAATAGCATGATAAAAAAGCGAAGAACAATGGGGATTACACCAGTGGAAATAAGGGGATTTGGATGTGTTTGTCACAACAAGGATGGGAATTCAACGGAATGTAGCAAGCAAACATTGGCAAATAACAAACATCTAGTGGCGATTTCCGAGCTTTCTTCGACGAATGCAGTTCGAATGACTGGCAACGCAAAAATGCCTTGAGTTTTCAGTGAAGAAATAGATTGGTAGTCGGTAGCCTCGTTGATCAGGAGTTTGAATCTAAAAAGCACATTCAAACCTACCAAAAAGCAAATTACCATAAATATCCATAAATTACCTCTACTAATACCCTCTAATGGTCTTCAGGAGTAGCTGAAACAGGTGGATTTTAAGCTGACCTTTCTGGAAAATGGCAGACATTGACCATCCCAAACAATCAGAGGGAAACCGGTTGAGTTTTGGATCGTTGGTTGCCGGTTGATCCGGTTGGCCTAAGGAAAGGATTGCCAAGGCCCATGCCAATAGCCTCAGCCCAATCCTTGGTTTTCGACACCACTTGCCGGCTCCTCAGGACTCTCACTTTGGATCGGAGAAGGCACTCTGAAGCCTCCAAACTCAGCGGGAAGTTGTTCCCAACACAGCTACGTTGGGAGGTAATTGTGTGAACAAAGAAGTCAAGTTCCAATTTCCCCAGCCTTGTGGCTATCATGTACCATTTTCATATAGGCTCTAAGTGTGTGATTTTTGGAGTCGAGGGTTCTCATGGGGACCATGGTTCTAGCTGAAGAAACAATCCTATCTCGGATGGGCCCACCTCTAATTATGAAATTCCATTGCTGCAAGGTTATCATCATATGTAATCATATGGGGGGTTCCAATGGAGGTACCCCAAATGGATGGTATATAATGGAAAACCCGATATTAAAATGAATGATTTAGGGGTACTGTACCCCCATTTATGGAAACCCACACAGAAAAACACCCAACACAGAAAGACCTTTGAAAACGCTGAGACCAAAACCCACCTGCCCAAAAGACTCACTGCCGTCTCCGAGACAAACGTGACAGGATTTTTCTTGGTCCTCCTTTCGAGGATGACAGAGGTAACTGCTGGAGCCAGCCTGGCTTAGGACTGGCAGTTACAAACCAAAGCATGAACAGTCTGTGCCGGATTGACTCTCGACTCACATTAAATCCACAGAGACCCGCTGCCTTGTGAGCAGGTCATTGCGAACAAATTGTGGGCTTGGATTCAACCATAGTTCCTGGAAAACGTGAAACCACTGGAAGTACGAACGTGGAACATGTTTGGCAATGGATCGCCAAGTTGGGGATGGTTCATATTTCCAACCCATTAAATTGGGATGTTCGAATTCATGAGCTTACCCAATTTCTTGATTGGCATTCTGCAAATAAGCAGTTTCCACATTCATGTCCAGATGGTAATTTCGCTGTCGCAGCAAGTTCAAGTGTAGTCCTCCGAGCTTACACCGCCTGCTGCGGCAACGCTCCAGGAAAATGTTGCTATACTGTTACTGGGCTATACAGATTGGACCCCGGTCGGGATATCCCAGGTTTTGAGGATGGAAGGTGTTGGCCACAGGCCACAGGCCACCAGGACATGATGTTTTTTTCTCAAAGGCAATCTTAAAAAAATTACGAAACAAAATGGACAAACCTCTGCTGAAGGTAGCAATTTTCCATCCCTTTAAGATTTGTCAGCCACGTCTTATGCCGTCATCTTGCTGAGCAACATCAAGTTGTAGGCCACTTGATCCAGGGCACTCTCATAGCATACCGAGGAGCCTCGAACCCAGCAGGCAGCCATAAACCCTGGCACCCTGATGGATCATGTAGATGAGCGTGTAAAAGCAACAAGGAGGGAGATATCCCAGAAGGCAGCTTTAATAAATGATGGTAAACCACCAAATTTGCGTTGTTTCTCCTTTTCAAATACCCCCGAGATTCAAATTTGGATTCCACACAATTAGATGCGTCAACAACCCTTCATCCCATCCATCTTGTTTTTTTTCAACCACACCCAGCCTATGAAGATGGTGTTCCTCTTGCCCTGGAGGTCCAGGATTTTCCACGGAAATTCCTTGACCAAGGCCTCGTTCTCGAAGTGCGGAAAGTAACCCCAAGCCTTCTGCAGAAGAATCTCCACCTCAGGCTCTCCTGCATAGCTTTTCCTTAGCCAAGGGCCAAGCACCAGCTCTGGGGGGATTTACCAAGAAGAGCTGGGAAAATTCTGGAAATTTCAGGGATAGGTCCAAAATTCAAGGCCCGATTCCAAATAGATTCTCAAGGAGCTTAACCATCTCCAATTCTTGGTGAAGTCTTCCCAAAAACCACCGGGCTTCACCCCAAAGGTGATCCCCCAAAGAACGTAAGGCGTTTTTTTCGTCATTCGCTTCGTATGCTAACCCGAGCCGCAGATTTTCCTTCAACACTTTCGCCAGTTTTGCCTCGTCTCCGGTCTGCAAGGGTTTGGGCATGTATTGATAGGCCACCCGCAGCTCCACGCCGTTGGGCGGCAAGTTGGGGCGCGCGGCCATGCGGCTGTTGCGCTGGGCGTAGAATTGGCCCACGCCGTCATCCATGATGCCCATCCTATTGTGGGAGATGGGGGTGAAAGGCTGCAAAATAACAACGATGACAATAATAATCATCATCAAATTATCATCATCATCATCATCATCATAATCATAACAACAACAATCAGACTTTAATTATCAAAGAATAAACATAATCCTATATTCACCATAATAGTGGTAATGAAAATGACAATGATAATGGTAAAACTAACAATAATAGCAAAACAAAGAAGAACACTATAATAAATTAAAAAAAATCGATAATAATCATATAGTGATAATGAAAAATATCGACAATAATCATAATGATAATGGTAAAACTAACAATAATAGCAATAACAAAGAAGAACACTATAATAATGAAAAAATATCGATAATAATCATAGTGACAATAGTAGTGATGATGATGATGATGATGATGGATGGATTCGATCAAACCTCAAGAAAGCAGTGACCGTAAAAGTGTGTGGACTTACTAACCACCAACAACCACAAGTGAGTTAAAAAAAAAAAAACAGCGACAAGTATCATCGGGGGTTGGTCAAATCCCATGATAAAGATGAACATGAAAAAATGCAAATAATGGCAACCTAGGGATACTTAGGGAATGTTTATTCGCTGGGCTGTTTGATTGAGGCCCAAGAATAGCTATGATTTTGAGAATGACAAATTCAATCACCACATACAGCTGCAACATGCTGCAACAAGAAACAGCTGGTGCTGCCTCAGGCATCCCAATTCATGGTTAAGAATTGCTGCGATCGCCAAAAAAACATATAGATTCTTAGATAAATAGACTTAGACTTGGACAGTGTTTCTTCCGTCAAACGTGCTGGAAATCCCCCAAACCAATTCCCTCCCCGCATGCACCGTCATCCCCCGTCCTCCCGAACCAGGTTTCCACCGTATGCTCATGGTCTGTGGTCTTCCCCTTGTACAAAGTTGTGGTCAGGCTTTGTCCTTGCAACCTATGCAGCTGGATCTGGCGGATGATTCTTTAGGGGCCAACAGGATCCACTGAAAACTCAAGGCTTTTTGTGGTGGACGTGGTTCCAGCAATCAATGTGATTCAGTGAGTTTTTGAAGTTGACAAGGATGGGATGGGTGCGTTTTACTTAGCATCTTGTCTTCACAATAAAGGTTGTGGCACCCGTGTTGCTATCAATCCCAATTCATGGGATCATTCTCCCCCAACCAAAAACACCAAACAACACGTATGGTGAAAACGAACGACGGATGGTGAACATATTCACCAAGCCGCTCATCATTACGGATCTCTCCAAAAATAGAGTTCAATGATCATCCACATCTTTCTTAAGCTAATTTCAGAAAACCCAACTGCTAAGTGGTTCAAGCCATGGAAAATTCCTAGGCAACCAGGCTCCGACACCCTAGCCTTTCAACATCTCAGCTAGGCCACTGGGAAAAGATCTGCTCTTCTTCAGGGGCCAGGTCGCAGATCAGGTGTCGGAAGCGAAAGAGGTCGATCGCAGTGATGACCACGTCACCCTGAAGAGTGTGCAACCTGGGTGGCTTCGACTGGTAGTTTTCTCCAAAAATGGATAAAAATGGTGTGTACCTAACAGTGTATCCATGTGTACCCCTCCATAAGGCAGATAAACCCTACCATGTACATGGATTAACCACTTTATTTATTGCCATGTAGTGCTTGATAGGTGGTCATCAGCACGTTCTCCCTTAAATTGGCTATAATTGGGCTATACCCGATTTTCAGTCAAATCCCGTTGGTGAAAACCGCAGGAATTTGTGACTCATCCTACTTGCCCTGATTGGCCCAGTTGGCTGCGAAATTGTACAAACAGCTTGAGCTGAGGGCACTGTTCTTAAAGTTTCTTTAATTGTCGCTTTATGTCCCTTTAAGCGCATCTTAGAGGAACATTTTTCCATAGACTCTTGTATAAACTCCCACACAAACTTAGGGACAGAATTTCTCAAATCTCTTTGGCTTGGCCGGAAAACGCGGTCACCCCAAAATCCCCAAAATGACCATTTCTGGCTTCATTGGGATAAAGCCAGATTCTCCCAAATCTTCAGACACAAACATCCCGTTGTGGCCGATTAGATTCAGATCCCCATAGCCATCAAAGCTATGGGTTTATCCCAAAATGGGGATACCCCCAACTCATAGCCAACTCATAGCAATCATTTGGGTGGCTTGCTGGAAAAGTCCAGCAAGCAAACCTCCATGAACATTTCGGGGATTTCCCAGCGACGTTTGATGACCGAACACATAGGGGTTCCCTACATGGGAAAAGCATGATAAAATCCACACCTAAATGGAGGTATCCCACCAAAATAGCAGCCTAAAGGAGCATGGTGATTGGCCGAAAAACGATAGCTAAGTTGGTTTACAAGTAGAATGATCAGGATTCATATGCATGGTAATTCAAACTCTAGTTTTCATGCGGCAAACATCAACCAACAACTACAACTGTGGAGACTCCAGTGGAGACCCACCTTATTCCGTTTAAACCGGTTAAACCCCGACAAAATCTCTGAAAACCTAGGCAGATTTATGCTGCTTTATAGTGGAATATAGACAACTTGGCTGATTTTATCATGGGGTATCATTATGGCTATATATGAATCAAACCCCTGCTACCTAGGTATCCTAAAATAGCTGGTTAAGGGACTTGATTCCCAAAAAACGGTTAAACATATGTTTTGACCCATCCCCATACCCATAGGATCCATGTAAGCTATATATGGTAACATTTACCATCAATATTCCCAATGTTAGCATATATACCATACATGGATCCTATGGGATATAAACAACCAAAACAAATCTGCAAAAACTGTGTTTTTTCTCAACCAAAGCAGCTTCTCACCCTGTCGGTAGGTCACCTCCACCGTTGGGCTGCGTTTGATCTCAGTGACGCTGGCGCTGGTGATGTACGTCACCTCTTTGCTGTGCCTCTCCTGAAACGTGGCGCACATCGCTGGTTTCCTAAAGTATGGCTACCCCAAAACCATTGGGTTTTCCCATTGAAAACAGCCAGATGATTTTGGGGTACCCTTGTTTTAGGAACCCTCCATGCGGTGTTTTTTTTGGAGAAATTCGAGCCCAAATTCGCCGTGTGTTTTTGAAAAAATGGTGGTATACACCCCAAAATGTCACTTTACATGCAAAGAGGGAAAATATGAGGATACCACATTGAATTTTAGGGTACCCCAGTTTCAGACAAACCCATCTACGGAATACTTAATTACTCACGTTTACCCTAAAAAGAACCAGTTATGTGTTCAAATGTAAGTTTTGCATAATATGCTTGTAGCGCTACCGGGTAGGTTGGAAACCCAACTGATTCTTTACAGCAAATCAGTTGGCTGTGTTGGGAAATACCTATCGAAAATTGAGTGAAACAGAACCTATTCTTTTTGAAGACAGGGATTCGGGATGCCTTAAATTCTCCCATCAACCCATTTTGGGATATTTTGGGCACAAGAAAAACAATGACAAATCGACGATTGAAGCTGTTGAACCAGGGGAGATGGTTTTTCTTTCCCACCAGGTCGCTTTCATCTTCAACCACAGGGATTGCCATCCGTTCTTCAGCAAGGCCAAGCCCGGGTTGGGCGGACCACCCAGGATGGCACCGATGGTATTCCTGGCGATGTCCGGATGGTTCCACCAAAGGAGGTAGAACGCAGGGACCTGATCCAACATACCATAACCTTGGACCTGCTGGCTATAGATGAAGATGGGCGTCAAGATTTCCAGGCCGTTCCTTAAGGACGCGGGCGGACGGACGAGGACTGCGGTGTGTTTTTGGTAAAGTCGGTAGAATCTTCTTTTGGAAGACGATGGAAAGATGATCAAAGCTGACAAAATAGGATTAAACAAACCAAAGCAAAAAAAAAGTGATAAACTATGATTTAGAAGCCATCCCAAAAAAACCTTTACCCTTAACTGGACCACCGTCCCCCACATGACTTAGGAAACCTCCAGCTATGCCAGCTAAGAGTCTGTTTCAGAAACTCCTGTGCCGTCATGTTGATCCTACACCAGTCCTTTGGTTTGGGCGGCATGCCATAGGAGTATCGCCCGAAAATCTCCACGTGAATCCTTGGATGTGCTCAAGAGATTCTGTTCACCAAAAACTCAGGATTTTCAGGACTTCCATCAACAAAATCCAGGATTTTTGTTCCAGAAAATCCAGTTCCCATCAAAAAATCCCAGGAATCTTCAGGTATTTGGCGAAGGCCACGAAGATGGGAATGCCCTGTAAGGAGTCCGGAAGGCACCAGCAACAAGATGGGCAACTGACCTTTTCCGCCTCCTCGTTGACCTATGAGATGACGCAGGGTGACTAGGCAGGACCCTTCCCCCGGTTCACTTCCCCCTAAAACCATGCTTTAACAATGGACTATTTGCTAATGTTGGATTTGAAGGGACTTGTGAGCCCCTATTTCCCGCAAAAACTAAAATAAACGTGTCCAACACGTGCATAAAATTTAGTTTGCGGTAGAAATCTCGGAGTAAGTTCGATATGTTTCTTTCAAAAACCATCAGGTGGCGGGAAAAGTCTGATTGTAGTTTCTTGGCTCCCCATTTTCCGTAGTGAATCTGGATACCATAGCTGCTAATCGCTCCCTCCATTACTAAGCATTCTGTACGGGGACGTCGTGGTGAGGTCGTTATAGTTCATCCGATTCCCATGAAACTTTCCCATTACCATTCGTTTCACACCAGAATCACTCCATATCATCATGGTTATCCCAATGATCCTCATTATACCACCATGGTTGGTGGTTAAATCACCATTTTGTGCTGGTTAATTAAGCCAGTTTATAACCCAAATATAAATATATATATACTAGGTACCTGTGACCTAGGCCTAAGGCCCGCCTGGTGACCTAGGATTTTGTGCACCAAGTCCTAAGTCACTGGTGTTGGTACCAGGTGATTTGTGTGCACCAAGTCCTAAGTCACTGGGGTTGTTATTGGACTCAAGCACTTTTTAGGGTAAAAAGAAAAAAATCTTCTCATATCTTCTCCTAATGTCCTAAGTCATCAGAAAAGAGTATGGACTTGGTGCACAACATCCGCTACCACCAGAGGGGCATAAGTCCTAAGTCATCAGAACCTACATACTTACAGTACAGTACAGTACATTGCACTACAGGAAATTACGTTACATTACAGTACATCGCACTACAGTACATTACATTATACTACAGTACATTACATTACAGTACAGTACAGTACATTACATTACATACATGCATAGGACTTGGTGCACAGAATCGTATGTCACCAGAGGGGCACAAGTCCTAAGTCATCAGAACGTGTATATATATATAAATATACATTACAGTACAGTACAATACATTACATCACAATACACAATACGTCAAAACATTTTTTTTATATAAACAGAAAGAAGAAATAATAAAAAAAACAATCAACAATGAAAAACATAAAGCCTTATATGTTTTTATTTATCTGCTTTAAAATAATGTCTGTACATAAATCGAAGGAGAAAAATGAAAATCGCATATTTTTTGAAGATGGGCACAAGTCCTAAGTCATCAGACCACTTACATTACAGCACAGTACATTACTTTACACTACAGTACGTTACATTACCTTACAGTAAAGTACAGTACATTACACTACACTACAGTACATTACATTACAGTACAGTGCGTTACAGTACATTACATTACATTCATGCACAGGACTTGGCGCACAAAATCGTATGTCACCAGAGGGATGCAAGTCCTAAGTCATCAGAACCTACATACTTACATTACATTGCAGTACAGTACATTACACTACAGTACATTACATCACATTACAGTAAAGTACAGTACATTACACTACACTACAGTACATTACATTACAGTACAGTGCGTTACAGTACATTACATTACATTCATGCACAGGACTTGGTGCACAAAATCACATTATATACATTACATTACATACATACTTGGTGCAGCCCACGAGCATGATGACTTAGGCCCATCTTAGTATATTTCTATTAGTGTATTCCTAGGTCATCATGATGTACGAGCGGTCCATGCCGCACTAGATTCTTGTAAAAATCAATATTTTTCAGCAAATCAAAAAAATCAAACATAGTTCCTATTTTCAGACGGACACCTGATGAGCCGGGACTTGTCCAGGGGGGGTCCGGCGCATGATGAGATAGGACTTGTCCACCCCGGGGTATCTTTCACAAGTCCTAGTTCACGGGTACCTAATATATATATATATATATTAATAATAATAATAATAGATATATCATGATATGTATATCTCCATGACTGATTCCGCCAGATTTTCCGCTGTTCGCGAAGTGGCCCAGTCCGAGTAGTCCAGTCCTTCCGTGTACTTCCTCTTGTCCTCATCCGCAATGACCACACCGAAGGCCATCCGGCCATTCTTCTCGTTGGCGAATTCCTCTTCGGTATTCTCCGGATCGTACCTCGGAAATGAAAGGAACGGGGCGGGAGGCTTACCGGTACGTTGACTTGGTTTCATAGTTGGATGTTTTCAAGTACGTACTCTCTCACTGCTCTCACTGTGATAATGTCAACATTTCTGGAATATTCAACTTTGACAAATCATGTTTTTGTTGTCCGTTTAAGCTGAAGAAATTTTGGGAACAATGAGGTCAACATGACACGGCTTGCCGTGCCTATGACCAGATCCCATTGGCTTGGCACGTTTCCTCATTTTGGTAGGTAGGTCTTTATCAGACATGCAAACATTGTGATTCTTCAGTCAGAAAAAATATCAGGTATCAGGTACAGTATTTTGAGTGCAGGTGATGTTGGAAAATTCCGTCATCTTCTTTTACGGTTTGTTAGTGCCCTTGAATTTTCGGTTTATAAATTCGTTGAGAAAATGGGTGAAAAATCGTTGGACAAAAAAATTGCATTGTGGCAAAGATCTGGCCATAAATCCGTCCAGATGCTCTTCCAAGAGACTCCTGACTAACTTGTACTGGGCATTCAGGTAGCAGGTTCCCATCCTTACCAGCGCGTTCAGCCGTGAGGATCTCATGGTGCTGCCCCATTTCCCTAATGCTAAGTTGGTGCACTAATCGCTAGATGAAAACTTGGGTAAATTGGTGGATACATCGAAGTTAGACGGGGGTTGTAAACCAATTTGTAGCCCAGCATGTATATCATGTCGCTTGAAAAACTGAAAATCTAGAGGTTGCCTCTCAGTAGTGTCAGATACATGTATATAATTAATTATAATTACATGTGATAGATTCTAGATTTTCCAAAACTCCTCAGATCTGTGAGATTTATGGTTTTACCTTAAAGTAATGTGGTCAACTCGTCAACCCAATTCTAGACCGTCTCCATGGATCATCATGGATCCATGGACTGGCCGGTCAAAAAAAACTTTCCCCAAATGGGGGGTTCCATAGTCATGGGGGTACCCAATATATAGCTGGATGGTTATTTCATGGAAAATCCATCTATAAATGGTAACTGGGGTCACCTCGATTTTAGGAAACCTCCAAATTCCCCTGAAAATTGGATACGGTTCATCATCATTTTCCCAATGAAAAAATGCCAATATTTGAATGTAAAAATCCCCCAAGTTCAGACCCAAATAGTGCACACTGTCCCAGTGCTGAGTGGCTCATTTGGCACACTGGGCAGGGCATCATCATAAACCGTCAGCGACTTGCCTCCGATCTCCGGCTCTGCTTCCAACAAAGTCACCTGCCATCGATCAGTGAACCAGTTTCACTGATCGAAATTCCTAGGGCCTTCACGGGGCTTCATGAAGAAACATGGTGGGAGTATGGGGATATTATGGGGATATAGTCAGGTGATAGAATATATATATATAATGGGGAAAAAAAATCCATGGGGGATCTGACTAATAATGGAAGTGTAAGGGTGCCCCCAGGACCGCCCAGCAGGGGGACAAAATCAAGTAGTGACCACCCATAGATCTCCCTGAAACATCGTGAAACCATGGAAGTTTTACCCCACTGTTCCCACCAAAATTTGACTTATTCCTATAAAATGGCCTATAGTTCACAAGCCCTGTCAAACCAGGTGCTATAAGCCATGCTGTTACAAAGTCACCTAACAGATCCTAACAGTGTTGAGAGCCATGGTGAAAATATCCCAGACAAGAAATATATGGGATATGTTTTTGTAACCGGGGATGTTTATCAGATGTTTCTATCCCATAGTTTCATGAGTATACCGTATAACCCCAAACAAATTAAGTACATCAATCAGAAAATTTCTGGATTATCTCCCGATGTTCGAAGGTTTTCCAACCTTTACTCCCAAACGCGAAGACGTCCTTGCAAGTCATCTGTTTTTATCCAAATCAGTATGATACCTAAAAGTCTCCATAAAAACAGATCGACAGGGTATCATATCAACCATGAACTTATATGAACTTATGGCTATCTTCATGTTTTCTGATCCAAATCATCAACTATGAACTCATCAACGCCAGGGTCCAGGTTTTTTGTTCCTGCCTTGGTGTAGCCCTTGGCGGCTAGGCACGCTGACATGTGCATCCCTGAAGGTCCACCACCGACGATGATGATCCGTTGCTCAAAGCCGCTCAACTTTAAGCCTCGGTAGCCGCTGATAGCTCGGAGGCACCGAGCCTCTGGTAAACGTTTACATAGCTATAGAAAGATCCATTATTTTTAATGGGTCAATCCACTATTTCAACTGGGCCATTGAAAACAATAGCTTTTTAAGTATGTTTACCAGAGGGTAGTGGAAAATGGTGAACATTGGGATTGAGACACAAAATCTTGTGATTTAAATGGGTAAATCACCATGTTCTAGCTGGGTAAATCAACGAACTTTCTATGGCCATGTTCAATAGCTATGTGAAATTACCAGAGGGTATAATGTGGTTAAAACAATCATGTTTACCACCCATGACTGGGAATGGTTTATACATAGCACCTATATATTTATGGTGATTTTGGGAATGGTTTATGGCATTGTTTTACCCATACATTGCAAAATTGGATGTGAACCACCAAGGTTGAGGATTGATATTGGATTTCTGGTTTCATGACGGAGGCGCATTTTGTGCCGCATTTTTTTCCCGCACAACTGAGGGGGCAAGGTTTTTGGGCCTTTGCAACTGAATATGTTTATATAGTCAGAAACTCGAAATACCGATTGTGACAACACAGTGCTGCGGACATATTTTTGGGCATCCGCTTCCAAGTCGCAGGGTCAGCCAAGTGACTTTCCGGCAGCAAATTGGCATTTGGATTTGGATCGATCTGTGGAAACAAGGACTTCAGCGGCTTCAGCGGCTTCAGCGCCATGGCAGGATGACGGCACAGACTGCTTGTGCTTGTGGCTGCAACTGAGGCAGGGCAGGCGAAATGGGAATCATTGAGGGAGTGAAGGAGAAGGTTTGCCATTGGGGGGCAATGGCAATTGAATAGATCTGGATTCAACGATGTAACCAGGGTTTCGATCCATCAACATCCATATTTATATTATATTCATATTTATACCATATTTATACCATATTTATACCATATGCACGAGATCTAGACTAGATATGAATTAGACTTCTCCGACTTATCCAATCCCCATCCCAATCCCATGTGGTACAATCCCATGAAATGGGGCCCATGTTATGAATCCGACGGTCAGCTGCCAGCTCTGCAAAGCCTGCTTCTTTCATCAAACTGGCAGCCGCCTGAGAGCAGCCCGCTACCCGTAGCTACCGGGGTCCTAAGACTACTATGGGATTATGGGTGTGTCTGAGAATGGTGGTATATTTACGTATTTATATTATAGGGTACCTGAGAATATTACCAGAATGTGGGCTATAATATGCTATAGTATTCCTAGCGATGTTTTGTAAGGGTACCTGAAGAGGTAATCAAACATCGCTGGAAAAAATCTCAGCTAAGGGGCATTTAAATTGGAAAGCGATCTATAATGTTTAGGGAAAAAATGCATTGCCATGTTTGACTACCATACCAGAGGATATACCCCCCAAATGGCAATCTTAATAGGATGACCATTGATTAATGATGATCAAACGGTGGATGGAATGGGGTACCCTTTTTGCAGAGAAAACACCGTGAAAGTATGTGCATCCAGATATGTTTCATCACTAAACTGAGACTGATGGATGATGAACATCTTAAAAGAAAAAACATCACCGTGGGTTTTAGGGATCATCCAAGTATTGAATGTGTAGTGTGATCCTGGGCAAGACTTTTGCTGCATTCGGGGAGTCTGTGTGACTTTGCCCTGGCTGAATTCCCTGCCTTTTGTGGCCGATAAGTCAACTTGGATCCCCATTTCTTTCCGGAGAACTCTCGCATTTTTCTCTGGAGAAATCTCCCTTTTCTTGTTGCTTGAAGTTCAATATCCCTATGTTTGCTACTGAAACACTGCAATGTCACCCATTTTGCTGAATAATTTGACTAAATATCATGATTTTTGTTGGTTGAAGATCCCTTGGGCATAGCAAAAAACCGCTCCCGATTGCCCCGGCTGGCCTCACTGGGATCCTTCCGCACTCCTGGCCCGCCCTAGGATCCAGATGTATCGGCTGGTTGGTGCAATAACCATCTTGAAAAATATGAGTTCGTCAATAGGAAGGATTATCCATGATTATCCCATATATGAAATGGAAAATAAAAGATGTTTGAAACTTGAAACCACCAACCAGAAAGGGATTTTAAGAGTTCAACTACACAAATGCGGATTCAACCCTGGGGATATCTACACACAAAGGTGATGTGATAGGTCTGTTATTACTGGGCCAAACTGGGCACATCATTCATAGTAAAGCCGCGGAAAATATCTGGTACATCACGTAATCGAGGGGGTGTTTTATATATCGCGTTCCATTCCCGAACCTCGCTTTGCCTACCTCGGTCTTGGGGTGTGCCCAGCTAGTTTTGCAACGCCCATCATCCCGGGTACCTAGACCCTCAAAGTACCTTCAAAAAGGATAACTCACAAAACACGAACCCCTAAAATATGTCATAATTAACACTAATGAATCCGAAAATATCCGAACATGATTTCGGAAATCAAAGGAACTGGACATACCAATTTTAAAAAAGTATTGGTGACGTGAATGGGTCCAAGGTCCTTCGCATCTTTTCCAGCAGCCCGTCCTGTAGAAGGCGCGAAGTAGAGATCCTGGCGTCCAATATTCCCATGTATATGGTATTGATATTGATATCCATACATCCATCAATTATATCAACTATATATATATACATATCAATTACCCTCTGGTTGTTTAACATAGCCATGGATAATCACCATTTTTAATAGATAAACCTCTACAAATGGGCCATTTCCCATGGCCATGTTAAATAACCAGAGGGTATATCTTTATGGTTGGGACAAGGTGAGGCCACCAGTTATGTTTCTTGATTTATAAATCCATTCACTACAATTTTTATCCCCCACAAACTAGTGAACCAAGTGATGTGCGCAAGTGATGTGCGTCAACTTCGCTATCATAAATCAGTTGTTCCCATGAAATCCCATGAAATCTTCATCTTTGTTGGTTATATCCACCATTGTTCACTGGTTGAAACTTCCGACTGCCCTGGAGACACACCCTCGTTCTGCCGTCCTGGCTGTCGGCTCCCTCCGTGTCACCCTCCAAATTCCTGTGGTGCGGGCAGCTCGACACAAAAAACATGGACGTCACCACGACGAGATTGGATGTATCTGATGTGATGTGGTTTCCTCCATTTTTGTAAAGACCAAACTGACCAAACTATCACATTGCTGATGATATCCAATCATGACTCCATTATATACTCAATATTACCATTATAACCCAATCATGTATATCTATTTGGATTGTTGGCTATATAATTCATTCTATTTCAACAATAGATCATATATCCCTAGTATATCGGATTCGATTTTATTATTGTTATTGCTTGTAAAAAAAAACACACGCAAACAGCCCAGACGGATGATTTTAGTGTGAAGTGATATGATAGCCACAATCTTCAGATAGTTGATTATATCAATTAAATCCCAGATTCCCGTAACCTTCCAACCATATTCTAAATATTCCCTTACATTCCCTTACTATTCCAACAGTTATTGTTGCCCTTTACCAGTTTGAAGTCAGCAAGTCACCCCATTTATGGAATGATATCCCATGTATAACTAAACCATCAAAAAAAAAAACTCAGAAATAAGGCTCTACTGAACTCTCTATATATATATATTTTATTTGTATATTCTGAAATGTTCCTATAGCTATCCCCTGGGTTGCCTTAGCTATCCCCACTAGAACCCGCAAAAATGTCGTTCCAATCCCACACCTGGGACATCTCAGTTGCCAGCACGGATTGAAGAACTCCGGACGGGTGCCTGGGTGGCCAGGAGGACGCCCTGATGTATGTCGAAGTAGCAAGAAGACTGGTTCAGACAGTGTCTGGTGAAATGAGAATTAGGATCAAACAAGTGATTCAAAAACCAACAGAAAATAGGATTTAGACCCAAAAAAACTGAGGATTGAAGCAACAAAAATAAGGATTTCACAGAACCAGACAGGGGATCCATATAATCAACACAAATGAAATAAGCTCCAAGGTGGTTCAACCTGGGTTTTTAAGATCTCAAATTTGGGGGATCCTTGAATCAACATCTGTTCAAGACAACACTTGAATTGGCCCAAATATCAACAAAAATTAAACACAGATGTTGGGCCAAAATTGGGACATCTGTCGTTGTTGGAAAACCCGATGGCCTGCCAGGTCTTCCCCAGGGTCCACACGTTGGAATCCGATGCCCAGGACATCTTCATCCACCCTCAACAGCTCCTGAAAAACGGCCATGGTTTTTTTGTGGGGAAAATGTGAAGAAAAACAACCTGTGGATTAGATGGTTTAAAGATGTTTGAAACAAGATGGGATAACTTGGGAGTCATGAAATGTTTGCAATGAAATATGATTCTGAATTATCCATGGTTCAACTTAAAATGCTACTAGTATGTAGAACAAAATGGCTAACATTGGACTCTTGACATTCATTTTACCAACAATCATCGGGAGCCCGTGTTAGCAAAAATGGAAACTCAACACAAACAATGACCATGTTGCACAGCGTCGCCCTAAGTTCTGAATGGTGTTTCAAAGACATCAACCGGTTTTGGTAAACCAGCCCCATGGCTGGCTGGACGCAAAATATCCAAAGATTCAAGGGCCGCGAAACCCTGGAGAACAACAACATTCCGAATGGAAATTCAATCTAATGTACATATCTGGCTTCATCCATCAGCAATTTCCTATCATCCAAAAATGCTAAAAACGCTGAGTTCAATCATCCTCGAGAAAGCCCTGGATCATCTCGATCCGACGCGTCACCCGGGCGACCAGCGGCGCGCTCCGTGTCATTCTCGCCCTCAGGACGTTGCTTGGACAACTTCGACTGGAGCCCTGCGGCCCAGTTGGGCCCAGTTGGGTCGATGCTGCGATGGAACAGGGGCCCCAGTTGGGAATTGCTGAGGTGCAAATCACTCCAAGAACTAGGGTTCATTAGGGGTATATGTTATATATATATATGATATTTTATATATATAACTACAGTTAAAGGGGATAAACCAACTTATAACTGGGGGGCACCAGCCTGAACCACGTGTTCAGATAGCTTTGGGGAAATGATTCTCGCATCGATGGTGCCCTTGGCCAGTAGATATACTTAGAATTGCCATAAGCCCTAGTGAAATATGTGTGAACTAAATCAATTTAGCTAGCATAATCAACTATAAATCCCCATTTTGCTTGGTTAAATACACATGCTCTTAAGATATATCATCAGTTTTTTGTGGTGAAATACAGATTCTCCACATCAACAACCCCCAGCCTGGTCTTGGTCTGCGTGGCATGGCTAAGACACCATGCTGGCTGATGAGCTGCTGACTAATATGGCGTTGCTGGAAAGTGGTGGGCTGAAAGTGATGACTTGGATTGCAATACCCGGGCTATTAGTGGTCATTAGTAGTAGTATGACGTAGTAATTTTGACTCAATCCTGGTTCGTTTTGCAATTGAAGAATTGGGAAATGGTCGGATTGGATTCGAATGCTTCAATATTGACTGAATCATTAGTAATATTCATATGATTGCTGGTATGATACATCAATCAAGCGAGGAAAGAGGTATTACGACTATATAAATGCGCTCAAAGGGGTGCAGGATGATGGTTTATATGCAGCCTGTGATTTGTTGGATGAGTCGTGCGGATGAGAGAAATGTAAAGCAATTGCTTTGGAAAATTCAAACTCTAAGATCGCAGGAGCCTGCAATCCATGTCACGAGGTGGGTCAAGACTGGCTATGGAAAGCCGAGGATTGTGACTCAATCTATATATATATATAGATTTCTTGTTGGATTTCCAAACATATCCAAAAAAAATACATGAAGGCAAAGGCTTTATCAGTAAATTATCATTAATTATTCTGGCTGTGGTTTATATGATAATTTCCCATGATGTGCTATAGCAATCCTATAATATATATATATACATATGTGTACATATAATTTAACCTATATTTTTTCTATATATACATACATACATACATACATACATACATACATACATACATACATACATACATACATACATACATACATACACATAACTAGCCAGTATAACCCCTGTCATGAATCGCCATAATCTATGAATCGCCAGAATCTATTGTGGTAAGAGTCACTCCGTAAGAGACTGTTATAGTCAGTGGGAATTTTAATCACCTTTTTCGTGATCTTTATCCGAGAAAAAACCCTATCCATCAACATCCCATGTTTTCATTACAATGTATTACAATCCCATTAATACTTCCCCAATGAACCAATGTCAACCCCGGATGAAACTAAAACCATTGTTTATGAAAATTAGGGGGGTATTCCTCCAATAGTCATTCTCTGGTACTTTTTTATGTTACCTTCTCAATTAAACAGCCGTTGGGGGTTTATCAATCTGGGTTTGACATTATATCCTAGTACTTATATGCAATTACAATCCCATAAATAGATTCCCAATGAACCAACCCTATCATGTTATATCATCTTATATCCCTAGCGTTTCCATGTTTCAATGGCGTGCCCAAAACGCCGCCACGGCTGTTCCGGATTGGCTGCCGAACCGTTCTGCGGCACACGATGCGAGCGCCTGGGAGGTGCTGAAAACTCGCAGATTTATAGGGATTTACAAGGATGAAAATAGGGATTTATAGATTATTGGTGTTAATGGATGTATATAGATTTTATAGTATTTTTTGTTGGGTGTTAATGGATCTATGGGCTTTACCACAATGGATTTATGGATATTTATAGTATTTTTTGCGAATTTTATTGTTAATTTTATAACTAACCTGGTTAAGAAGGGATTTCCCATGATGGATCATGATAAACTCCATTGGATTTCCCATACTCGACTATATTTGAGGATAATGATATCTTAGGTAGAGGATACTGATTAAATATATAACAATATTAGTAGTCAATATCTATTTTAATAAGGTTACCCTTTGGTAATCAAACATGGCAATGAAAAATCTAAATTTATAGATATTGAAACAAAGATAGATACCCTCCGGGATTCAAACGTGGCTAGCTGGAAACCCCTGTGGCCCAAATGGAATATTCTTTATAAAGGAGAGATCTTCCATTGCCATGTTTGACTCCAGTGCCTTCATCCCAATCCCTTTTACCCTCTGGTAAACGTTTACATAACGAACTGGAAAGATCCACCATGCTATTTTTCTATATTTTTCTGGGTAAATCAACGAACTAAATAGCCAGTTTCAATAGCTATTTTGACATAACCACAAGGTATTTTCTTGATCAATTCACCATAAAGAGCCACGGCACCCAGCCGGGCATCCGCACAAGCACAGCGAGAGCTTGGCATCATCCAAGAAGCGCTCGGTGACGTCCTCGCCGAACCTCGCGGTGTTGCTTGATGTGTAAAAAAGCTGGAGCCCACCCCCAACAAAAACTAGTTTTGAAGCTTCAACGCCCCTAAAATGGCAGGTTAGTTAATGTTAAGTGACTATATAATGAGCTGTTCTATGTATACTTGGAACCTTCTTGGCGACTGTTTTGGATGGGTTACCTGATAGTTTGCGGGTCAAAACCCTCAAAATGGTGGTCATTGGGTTCAATCTAGACCGTAGTACAACATGTAGCATCCGCAGCGCACATCTTCTGTATGTCAAAAAATGACACCGGTGCATCAACCAAATATCAACTGTTTTTGTAAACTTCCCATTCCTGTCCGGCTTTGGTTGACACGAAATTAGCTCATGGTGGTTTATCAGGGAATGTTCGGGAATTCCAGATCATTTCCCATACCGGCATTTTTTCGTGCTGAAGTCATGGCTGGATCAGAATCTATGGCTGAATCTACATGGTGCTGCAGTTTCAATAGAATGCTGCGCTTGCGCAGCTACAATGCACGTATCTAAAAGAAACAATTGTCAGATGGTGTCAGCCAAAAATGCGTCATGAGCAACATATGGAGGGTTCATCCATTCTTGTTCCATTCTTGTTTGGGATTACCCTCTAGTACACGTTTACATAACGAACTGGAAAGATCCACCATGCTTTTAATGGGTAGTCATCAACTATTTTGATTGGGCCATTTTCAAGCTCGCAAACTGTTTGTTTACCGGAGGGTAGTAAACTAACATATAACTATGGAAAATCACCATGTTTAATGGGTAAATCAACTATTTCATTAGGGTACCATCCGTTTTCCCAGCGAAAAAAACCATCCTCAGCTCCAGACATCACCGCTACTCTGCCACGCTCAGACCTCGGATGGAATTGCTACGTTGGTGCAAAGAACTAGGCTAACGTTGGTAAGGTTATAAATTATAAACCATATATACATCATATTAAAGTAATATGATACTATTATCTATATTTGATTTACCCTTTGGTAAACGTTTACATAACTATGGAAATTCACCATTTTTTATGGGTAAATCAACGAACTAAATAGCCAGTTTCAATAGCTATTCTGACATCACCAGAGGGTATAAACCATGAAATAAACCAACATGGAGCTGGGGGGATGGGGGGATGGGGTTCAGGAAGAACTAATGTCATCAACTGGGTAAGCATAGCCAACAACTAGTTGTGGTAGATAGGATTACAAAAGATTACAAAAATATATATAGCTAAATATATTATTCTGATAGAAACAACAAACAATTCGGGCACATGGCCAAGAAGTAACGAAGAAACTGCAACTATTTTTTTTATGTTCATCTACGCCCAGGCAATGCTTAGAAGTTGGATCTGAAACATGATGCAATGCTTTGTTCATCACTATGTTTGTTTATCACCTACTACATAAAACATGATTTGAGGCACTTGTGGCAAACAAGACATGAGGTTCCCAAACATTTGGAGTTCCCCATGTGAAATTTCGGATGTGTAAGTGCTGTTTTTTGTTGGGGACTCGTGACATGTTGGAGCCCTGTCTCTGGACCCCCATGACCTGGAATAGGGATTCCTTCAGCTTTGATCGACACCAACCTTCTGTTGGGCTGAAAAATACTATATATATATATACACTTTATATATATGCTATATATATATACTATATATATACATACTGTACATATAATATGTATATATGTATATATATATATGTATACAATCTATAGTAATTTTGCCCGGTAGTCAACCGTGGTGGTGAAATGATGTAAAACCCGTATCTGCAGTTGGCTTCTGCAATTTCCAACGCACATATCCATCAAATCGCCAGAATTGAGGATGCACTGCTGGGTTCGATATGATTCTAGGCTATTAGATTATGGTCAAATACAGTACTATATTATATTTATATATATTATATATATATATCTGGTTGGTGGTTTCAGCCCCTCTGAAAAATATGAAAGTAAGTTGGGCTGATTCTTCCCAACTGAATGGAAAAATAATCCAAATGTTCCAAACCACCAACCAGATTACCCATATTTCGAGCAAAAGTATATAAAGTACCCAATGAGTTCCCCAGTAGTACTCAATCCCTACTAGATTTTCGAGTTCATGTCCCATCCGGTTGAGCAATGAAAAATACCCCTATCCCATCCAATTGTACTGGTTGGTTGGGAAATAATCTATTTGGATTATCAGAATAAACATCAATAAACATCAATAAACCAATTGATGAGTATAACCCCCAACGGCCCCAACAAATTAACCCATCAACCCTCGGTATTTTTCATGGCTTAGTTGTCATCATCTGAGATCCCCTACCGTTTGGAGCCGATACCATGGTGGGGGTCGGCCTCAGATGTATGGCTTTCCGCAGCAAGGAAACCACTGGGCACGTGTCTTGAAATGGGGAAGTTTCGCCCAAGTTATGCTGATTGGTGGTGTCAACCCATCTGAAAAAATATGGCTGAAGAAACATGTTTGGCACCACCAACCAGTATGGCAAGTTTTACCACAAAAAGGACAGTTTTTCCCCACCTGCCAGGTGAGGGTTGTTAGATTTTATGTCAGTTGCCTCCTCCTCCTCCTCCTGCTCCTCCTCCGCCTCCTCCTGCCTCCTCCTCCTCCGCCTCCTCCTGCCTCGTCCTCCTCTCCTCCTCCTCCTCGTTCTCCTTATCGTCCTCGTCGTCCTCGTCGTCCTGGCTCAACTGCGATCCGCGATCCACAGTGTTCTCTGCCGGACCTCAACCACGACCACCCACGCCCAGTGTTCCCTGCCGGACCTCAACCACGACCACCCACGCCCAGTGTTCCCTGCCGGACCTCAACCACGACCATCCGCGCCCAGTGTTCCCTGCCGGACCTCAACCACGACCATCCGCGCCCAGTGTTCCCTGCCGGACCTCAACCACGACCATCCGCGCCCAGTGTTCCCTGCCGGACCTCACGACCATCCGCGCCCACCCCTGCGGAGTGTTCCCTGCCGGACCTCATGTAGGAAGATATGGGACAAAGAATGTGCAGAAGAAAGTTAGAAAGAATGTCAGAAAGAATGTCAGAAGATATGCCAGAAGATATGCCAGATAGAATGCCAGAAGATTTGCCAGATAGAATGCCAGAAAATATGCCAGAAGATATGCCAGATAGATATGTCAGAAGATATGCCAGATAGATATGTCAGAAGATATGCCAGAAGATATGCCAGAAGATATGCCAGAAGATATGTCAGAATATATGCCAGAAGATATGTCAGATAGAATGCCAGAAGATATATGTCAGAATATATGCCAGAAGATATGCCAGATAGAATGCCAGAAGATATGTCAGATAGAGTGCCAGAAGATATGCCAGATAGAATGCCAGAAGTTTTGCCAGATAGAATGCCAGAAGATATGCCAGAAGATATGCCAGATCATATGCCAGAAGATATGCCAGATAGAATGTCAAATAGAATGTCAGAAGATATGTCAGATAGAATGCCAGAAGATTTGCCAGTAAGAAAATGTATAAATGTCATGGTGGGGATCACACGAAGTAAAGTAATTTAAACCTGTGGATTTCGGGACATTCGATCTTGTGGTTGGGAGACCCTTCAGTTCTTGAATGGGGGAACCAATGGTTAAACAGGATTTACAGTACCCAACTTTGAGAAACATATTTTCTCTATAAGCATCTGCTTCACCATTAAATTATAATTACTTAATTATTTACACACCAAGACGTGATGTTTTACCAACTGCAACTAATCAAAGCGATATGAATTTCTACAAATATCTCCATGACCAAGTGGCCCAAAGCGCATCGAACAAGATCTCCTCTTGCTCTGTCCACGCTTTGCCTCCGTTGAAAGGGGCAGCCGTTGGGGGTTCTGCCGCTGCTTTACTAGATGACACAAAAGAAAACATAGGATAAAACTGGCTTTTCACACCACATGGGACACAGATCTCCTATGATTTCTATATCAACGGGGCCAGCTTTCCCCAGCTTTCCCAAGCAGAGATCCTCATTCCACATGCTGAAGACAGTCACTTTGATGACTTGGCCTTGTTCCATTTCCTCCTTGTTCAAAGGATTGGGATAGTTCCGCTGCCAGTGCACCTGCCACGGTGCGACTCGAAGGTGAAAAGTATTGGAAAAATCCAATGATGAAGGGATATGGGGATACTCCAAGTACTGTGGTTTCCACATCAGATATGGGGAAGACCTCAGACCTCTGACTTGGATATGGCGGGTTCTCAAAAAAAAATTGTATCTAGAAAACATGTTGTGGACTTTGTGAAGTGAACGGCCCCCAAGTAGACCGCGCACTGGTGAAGGACAGCCGCCGCAGCAGATGCCAACACGACCACACCAAGGAAACAAAAGGCCGAAGGCCGCCTAAGAGACCACACAACCCCAACAAAAAGGGGGAAAAAACAACCAAACCAAACCAACCCACCAGCCAACCCCACACAGGCACAGACCAGAAGCCCACGCCCACAGGAGCTGATCGCAGGCAGGAGCGGATAAGAACACCGCACCCATCAGCACAAGGCAGAAAGGCACCAATGGCAAGTCGGATGCTGGGCGAACAAGCAAGCAAACAAGTCAATCATGGACATGCGACCAGATAACCTTCTGAACGCGCACAAGCCAAGCTTGGACAGCAACATTATCAACAGCCCGATTGGTGATAGCCCATCCGAAACGAGAAGACAAAAACTCTCCAGGTTTAGGAGGAATCACCAAATCGATCAGTGAATCGATCGGCCTGCAAGGACAACTCCAAGCAATATGGTCAAATGTCCCAAGCTGAGAACAACCGGGCCAAACACATGTCAAGGGAACACCAGCAAGACGGCCACCGAGTGCCGCAGGCGAATTGCAACCGCCAGTGCAAATCGTCCGGGCTTCGGGGCAAGAAGCGGCGAACTTCCGAGTGGCTTCCCAATCAATGCTGCGAAAATAACCCGTGTCACCAAAGCAATCAAGGGCCGCATCCCGCCTCGACGAGGCATTGTGACGCTGCAAGCACCAAGCACGCCAAGCATCCCGGACAATGTGTTGACTGGCACCAGCATCGCCAGCAACAGACAAGTCCAAGAAGTGACCAGTCAAGTCATGATGCCAAATCCATGGCCGCCGAAGAACCCAACCATGCGACACAAGCCAAGCATGCAACGCACGACACGGCGAACCACCAACACTGCTCCACAACAAAGAACGTTTCTTTCGCAAACGACAGAAAATGCCAATCAACTGCGTAGCAAATAAAATGTCCAAATGCATGCCGCCGCCCCAAAGAGCCGCGCGCAACCAAACAGCAGCCGACCGCAGCCGGCGGCTGCCAACATGAACGCAACTCCACAGGCGAGTACACAGGCTCAAAGGTGGAGCATGCGCAATCCAACCGTAAGCAACCTTGGAGACAGCAAACTGCCGACAAGCTCTCATGTAACGCTCGAAGGGCAACCGAGCGCACGCCAACAACACCAAGACACGCTTACAAGCATCGACCCGACTGGCTTCTTTAGGAAGAAGACCTCTGCGAGAGACCATGCTGCAAGAGCCAAGCAATTCCATATCTAGAAAACATCCAAGTTCGTGGTCCTCTTTGATGCGGAAACCAATGGTGATAATTCTCCGTATGGATGTGGGTTCCCCAAAATCAGAATCAGCAGAATCAGGAGCACAAAGTAGTTTCAGACATGCGGCATGTGTGTTTGGTGTCGGCAAATCAGATTTACCCCTGTCATCCCCTGTCTCAAAATTTTGGGTAGGTGAAAGATCCATGACATCGTGAGACATGGCAGCCCGGTTGATTGGTCTGGATCCCCCATGGATTGCCGCTGGCCTTGGGTAACTCTCGCAGCATCTCTAAATTCACGGAGGGGTTCCTGAAGAGCCCTCCATGCCTTGGCGTCCGGAATGGTCTGGAATGCCGTGGCTGTGCTGACTGGAATCGGAGGCTTAGATCTAGAGATTGAAGCCTAGAGCAAAGGCCAGGTCATTCTAACTTATACTGTAAAACGTCTCTTGGATTTCAGGCAAGTCCATGCTCACTACCGGAGAAACCTGAAATGGGCGCTATACCAAGTCATTTCACCAAGTGGGCCTACCTGAAGACTCTCGCGGAACAACCCCTAAAAGATGAATTTCCTCAAATTTTTGAAATGGCCTGTTTGTAGTTCTCCATCTTGCTTCTTGCAATCCACTACCCCTAACTCGGAACACGACTCGGGACGCCGCGGTGGCGCTCTGAGGACTCCCGCACTACAAAGATCTCTTTCTCGATGACAGCGAAGAGTGGGAGGAGTTTGAACCTGAAATCCCAGAAATTCCCAGCAACATCCCAGGGCCTACCCCAGGGCCTCCCTGTGTTTTGGACCGAACATGGTGTCAAGCGGCATGCGCTGGAAGGCGGCCAACAAGGAATGGTTGTACTTCCCGAGGCACTCCTGGACCAACATGGACGGCATGGTGTAGCCCAGATTGGGAATCCAAACATCATGGGTATACAATATGTATAAATAATGGGTATACGGTATATATAATATGTATAAATATGTATATAATATGTATATAATATGTACAGTAGATCATGGATGATAATGGTATTGTTAAACTAATATAACTAACGAATCCTGTCAATGGGTCAATGGGTATCATGGGTATATAATATCATATAATATATGGTTAAACTATGATATAAATCCTGTCTTTCTTGGTGTTCCTGACCATCCACTTCTGGAAAACATTCAGAACGCTTTGACCCTGGCAAGTATGGGTTGAATCACAGTTTTTTGCTGCTTGAATCCCTAGTTGTTGTTGCTTCAATCAACATTTTTGATGGCAAAAAGAAACTCTTCGGCATCTTTTTGGGGGTTGTTATATGGATATTTCCAATCCGGTGGGGGTACCCCAATAGCTGGATGGTTTACAATGGAAAATCATGTTAGAATGAAGGATATACAGTAACTGGGGGTACCATGGTTTTTTTTGACCTCCATACATTGAACCCTATGAATGGATGACTAATTCAGGTCGTTTTTATTGCGCTCACAACTTCAGCCGTCCTCTGAAAATCCACCGCCCATCTTCCAAGGCCTGTCGCGGATCCGACGGATCCGACGGATCCGACGGATCCGAGGCCATCCATAGCTGACCATCAAAGCGGGTCCCAAAAATCGAAGCGACTGGGAGGTGTCCGTTTTGTCATGTGTGAAAAAACCCTCTGGTTATTGAAAATGGTGATGAGTTCAATTAGTTCGTGGATTTTCCCAGAAAAATAGCATGGTGGATCTTTCCAGTTCGTTATGTAAACGTTTACCAGAGGGTACCCCAAAATATCCCAAAATCATCCAGTCGTCAGAGATGACCATTGTATTGAAACCAATGGTGATGACTGGGGATCCCCCATTTTGGACAACTTCCATGTGGCTGTGTCTTCAAACTGGATATACCATGATGTACCCCTAACACGGTCATATGCTGGAATGATGAACCAGTGGATGGAATGGGGTAGCCATTCTTTCAGACAAAACCATATGTAAAAATAAAAGGGGTAATTCGCCAGATTTATGGCTCTCATTGGCCATCAATGAGACAAATGATGATTCAATCATATTCAATCATTGGATTTGGGGCACCCAATTCCAACAACAAACCATAACAAACCCACATGCGGAAGAATTTTCATCCCAAAACTGGGGGGAAGTCCAACAGCAAGTTGGGTTCATGTGCCACTTTCATCCCGGGATATCCCACCTGGAAATCATCTGATCGTTCTCATGGTTTCCGCGAAGCACAAAGACCTAAGACGAAGGGCCAGGCGATGGAAGTTGCCGGGAGAAATCTGGTGGCTGGTCCAAGTCAGTATTGATGCAGGGAACAGACTCCAAAAAACTGGAGACGAGATGCTAATGTACCTCATTTTCAGGCAAAGCTGGCCAATCTCACTTGGACATTTGTCTTGACATGTGGGAGATATTCCAATTTTAATCCACTCCAAAATGATTAATCCCATTCAGCCAGATTGATGGTGGATGTAGGGGATGATCCACTTTTGGCTGATCAAGGACCTACCTAAACAGCACCTCAAAGCACCGTAAAAACATGACGAACCATATCCATATTGGGGCCTCAACCTATGACAAATGAGTTGCCCCTCTGGTAAACTAACATAGCGCAAATGGCCCATTTGTAGATTCTCTGCCTATTAAATATGGTCATTTTCCACTTCGCAAACTCTTAGTTTACCAGGCCGGGTATAATAGATGTGAATACCCATGTTATGTCGCTATCACTGGGACATGTTTTTTTTGGAACACATGATGTTGACCCCCATTTCCTTCACCAGCTTCTGGGTCCCCAGGCACTCTGCGGATGCGACAACCTCGGTGCAGGGAAGTTACGGCATCGATGGTTCCAGTTTCAACACATCCAGATATCTGTCAGATGTACTCCAAAATCCCTAGAATTCGCTTGGTTACCTGTCCCAAAGGTGTATGGAAGATATGGAAGATATGGAAGATATGGAAGATTGGGGGTTGTTATTGGTATTTAAAACCGACCTTTTTCTGAAGCAAAACTAGCCAGACCTTCCAGCCTGCTCCTTCCGGGTTTCAGTGGCGCCAAATCGGAAGGTGCTAGTCATAAATCTTCAATGCACAACAGTGATGATCAGAATGTGCTGGGAGAAGAAGAAGGAAAAGAAGTACAGAGACAAGAAGAAGAAGAAGAAGAAGCAGAAGAAGCAGAAGAAGCAGCAGAAGCAGCAGAAGTAAGAAGGACAGGAGGCGGCAAAAGAAACATAAAAATAGAAGGACCGAATTCGCACCAGCCATTCTTGAGGATCTGAAACCTGCTCTGGGCGTAGATGTGTCCTGGGGGACCATGCTTGATCTACCCGGTTCTGTTGCTTGATATCTCCACGTTTGCTTCTTTGATTCCCAATTTCATGCCCTCTGCGTATTTAATGTAGCTATGGTTTTTATCGCAATTCGCTATAGGCAAATCATCATAAATCATCTTATCTATCATGGGCCATTTTCCAGTTCGCTATGTTAAATCCTCAGGTTTTTCCGGGCCAAAAAACACCATTTTTCATGGCCAAAAACCGCTGAAATCTGCCGCTGAGTTCTCTCCCCCGATCTCCACTCTACGCCCAGGCGCTTGAAAGCGATGACTAAGAGCCAAATCTCCACGGCATAGCGGCCGCGATCTGCGGGACCATTGGAACCATCAAAAATTCCATGGGTTTTTTTCATCGTTTTTTTAGCATCAAATAATCATCAAATAATAGGGAAGTTGATGATTAAGAGGTACTAACTTGGTTTGAACAATTGGAACACTAACATAGCTATGGTCCCGGTATGGGGATATCATGGGGATACACTGGGATATTTCATGAGATAGCCAACAAATTGATTACCCTTTGGTAATTTAACATTTTGCTAGGGAACATCACCTTTCAATAATAGGTAAATCACCGAACCACACATACGGCACTTTCCACAGCAAACTGCCAAAGATTAGTGGAGGATAAGTCCTCAATTCGTGCGAAAATGATGGAAAATCACAACGGAAATCAAGAACAAAGCTGGAGTCAACGTGTTTCAGACTTAACATCACAAAAAGAAAATGTATGTATCGATTTATATATCACAAATCAAACTTATCAGAATCATAAACTTCATCAACCGGTCTTTAATATCACAAAAGCGCAAACTGTATGGATTTGCATTGGTCTTGAAAACAAAAGAATGTATCATGGATCGCACCCTGTTTGTTGAATACAGTACTGGCCACACAACTCACACGCACTCTCTGATTTTTTCACGCGTTGGTGATCCGGTGATTGCCTTCAAACTTTGCTTCAAACACAAGTCTGGGTCAAAATTCTGCACACCACTAACTGTTTTGTAAAGCAAGTGTAAAAATCAGCTGCATACTAGATTGATATATACTATATATACTAGTAAATTAATATACTATAATATATTCAGTTGTACTATTGATATATATATATATGCTATATATCACTAATATACGAATTATTGTTGATATATTAGTGATATATATATATACATATATTAGTGATATATTAGTGATACTATTTGAGGACCTCAACTCAACTAATTATTGGGAGTATTGTATATACTAATAGTTGAGTTGAGGTCCTCAAATCAGCGAGACACGTGGCTTGAGTTGAGGTCCTCAGATTTTGACCCAGTCGGACTGGCGTTTTCTTCAGACGGTTCCCCCGGTTCCCCCCCGGTGATGTCCAGTGATTTGTCATTTAAATGATGACATAATTTGGAAGATCATATTTAATATACATATATAATCATATATATACATATAATTTAAACATAATCATATAATTGACATAATTTGTCATGTTCCACATTCAGATTGCCAATTTGTTCAAGGATGTTGAGACAAGCCGCTTAAAATGATTATAATAGGAACCCAGGGAATCGTGGGCTTTCAACCCAGAGTCTGACTTATGTACAATTGCATAGGTTAAAACTGCCTTAGAACTTATATACGACATATATATGACATATATACGACATAAAACCCGTCGATGGGTTGTGCACATCCTCGATCATGTTGGATCACTCCCAACTGGACGGTCTCCGACAGTTCAACAGCTCTAGATTCAGGTTCTTGGATAAATGCCCAGTACTGGACATTTCAGAAGTTCTACACAAATCCACAATTCTGGCCGACGGATTGGCTCTGCAGACTGATGCGAATAACTGTCCATCGTGCAAAACCACTTGAACCCTTTGGCGGCTTGCGTTCAGCTCAAGTGCAATGCGGTTGTGAATATCCACAGCCAGGTCAGAGCAATGTGTCCTTAAGCGCAAGACCTCATGCCCAGCCAAATTCCAGCATGTCAGCAGCGCTACATCATCTTCAGCAACCAAATCCAGTTGGAACACGTTGTCTTTGCCTGATGGTCCATGATCGCAGATGTAGCGGCGGCCGGAGGGTGCCATACTTAGAAGCTCCAGCCACGACTTCAGAGATGGAATCTGGCACTGACCAAAGTTCTTCATTCCAAAACCAACGGCACGACCATCACTTTGGAGAAGCACCGTATGAAAGCCACCGGCGGACACCTGGATGTATGACATTCCATCAGCTAAGCATGGAATGTTGCATTCTCCATTGGAATTGCTCCCACAAGCAACGGCGTGACCATCGCTCCGAAGAAGCACTGTGTGAAAACCACCTGCAGATACCTGGGTGTAAAAATGGCCTTCATCCAACGGTGGAATACTGCATTGACCATAGATATTATGTCCACAAGCCACGGCAGTGCCATCACTTAACAGAAACACCGTATGAAATTCCCCAGATGAAACCTGAATGTACGACACTCCCTCGGCGATGCGAGGTATGTCGCATTGTCCATGGACGTTCCACCCAGAAGCTACAGCACTGCCATCACTCCGAAGAAGCACCGCATGAAATCCCCCTGCAGCAACATGGGTATAGCACATCCCCTGAGGTAAATCTGGAAGAATGCATTGACCATGAGAATTACTTCCGCAAGATTCCGCTTGGCCATCACTTCGGAGAAGCACAGTATGGCAGCCGCCTGCAGAAACCTGACAATGGCAGCTTGCTCCACTCCCATGCCGTGGAATGTCGCACTGTCCAAACTCATTCCTTCCACAAGCCACGACATGGCCGTCGCTTCGAAGAAGCACGCTATGACCATTTCCTGCATCGACCTGGATGTAGGAGATTCCCTCATCCAGAGCTGGGATATTGCATTCTCCAAAATGATTCAATCCACAAGCGACAGCACGACCATCACTTCGAAGAAGCAGCGTGTGAGACTTGCCTGCTGAAACCATGGGTCAGCTAAGCAGTCTCAAAAAGACTGCCGTTGCTTGATGATTATAGAGTGGGGTTATACATTATATATATATACCTAGGCCTTCCGCAGGCCGCTTTTTCAGCCCGAAGCTGTTCAGGCTGAAATTTTAGCCCGAATGGTTTTTTTCCGCTTGGGGTGGTTTTTTCTGCCCGATTGTGTTTTTAGTGATTTTGATGATGTTTGGTTAAGATGCCCGCTCACACTATATATTGTTGATATATTGTTGATAACAGTGTTAAAGAAGTTTACTGTTTTACATGAAAATCTCATTTCGGGTGTTTTCGCCTGTTTCGTGGCTGTTTTCGTCCGTTTCGTGGGTGTTTCCGCCCGAAAAAAAAATAAAAATAAACACCAGCATAAAAAAACAGCGAACATCATCCACAGAGCATTTCTTTTCACCTGGATCGTCCACCAGGATCTTATCAGAATACCTCAAAATATGGATAAAATCACTTTCCGCCTGAGTTTTCAGTTTCCGCCGCAGGCTGATATTTGAGGTCAGGCTGAAATTCAGGCCCTTTGGAAGATACATGTATATATGTACACTAGCCTAAAAGGACCTAAAAGGATACGTGATCCATTATGGGGATGCCCATCCATTCATTGGTTTTTGCACCTGGCTCCAGTGGCTCTAGCAGAAACAAGACTGTCTAGGGAGATCCCGGAGATCCCAGCATCTCAAAAATCTCACATGGAACAAACCCCATGACGGATCCATGGTGCTGGTATATATGCTAACATAAAGGGGTATATTGATGGGATCCATGTTACCATATATAGCATACATGGATCCTATGGGAACTAATAAGAATTTGAAGGAACATGTTCAGGACTTGATGGCCCGTAGTCTTTGGGGAATCCAATCATCAAAGGTTTTAGATAGCCGTTCAGCGGGTAGGCTTCTCCCAAAAAAAACATGGAGAAATGATCTGATATTGACCTGAAAGGGACTCCAAAAAAAGCCTTGAAAGCAGCAATCAGGTATAGCATGATACAGCTGGTATACCTATATCAAAAAAAACAACATGGCAACATCCCCCGTGCCTACAATGTCTCCGTTGAAGACGTAAGCCACCTGCAGGCTGGAACTTCGGGTTCCTGTAACCCAAATGACACTTGTTTGGAAGTTGTAAAGCCATTAAACGGAGGTTTAACCACCAAAGAGAAGCCGTCAGATCATATATATATATATGCATATCATATATATATATATACATATGCATATCATATTATATATATACAAATATTGATTATGAATTATCTCTATATATATAATTATGTGTGACATTATATTTTTCAACTTTGAAATTATGCTGAATTATGGTGGAACCAGTTCCAGCATCAAATTGTCGCCAGCATTTCTGAAAGACGAGAATCGACGGCCAAAAATGGTTTGGCTACCATGACCATATTATGGGTGGTATAAACATGTATAAACCATCCCAAATGGTACCCTCTGGTGAACTAACATAGCAATTGAAAATGGCCCAGTCGAAATAGTGGATTTTCCCATTAAAAATGGTGGATCTTTCCATAGCAAAATGTTAGTTCACCAGAGGGTAGGTTCAGTGTTGAGTTTACCAGTTTACCACCCCGCTTTTGATGGTTGCACCGCCAGATGTAGGTCACGGTCACGAATCTCTGTTGGTCCATCGTTGAATTCCGTCGTGACGAAGCTCTGGTCTCACCATAACATGGAAATGAGGAAACGGGAAGAGGAGGCCGTTTCCAATGATATCTATTTACTTTCTATATATATATATATATCTCTGGGTAAATTATAATAATTCACTAACCTGGGATGATTTGGCCATTTGGGGATGATTTCCCTTACTAACCATGATTCCAGTGAGATTTACCCAGATATATATATTCAAATATATTCCATATTAATACTTCCTATTCTATGTTCTATAATTACATGTCTGTTCCATGATTTCCTTCGTGAAATGTGACCAGTGTTGGCAACAAGAAAACGCGCGAGTCGGAGTCGCCTCTTCAGAGGGAGGCCCGTGTTCTTCAAAGACGTGAAGTATGTCCTGGCCGAATCCTCGTCCCAGCTATGACATACGGTATAACCCACTTCTATACATAATGGTATATATATATATGTATATTTCATTAAATATATATATATATAGATAGATATTATCTATAGTCTACATCGGATATTGCCCGTTTTTGATGATCAAAACCACATACCTGTATCCTTCCTTCGTTATATGGTTCCATGAATCCCAGTGTTTTGCAATGCGGCTGGCTACCTGTAGCTGTCCATGGAGGTCGCCCACCACCACCAGGCGTCGGTCATCACCTACCTAGCCAGGGAAATATCAAGCGGTTCTGAGTAAAGTATAATTCTTATATGGAGGTTGCTATACATGATATTCTTTGGGATCATATCCAGAAATGTTGGAATAGAACTCCAACCACATATATTCTTGGTATGTGTCTAGATATATGGAGGTTTCCTAAGTCATGGGGGTACCCCTAGTTATCATCCATTTTAATAGGATTGTAAATTATAAACATCCAGCTATTGGGGTACCCCAATTTTAGGAAACCTCCATACGTTCTTATAGTTCTAATACAACAGATCCCTTTTTTAGACTCGTAATCAGCATCTGATAGGAATTATCTGATAGTAAGTATAACACAATAGATTTCTATCATAAGGTCATTGTAGTTCTAAAAAACAGATCCCCATGGTAGTTGTTTGGAAACCATCCCGCAAAACGATGATGATTATGGCAGAATGTCCAGGGCCAAAAACTACTCTAATATCTGTTTGGGGGTGCTATAAATAAATGGGTTTCATGAAAAAATAAGGAACATCATGTTGTCAAAATGTATATCATACTTGGGTTTAATCAATCTACAAATCAAAAAATGGATTGAATAGATCTAATTGGGACTTGTATAATCAGAAAGGTACATTGATAAATGAACCGTCCTAATTGGTTGTCTAAGTTCAAAACTGATAAGTCAGTTTGTTGGAAAATTCCAAAGATTTTTTTAAAGCTACAATTGGATCTACTTGGGCAAATCCCTGAATTTCGAAAAGAGGCTTTCCCGTACTTTCGTATTTATATTGGTGGTTCAACCCAGTTATAGTAAGTTAGCTCACTCCAGTTCCATAAGGTAAGTAAGGCTAGTTCAGTTGTAACATGTCCTGGGGCGGACTAACCCAATTCGCCTCCGATCATCAAACATGGCAAAAAAAAAAATCAATGATTCTCCCACTGCAAATTCATGGAGGATTTCCCCACTGTCCCCATGTTGGATTCCCATCCGGAGTCGGGTTTTCAGAAGAGGAAACCCCCGAGTTTTCGCCGCCAGGATGTTCCGACATCCGCAACCTGAGGTAGGCTCACGTCCAACACCGGGGATTTTAGAGCCTGGCGTCCAACATTTGTGGGCGATGGCACCTGTGAATGGAAGGTATACAAATCATGTCAACATATTTAGAATGTCACAAAGTTGAATATAGCGCAATCTATGTATACTATATATATATATTATACACAACATGCAACACAAATATATGTATATGTATACATATATATATGTGGGTGTGTCTGTGTCATATGCGTACCCATAACCCAGAACATGGAATGAACTGCGACTAAGCTCTGGGTAGTTGTGAATTCAACATCTGCAGGGACTGGGAGTCATTGATGGACCAGCGATGTACCATGAAGGGAACAGTTCAGTTGTAATGATGAAAAAAAAACAGATGAAAGCACATTGGATATAATTCCGGAAATCTGGTTTCACTAGGCTTGGATTGAAAAAATTGCGGTTTGAGAATAATCAAAGCTACAGATAGATTCAGATAGATCATAGTACTTGGATTTCCTTAAGGTTCCCATCCTCCCAACTAAAAACATATGGATTCCCGAATTTCAACGTATTTCACATTGGGAAAGTTGAAAAACAAATCACCTTCAACAATACCCATGCAGAAAACCTACTTAACATGTGTTCCATGATTTTTCCCGGGATTTTCACATTAAAATTAAAACCTCCATTGCGGTGATTTCTCATTGCTATCCCCCGTGGATCTCTCCAATCGTCTGAGAGGTCCGGCCTGCAATTCCCCCTCCATGGCTATCACCATGTCCTCTGCCTACAGATTCACAGGTGATTGGGCCAAGAAATCGGACAATTTGAATGGTGATATGATGGGTATGTATGTATGTATGTATGTATGGTATGGTATGGTATGGTATGGTATGGTATGGTATGGTATGGTATGTATGTATGGTATGTATGGTATGTATGGTATGTATGGTATGTATGGTATGTTTGGTATGTATGGTATGTATGGTATGTATGGTATGTATGGTATGTATGGTATGTATGGTATGTATGGTATGTATGGTATGTATGGTATGTATGTATGTATGGTATGGTATGGTATGGTATGGTATGGTATGGTATGGTATGTATGTATGGTATTGTATGTATGGTATTGTATGTATGTATGTATGTATGTATGTATGTATGTATGTATGTATGTATGTATGTATGTATGTATGTATGTATGTATGTATGTATGTATGTTGTATGTATGTATGTATGTATGTATGTATGTCTGTGTGTGTGTATGTATGTATGTATGTATGTATGTATGTATGTATGTATGTATGTATGTATGTATGTATGTATGTATGTATGTATGTATGTATGTATGTATGTATGTATGTATGTATGTATGTATGTATGTAGTATGTATGTATGGTATGTATGTATGGTATGTATGTATGGTATGTATGTATGGTATGTATGTATGTATGTATGTATGGTATGGTATGGTATGGTATGGTATGGTATGGTATGTATGGTATGTAATGTAATGTATGTATGTAATGTATGTATGTAATGTAATGTATGTATGTAATGTAATGTAATGCAATTTAAATGTATGTATGTATGTATGTATGCTTGTATGTTTGTATGTTTGTATGTTTGTATGGTTGTATGTATGTTTGTATGTTTGTATGTTTGTATGTTTGTATGTTTGTATGTTTGTATGTTTGTATGTTTGTATGTACGTACGTATGTATGTCTGTATGTGTTTATGTGTGTATGTGTGTATGTGTGTGTATTCATGTATGTATGTATGTATATATATATATATATTTGGTCAGCGCTATATGCATATATATATATATATATTATTGTTATTATTATTACTTATTATTATTAATTATTACTAGGATCATTATTCTTATTATATATACACATGTCATTTGGATATAGCTAAAAAATAGGTATAACCCCCTCCTCCATTTATGGCTATTTTCACTGGGAAAATGATGATACACCAATAAACACCAACTGGATCCTCACAATTTTTGTCACGACTTGGGAATAAAGATTGTGATTGAAGAAACCCAATGTGGTGATACAATGCGATATATGTAGGATCATATTCATAATGGGATCATATAACAGGAATAAACAATGTGAATATATATATATATACTATGGGATATCATATGATATCATCATCCACCTTGCACCCTGAGATCTTGCGTTCTTTTGTCAGGTTCAAACCTTAGCATTTACGAAGCGCATTCGCCAGGTCGGCCCTGACCAAAAATGTACGCCATATGGGGGCTTCCATAGTCATGGGGGGCACCCCAATAGCTGGATGGTTCATGATTTGGAACATAAAAAAAAGATGCTTTGGGGGTACCACCATTTTAGGAAGCCCCTATATAGTATGTTAATGTATGTTGTGTTCTCCTATTCCATAGTATGGATCCAGCTTGATCTAAGTAGGTAAACATTTCTCCATGCAAATCATTACAGTGTATTAAAAGTATCAAAATTACCAATTTCTCCAGCCAAATTGGCCACTAGTGGTCTTTGATATCTCTCGCCGCAACCCGAAACGGCGCACCCGTTCGGCAGACACTGGCGGCTCAAAGGGATTCCTGGTGGAAGAAACTTGGATCGGGCACCAGCCAGGGAAGAAGGATGGTTGAACCAATTTGGGGGTTTCCATAACTGGGGATACCCGGGTACCCCTATTTCAGGAAACCTCCAATTCTACCGAACCTAAAATGATGATGCAGTGGGTTTCCATAACTGGAGATATCATGGCACAATGGAGGAACATGATGTTTCTTATTCCTGACAAGTCATAGAGATAGATTCTATGGTGGTTTCCATAAATGGGGATACCCCAATTGCTGGATGGTTTATTTCATAGAAAATCCGAAAATAAAGTGGATGATAACTAGGGGTACCCCCATGACTTAGGAAACCTCCAAATATGTAGTGGGTAGTGTCCAATTTGTGGATGATTCTTGGACTATTGTTTATGGCTTTGATGGTTTGACCCAACCAAAATGAACCAAATGGACCAAATGGACCAAATGGACCAAATGAGGGATGTTGCTTCGCTGATTTATGGTGAATTCACCATAGGGACGATGATTCACTGCACAGAAATCCAACGATTGTGATGATGATAATCCCTAAAAAACCCTGAAAATCCCAGAAAACAAAAACAAATTATCATCATCCGTCTCTTCAACTTGGGGGGGTTCCTAAGTCATAGGGCTACCTCAAATCATCATCCAGTCGTCGTCACCGGTTAATGGGTACCTCCTGAGCCGTTCAAAGAGTTCCATGGCCACCATGGCTCCTTCGGAGCCTCGACGGTGACGGTGTTTTGTTGTGGGGAAAATGGGAGATCTTTATATTGGGATTTACAATGGGGTTTATTTATATGTCAATATATATATATATATAATATATGAATGGAATTTTGGGTGAGATCCCAGTAATGGGGTTTTTGGTGGGATGCCGTCTAGATACATGTCAATTGCATCCAAATATGTACTCTTGGTTCAACTCTTGTTTTCTACAGATTCATTCAGATTCCCACAATTTTGGTTGTTCATATTCCCGTTTTTCCCATTGATGATCCCCTCCCAAAAAGAAAGGAGTTATTTTTCCCCAGAAACACACATTATAAATAATCTATTTTAATAATCTAATTTCGGTCATTATACATTCAAAATAGTGTATTAGTTTACCATAATACTATTACATGGTAAAATTAAGGCTATTCCACCGGAATCAGAGAACTTAGGTATTTACTACCAGGTGGGCCATAATTACTGCAAAACATGTGGTAATTACCTTTATTTTGGAAATTAATATGAAATAATCATCCCGCCACATATCTTAGGAAATTTCATGTAAGTAATTGTTACCCAAAATCCGGGAAACAAATTACCCATGGGATTCCATTTTATCCCAGATTACGTGAATTCCTTGACTGGGACACATATATTATTCCCACTAATTGGGTCCCACTAGCATCATTAATTGCCCGTGTTTGGTATTAATTAACTATGAATTCTTTACGGTAATTAGTTAAAGGAATTTACCCATTCTTATATTACCCTCTGGTAAACGAACATAGCTGTAGAAAATCACCATTTTGAATAGGTAAATCAACTATAAATGGGGTATCGTCAATGGCTATGTTAAATTACCAGAGGGTATTCCATGGCTCTCATTATGAATGCCCCACTCTTGGGCATCAGCATGGCCCCGCACCTGAGCGGCTTGGAGCTTTAGGCATGTCGAAGCACCTTGGTGTCATGAAGCATGGGACCTTGATGAGGCAGTTGGTACTTATGGATGTTCTATAAGGTATAAGGTGTCATGCTTCTGTAGGGCATAATCATAGGATGTTTTTTTTTGAGGTGCCATGCTTCATGAACCAATTCTAGATAGTTATAGTCCCCAAAAATGGTATGCAGCAAATTGTCAAATCAAGGAATCAAGGGGCTGTAAACCTAGAATTGGTTCATGAAGGGTCCCCAACCAACGTTCATCTTACAAATGAACCCCTAGTTGATTGAAATGGGAAGTGCCATTCGTGAAGTGATCACGATTTTCGGACTCCATTTTGATCAAAGGGGGGTATCCTACTTTCTGGATTTTGCATTTCCAACTTTACCAGTAGGCCAATTGTTTGAACCAATATTGCAAGTCTTCAATTCGTCCAGCCATTTTCACTTTTGATTCTAATTCCCTTCGGACAGGTTTCTATTGGTTTATAACATTTTATAAGTAGGCCAGCAATAGGATTTCTGATTTATTTATGGTGGTATTTCATGATATTTCTATAGTTACGTGGGCTTCTGACCCAACAAAACGAAAAGGACTGGCGGATGACCAGTGGCCATTTTCATGCCGCTAGGACATTGTAGTTTGATGAGATGCACTGATCCCAGCCTAAAATAAAATCATCGTTTTCTTTCACCAGAAAATGAAGGAAAATCGTGTGCAAATGCATGTAAATCGTGGAGTTCCAGCAAGCCAGCCAAGATTTCCGGAGAGTACATTTCGAATCAACCAAAAAATGAAGCCATAGATGATGAAATGGCCAGTCACTGCTAGTCGAATTGTGGTACCAAACTCAATTCGAACATCCGTGGGTGTAAAGCCTGGGTTAATCAACTCCTGGGCTGTTGATCAATGGGTGGTCATATTTTTACTAGCTGCTTGGTGGTGCAATAACCATCTTGAAAAATATGAGTTCGTCAATGGGAAGGATGACATCCCAATATATATTATGGAAAATAAAAAATGTTCCGAACCACCAACCAGCTAGCAAATAAAGTCACGTTTTGGTGGTACCTTCCTAATTACTCAACAAGCTGAACCAATCAACCAATCCAGGGTTGTCCAGTCACCATGGTGACAGGTGCAATCCGTTAATGGAACAGTCCCACTTCAAAGGATTTAAGAACCATGCTTGCTAAACAGTTCGGAGGCTTATGATCTGGTCCTGATCAGAATGCTCAATCAGTTGTGCCATTATGCCTCAAAAATGTGGTAAAGACTAAAGCTAAAAATTCATTGGATGGGCTTAAAGGAAATTCTACAGGAAACCAGGGTTGTTTTTACCAAATATAGGGCTGTCCGCGGCTTTCCTGTAAAATCTCCCTTAAACCAATCCAAGGAAAATAACTCTATCTTAATCTTGGCAGGTCCTTGAAGGTACCCGAATCACTCGACCCATAGCCCCAAAATGCTATGGTTCCCACTCCTGATGGCGCTCGACCTGTCATGGAATCGAGATATGTAACCGAAGAAAGGCGACTTCAGTGCCCAAATGGGTTTGAGTGAAATACAAAATCCTATGGTTTCTTGTCATTTTCCCTCACAAACGTGCAATTTTGGTGTAATCCCCTTTCAACTACGTGGCTTCCTCTGAAAAGAAGTTTCTCCCATAGATGGTAAATCACCTCATTTTCTGCCGTGAAATGGCAATAAAATTGGGAGGACATCAGGCCATTCCCCCATTTTCAGGTACCAACCGCCAAGTTTCATATTGTACTATACAAAAAAATGACCATGAAATTCTCCCATACTATTCCCATTCTACCGTATGGCCACAGATTTATTGGCGGCCATGAAAAACGTCCGCCTGCTGCAAGAGCTCATCGGAGATGTGCCTCAAAGGTGATGCTCAGATAAGCTGCGAACGGTTACCCTCTCGTAAACTACTGTAACAGTTTGCGAACTGGGAAATCACCGTGTTGAATAGGTAAATCAACTATAAATGTGTTTTTTCAATAGTTATGTTCAATTGCCAGAGGGTGTATGTGGCTTCCATAAGTCATGGTGAATCCCCAGTCAATTTGACCATGGTTGTGTCAACACTAAATCAGTTGCTTATTCATGAAATTCTGGATGATGATTTGGGGACCCCCATGACTTGGGAAACATTCATATTGTTAAATATACTACTGATTGGTTATGTCCCATCATATCCCAGATAGCCGATAATGTTTGGTTTATGATGGGGATATTGATTGGGATATGATGGCATAAATAGCCAAGAGACACGGTGTTTTTTTGCTCAAAAGAGTTGATTATAGGAAGATCCAGGTGCAATTTTTGGGTGTCCATATGTTTTTTTGGGGGACTCACACATTACATCCCATTCCTCACTGCCTTGATCAGACCTGGTGATAGAACTTCGAGCCAACAATCGGTCAAAGAATTCTAAGGCTTTCACATCTTGTGACCCTGATTTTGGAGATGGATCTTCCTATTCTGTCGGCTGAAAAAGGGGCTCCTATTTTCTCTTGATGTTCATTCAACTGCTAAAGGCTGATTCTTCGCTAGTGAAAAATGTTCCCTCTTCGTTAGGAAGCAAAATTTCGGGAAAACTTTGTGAAAAACTTGTGGAAACCATGGAGTTCACCATGCTTTGTACCATGGCTTTTCCCGGGATCTGTGGCCCATGGGGATCTGTGGCCTCTGCGCCAAGGTCAACATCTCCTGAGCCTGAGAAGGTTGAGGCTGTCGGACTACCAAGAAAAATCCCAGTTGAACCCGGAACATCACCCATATAGGATCCATTTATGTGCTGGTAGATTAATGCTAACACAAAGGGGGTTAATCTTGATGGGATCCATGTTACCATATATAGCAGCACCATGGATCCGTCATGGGTCATAGAAAAGGCATCACGAATTAGGGGAATATGTTCTGTGAAATTCGATAAAATAACCGGAAAATTTCGATAAAATTCAAGAAAAACTCATAGCTTCCGATAGCTGAGCTTGGTGATTTCAGGGATCATCCCAATGGGGCATTTTTAGGACTCACAGTCGCAGGAGATTGGAATTGTGATCATCAAACATTGCTTGGAGGAAGATATCAATATCTGATAATTATATATTTAATAGAAATCTGGATATCACAAAAATACCTCTTTGAAGATTGGTGAAGCAGTAGGTTAAGCAGAAACAGGAGATTAAAGCATATTAAAGCATATTAAGGCATTAATTCAAGCATAACATAGAGCCGGGCAAGCCGGCGGCGGAAGTTTCCCAAACATAAATGACCTATAGTTCAAAGACACCCTGTCCCGACCGTGTCCTTCCCTCGACAACCGTTTGATTTTTTCAGCGAGAGACGAAGCAAAGTCTTCACACTCCACACTTCACACTGCACTCTTCGCACTCCGAACTTGAAACTTCACACTCCACACTTCACACTTCACACTTCGCACTTCACACTTCACACTTCTCACTTCCCACTGCTTCCTTCACACTCCAAACCTCACACTTCACACTGCGCGCTTCGCACTCCAAACCTCGACAACCGTTTGATTTTTTCAGCGAGAGACGAAGCAAAGTCTTCACACTCCACACTTCACACTGCACTCTTCGCACTCCGAACTTGAAACTTCACACTCCACACTTCACACTTCACACTTCGCACTTCACACTGCTTCCTTCACACTCCAAACCTCACACTTCACACTGCGCGCTTCGCACTCCAAACTTAAACTTCACACTCCACACTTCACACTTCTCACTTCCCACTGCTTCCTTCACACTTCACACTTCACACTTCACACTTCCCACTGCTTCCTTCACACTCCAACGCCAGAGCAGAAAAAGTTGATTTTAAATAGAAAATGAAAGCAGCCAAAATCTGAAAGATCCTTTTTTTGTCACATGTATGCAATACGATCATGTAGCTCCACAACCGGATCTCGACGCCAGAGCGAAAAAAAAACGATTTTGAAGCACTTTTTAAAAGGATTTTTAGAAGGAAAATCATTAGCGCCAAAATAGAGAAAATCTGCTGACAAATCACTGTGGCAGCCTTCATGCAGCACCACTTGCAATCCCATTTACAGTGAGGGAACGATCCTAGAGTTGCAAATCACAATGGAATTCCATCGGCAACTCATCCACCAGCACCACTTGCAATCCCATTTACATTGCGGGAACGATCCTACAGTTGCAAATCACAATGGAATTCTGTCGACCGCACATGCACGAAAAACAGGTGACACCACATTTACAATGCGAAACCGATCCGAGAATGATCCGCCCATGATCTGACCACACACGCGACCGTCTCGCAACCGTCGAACCGCAGAGGTAGATCATCGAGGTTCGGGGACGGACTTTGTATGGAAAAACATAGGGTTTCGTGCATCTGCTCTCTCTCAAAAACGCATTTTGTGCGAGACTTCCTTCAAAACTCCATCGGCAACTCCTCCACCAGCACCACTTGCAATCCCATTTACAGTGAGGGAACGATCCTAGAGTTGCAAATCACAATGGAATTCCATCAGCAACTCATCCACCAGCACCACTTGCAACCCCATTTGCAATGCATGAACGATCCTACAGTTACAAATCACAATGGAATTCTGTCGACCACACATGCACGAAAAACAGTTGAAACCCCATTTACAATGCGGAACCGATCCGACCATGATCCGAGCATATCCGCCCATGATCCGACCACACACGAGACCGTCTCGCACCCGTCGCACCGCAGAGGTAGATCATCGAGGTTCGGGGACGGACTTTGTATGGAAAAACATAGGGTTTCGTGCATCTGCTATCTCTCAAAAACGCATTTCGTGCGAGACTTCCTTCAAAACTCCATCGGCAACTCCTCCACCAGCACCACTTGCAATCCCATTTACAGTGAGGGAACGATCCTAGAGTTGCAAATCACAATGGAATTCCATCAGCAACTCATCCACCAGCACCACTTGCAACCCCATTTACAATGCGGGAACGATCCTACAGTTGCAAATCACAATGGAATTCTGTCGACCACACATGCACGAAAAACAGTTGAAACCCCATTTACAATGCGGAACCGATCCGAGAATATCCGAGAATGATGCGACCACACACGAGACCGTCTCGCACCCGTCGCACCGCAGAGGTAGATCATCGAGGTTCGGGGACGGACTTTGTATGGAAAAACATAGGCTTTCGTGCATCTGCTATCTCTCAAAAACGCATTTCGTGCGAGACTTCCTTCAAAACTTCATCGGCAACTCATCCACCAGCACCACTTGCAATCCCATTTACAGTGAGGGAACGATCCTAGAGTTGCAAATCACAATGGAATTCCATCAGCAACTCATCCACCAGCACCACTTGCAACCCCATTTACAATGCGGGAACGATCCTACAGTTGCAAATCACAATGGAATTCTGTCGACCACACATGCACGAAAAACAGTTGAAACCCCATTTACAATGCGGAACCGATCCGACCATGATCCGAGCATATCCGCCCATGATCCGACCACACACGAGACCGTCTCGCACCCGTCGCACCACAGAGGTAGATCATCGAGGTTCGGGGACGGACTTTGTATGGAAAAACATAGGCTTTCGTGCATCTGCTATCTCTCAAAAACGCATTTCGTGCGAGACTTCCTTCAAAACTCCATCGGCAACTCATCCACCCCATCAGCAACTCATCCACCAGCACCACTTGCAACCCCATTTACAATGCGGGAACGATCCTACAGTTGCAAATCACAATGGAATTCTGTCGACCACACATGCACGAAAAACAGTTGAAACCCCATTTACAATGCGGAACCGATCCATGATCCGAACATATCCGAGCATGATCCGACCACACACGAGACCGTCTCGCACCCGTCGCACCGCAGAGGTAGATCATCGACGTTCGGGGACGGACTTTGTATGGAAAAACATAGGCTTTCGTGCATCTGCTATCTCTCAAAAACGCATTTCGTGCGAGACTTCCTGCAAAACTCCATCGGCAACTCCTCCACCAGCACCACTTGCAATCCCATTTACAGTGAGGGAACAATTTCTTTGCTAACTCTTTCTTTGACTCACTCTTTTCCTCACTAACTCTTTCTTTGACTAACTTGTTTCTTTGCTAACTCTTTCTTTGACTACCTCATATATCCTGACTAACTCTTTCTTTGACTAACTCTTTCCCTCACTAACTCTTTCTTTGACTGACTCTTTCCCTCACTAACTCTTTCTTTGTTTCTTTGACTAACTCTTTCCCTGACTAACTGTTTCTTTGACTAACTCTTTCTTTGACTAACTCTTTCCCTGACACTAAACTAACTTTCTTTGACTAACTCTTTCCCTGACTAACTCTTTCTTTGACTAACTCTTTCTTTGACTAACTCTTTCCCTCACTAACTCTTTCTTTGACTAACTCTTTCCCTCTAACTAACTCTTTCTTTGACTAACTCTTTCCCTCACTAACTCTTTGACTAACTCTTTCTTTGACTAACTCTTTCCCTGACTAACTCTTTCTTTGCTAACTCTTTCTTTGACTAACTCTTTCCCTCACTAACTCTTTCTTTGACTAACTCTTTCCCTGACTAACTGTTTCTTTGACTAACTCTTTCTTTGACTAACTCTTTCCCTGACGAACTCTTTCTTTGCTAACTCTTTCTGTGACTAACTCTTTCCCTCACTAACTCTTTCTTTGACTAACTCTTTCCCTGACTAACTCTTTCTTTGACTACCTCTTTCTTTGACTAACTCTTTCCCTCACTAACTCTTTCTTTGACTAACTCTTTCCCTGACATTCTAAAAGTCCGTAACACGGAAGTTTCTCCCCCTAAACTTCCTTTGATTAAGGCATATTAAGGCATATTAAGGCATTAATTCAAGCATTAAACAAAACACCGTTTTGCTGAGTTTTTTTTTCGTTTTTTCCTCCGCCCAACCAATCCCCATCCGACGTGGCGACTGAGTCCCCTAGTCCCCTGAGGTGGTGATTGGTCAAATCCATCGCTGGAAACGTTGATCGTTTTGGTCGGAAAAGATGGTAAAATCAGCTCCTTATTAACTGATAATTAAATATTATTAATGGGTATTCTTCTGAAATAGCTATACCAGGTATACCATGATTATCGATGAGTACTAGTACTTGGCATTATTCCTAATATGGTGTCCTAACAAATTGCCATTGAGATGGGTAACCCATCATTTTCCAGTCCACACTCAGACGTGCTTCGGTGAAGAAAAGCACGCCATCTCGGTGAATTTCAGACCCAATCATCAAAGGGATCTCCAAAAACCGCCAATAGAAATTGGGTAGTATCAGTATCAGAAATGTTCAAAGAATACCCAATTTATGCAGTTATGGCCATTTACCAGTTCTAACTGGTTATTTCTATGGGTTTTCTTAGTACTTATAGCTGATAAATGGCCATAACTGTGGGTTATCATACCCCAATTCAAACAGAGCCGAGCCGGGCCCACCTCCTCCATTGATTGGTATGCCGTTGACACGGCCCGACCTGGTGCCAGTCGGAGTCCGTACCTTGCCAAACCTCAAACCTCAGAAATCCTAGAATTCCTAGGGAAAAAACTGAAGAATTATATAACCTATAGTCTATAGATGTCTATAGTTATATATTTCAATTTGCAGGATTTCTAAGTTTTATGTTTACCAGCTATATAGTCATTGTGGATATTTTCGTTATAGAAAAACGCTTCGCCAACCACGTGACTTTCAGAACGACCCTTCCAGGCGGTGATTCATCGTCATCTCCCATGATCTGCCAGGGCCCAGCCCCATCCGGTCCTCTCTGTAAGATGTGTAGCGGAGCACCTTGGGACGCTGATGCCAAGTGGGGATGACCCGATGACATCCGATGACCCGATGACGGGTCCCATCGCTATAGCTATGTTGTTTCAACCACTTGATTCTGCACAGGGGATGATTTTGGATCCAAAAACAGATCAAGGCTCAACTCGTGAGTTGAGAGGATCGGCCAAGTTGTGGATGTGCCCTGTTAGTGAAATAGCCTATGGCTACATACCCAGAATTGCATGTTTATGTTTAAACCGGAACATGCTCATTCGGAAAACAGCCAACAACACGAGGACTCAAACAAAAATTTTGTTTCCAACCCCATTTGTGGGAGTCCGTTGTGGTAAATTTTCAATGTTTGACCGGAAAAACACGATCCTTGGCAGTAAACACACATGTTTGGCAGTGAGATTTGTCATTCTCGTGAAAAAATGTCAGTTCTACAAAATTAGAAGCCCATCAGGTGATACCAGGTGCTATTCATCCATATATTTGTTCTCCATAGTAGCAAAACACCCATCCGTAACTTCTTGATCCCTTCCCACGAAGATTAAATATCCCGCAAAAAAAAAATGGCCAATTGAATTGGTTCTACAATCATGAATTGGGTCTCCTGAAAAAATGAGTATATATATGTATGAATACGTCATATTTTGAATTGGCTATGCAATATCCCCCTTTCAGGGGATGACTACAGGGACCACCCCATTTTCTTGATGGTGACACCTCTACGAATCTCTAGGGCCACCAACACGTTCCGCGCACATTGCAGCGGCGGAGGGCAACGGCCCTGAGGGAAACTGGAGATATTTTGGTCATGGCGATTTCATGACTGCTAAGAATCATGCTTGACCAGTAAGAAGTGAAACTTTGCCAATGGAAAAGTTCGTGAGTCTAAAATGTGTTGACCAGGAAAGATGGAAAGAACATGAAAGAAACACCACGAATTGAGGTGTCACCATGGCAAATTAAGATTCAACCAGTAAGAATGGGATTTGGCCAGTACAATGATGGAGATCTAACTTCAAATGCAGATGTTTCAAAGTTACGACAGGAAAAAAACATGATGATATTCCGCGAAACGAAAACATGTTGGTTTTCCAGGGATATTTTATCAAGATCTGGTATCGATGTGCCGCGTGAATATGGACATGTCACCAACATAGGAAAAGCAACAAAGAATTGAAAGTGTCACTAGGTGCAGTTAGGATTGATAAAAATGGAAATGTCACCCAACACAAGGGGGATTTTATTGGCGTTATCACCCATTTTTAAGTGCGAATCCACAGTTGATTTGGCACTTTTTTGGGGAATCACCTCATTACAAGTCAGAAAAACAACCATGCAGTTGTACCATCTAAGAATCTACAATCACGAGATGGCTGGGAATCCATCCAGTTCCTTTGCTATCCTTTGCTCACCTTTCAGCTACGGCATTGACAAAATCTCCCGGTGTTCACCAGTCTGGGCCATTTTCGTAAGCCAACAAGCGTCAGGTGAAAAAAATCAACTCTACTCAACCATGGAAAAATATGGAAAAATGTAAGTCCCAGTGAAATCTCAGGAATCTTCCCATATATATTGCTCGAATGTGAAAACTCCAAAAATCTTCCAATAAAAATATCGGCCGTTTAGGAAAAATAGAGGGGCCGGTTTGGTCAGTTATTCCCATAATCTACCATCGTCTACCTACCTATTGCTGGTTGGTGGTTTTAACATGTTTTAACCCCTCTGAAAAATGATGGAGTTGGTCAATGGGAAGGATGACATCCCAAAAAAATTATGGAAAATAATCCAGTCATGTTTGAAACCACCAACCAGATTGGTTTTTCAATGAAGGGAATCTTCCATTCATCAACCAGTGGGAACCGGAAAAAAAGGCACCTCCACAAATCACTACCTCTCTGAAGCTGTCCTGAGATCGAAAAAGGATTCGCAGCTTTCGTGAGTTTTCCACAAGTTTTCCACATTTTAATGTCAATGGAGTAATCAATGCTAACTTTCCTGTATATTCATTGAAATAGTCACAGAATTTCATGGAATTTCTCGTATTTTCGCTGCTCAAAGTTGCAGGAAAGGAGTTAGTAATCAAAGTGCACAGCAGCTCGTTGATGGATTTGTCCAAGAGTGATCATTTTCCCCACTCAATATGGCCAAATCCCCCGGTTTTTAGGTACCAATCCCTGATGTTCCTTGCACTAGAGCTACTAAAACTACTCATGAGAGGTGACCTAACCATGGCCATAAAACAAACATGGGCAGCCACCTGGTACTGGCCAGATTTTTTCAAAATCTTGATGTGGGACCCAATGCCATGGCCACATCTACCTGGGGATGATAAAAATACCATAAAACCATGGTGTGGGGATGGTTTACGATCAAAATCTTGGCACCAAAGTCTAAGATTTCTGAAACATCAAAACCTGGTATCCTGGTGAACACCAGAATAGCTGGTCAGCCAGGCTGGTCATCCAACTAAACAAGGTCTGGTAGGTATAGACCCAGTCCCATGTGATAGGAATTAGGATCAGGATATGACGTAGAGAGACTCACCAACTAAGTGTGAACCAGGGGCCAGCCCCATGTTTTCGAACAAGCTGGCGGCCAAAGCTGTCCCAAAGCTTCCAGTTGAAAAAAATGAAAATAGATAATTAAGTTGATAATTCAGTATAATAATGTTGGTAAAAAAAAACAGATTAAACCATGCCCAATTTTACCATAAACGGTTTGTAGAAACCATGAAAATATGGGTGGTTTACTATTCTGAAATTCTTAACTCACATTAGGTAAACTTCCAGTGAATCGCCATGTTTCATGGTCAAACTCATGTTGGAAACCGATCGCCGATCCATGATCAGGGATGATCACCCCAAAGCATCGTGGCTCGGGGACAGTTCCACTATCTTTGATGATACAGTATCTCAAACAGGGGTTGGTACCCTCTGGTAAACTAACATAACTATGGAAAATCACAATTTTCAATGGGTAAATCCACTATAAATGGCCATTTTCAATAGCTATGTTAGTTTACCAGAGGGTATCCCTTACAAACATCTGGAGATGTGCCAAGCCCTGTCGAAACAAGCTGTTGGTTTCCCACTGTGGATCACTTTGGTGAAGGTTCTGTGAAACTCGACCACAAAATCCGTTGGTTTGTCAGTCTCCTACCCTTTGGGAAACTAACAGTTTACTATGGAAACTCACCATCTTCATAGGTCAACGAACTACATCTTCCATTTATACCATAGCTATGTTAGTTTACCAGAGGGCACAACATCCATTCATATCCCCATTCTTGTTGCTTAAAGCCCCATTCACAACCATTAGACTCCACTAAAATCCCATTAAAATCAGCTAAAATTTGATGATGGATGATGGTTATTTGGTAACATAGCGAACTGGAAAATCACCACCTTACCCTCTGGTAAACTAACAGTTTACTATGGAAAATCACTATTTTGCAAAAATGTTCAATAAGTAAATCAACGAACATCATCGAACTAAATGGTCCATGGCTTCCATAGCGAACCAAGGGACGAACGGACGCCGCCCACATGGCGCCAGCTCAGATGCCTACATGGAGGCTGCGATCGATCTCAGCCACTGATCATTCACGACAACCAAACATGAAATTGTCGTGGAAAATCCACCAAATTCATAAAAAGTGAAAACCAGTATGAAGAAAATGTTTGAGAGTTTGCTTCTTAGGTTCCACAAATTCATTCAGATATAAATACAATATATATATATATATTATATATATTATAATATTATATTAGTCTTGGTAGTTGTTTCTTCATGGCAAGCGCACATCAAAACCGAATGTTTTAGTTGATGCTGATTTTCATCACAATCTGATAGTGATTTGTTCTTTTGATGAACATGGATTGAAGAGGCCCATACCATTAAACATATTGATATTTTGATATGATGATGATTGCATCCAATATGTCATATATAATATATATATATGTCATATATATATATCCAACATATTGTCCATATCATATGATCATGTGATAAATACCAGATTATATCCATAAAAAAACAGTATCATTCTGTTGTGTCTAATTTCCATATCATATCCATATAACCAGACTTTGGAGACGTTGAAATGATGGTCCCATGCGCTCCGTAGCCGCTGCTCGAGCCAAAAGAGGCGCCACGGCGGCGGCTAAGGACAGGTGATAGGGCGGAGTCAAAAGGGGTGATGGCGGGTGGGTGGGCGATGTCCACTTTGGTGATATATATATATATAATATGTATATATATATGTATATATATATATGCATAGTATGTGTATATATATATGCATAGTATGTGTACGGTTCAGATCCCTCCTGCAATTCTCAGGGTTCTTATTCAAATTGGGGTCCTGACACAAGTGCAAAATATCAAAAGTTCAGGTGGCTGAATGATGTGTTGAATGCTTAGTAGCCTCCAAAAAAAAGTATTCCTGATAGATTCCCCAAGTATAATTTTCCCATTTGAATAAATCAACAAATATAATCTTTAGCAACTCTTGGAAAGCTTGGAAAGCCAAAACCCGGCTACTCACTGGGGGGAGGTCGCCAAAAGTGGCATGATTTAATCAACAGAAAATTGAAGGTGACAACCACTAAAATTGAATATGGAAATTATTGTAAGTTATAAGTTCAAAGCATAATTTAACATCCTACCCAAAAAGAAACTCTCAAGAGATTACAAAATCTGTAATTCCGGTCAGACTGATGGCAACGTCGAGTTTGTGGAGCAGTGTCCCATTGGGAAGACCTGTCTTTTCTTCAATAGTGGAGTTGCCACTAAGAAAAGAGGCCCTTTTAAACATGGAAAATGGTGACCCGATGGGGAAAAAACACATACCATCATATTGGTGGCTATTTTAAATAGGTATCCCTGCATCACGTATTATAATCATACAACTTCACTAAACTAGCCAGTTTCACACTGTCAACAGGGATATGTTGCATTGTTCTAAGTCTGTTTTTCATGATCCAAAACTGTGAGCGAAACGCAAACCACCAAGAATTTTCTGTCTCCATCTCCCATCACCAGATCACCAGATCACCAGTAGCAGCAGCCATCTGTTTCCGCAACGGAAACGCTCCTCACTTTAGAGGAGTCCGAGCGGATCCTCGGGATCCATGGGGGGTGTGGGGACCCGGGCGCCTCGGAGGACCCGGGGGCCTCTGTGCATCTCCTCTCTCTCGGACCTGCTGGGCCTGTCGGGCCTGCTGGGCCTGTCGGGCCTGCGATGGCGTCGAAAGGATTCGTTGAGGCAATTGGCGTCCCCAGATTTCACGGAATGAGATTGAATATGAACTAGAAATATGTATGTATGTGTATATATATAATTTCATATATATCATATCATATTATATTATATTATATTATTATATTATATTATATCATATCATATTGTATTGTATTATATGTTGTATTGTATTGTATTGTATTGTATTGTATCATATCATATCATATCATATCATATTATATTATATTATATTATATATATATATTATAGTTATATTGATTAAATTTGATGTGTTATTCTAAGATATTCTAAGCTCAATGTATGGCTGCATTAGGTAATAAGATTCCACTGATCTCCGTCTAAGCGTGGATCTTGACTTCACAGATCATCCGATGTGGTACCAAGGGACTCTTTCAAGAGGGCCATCACGGCGTAGCGGCCGCCTTTCTTTGCCACGTCGTAAGGCTTTAAGCCTTGCATCCCAGTGGGTCATAACCGGTGACCAAGTTTTTTTTGGAATATCCCCCATGAATGGATTATAATATATATACTGTGTATATATATATATATTATGTATTAATTGATTAAATATAGTTAATTATTCTGATATATGATGTTAGATGGCACAGCAGTCCACAGTTAAAACTGGTCAAAATGGAAAGCTAAAACCCCCAATGCCTTGGAGATGTGTTTGTGGGTTGAATTTCACATTGCAAACGATATCCCAATATATTCATGAGGCTCATGAATTCATGAGGCTTAGATCTCCCCAATGATTATCTTTCCAATGGGCATCCCTAAAAACTTAATTTGATTGGCTTCCAGTATGCTTCCAATCACGTCCTCATCATGGTATCGGCCTTCAAATACCATCCGAAACGGAGATCCGCAATGCATCCCGGAAATGCTATACCGCCAGAAGTGCTTGGTTGAATCGTGCAAACAGAAATCCCATGATATCCAAGACAATGTTTCCCCAATTGGATGTCGATGGTATCCCCAATACTTATAGACTATCCCCAATGGCTATATCTTCCCAAAATATTCCCCAAAACGCGAAAATCATAAAGAATAGAAATGGGAATGAGATGAGATATTGTTCAAACAGGATCAAATAGGGAGTAATATACCAATTAATTAAAGTGGGGAATCCCGAAAAAATCCCCATGAAAACTTCGATGATTGAAACCCCATGGAAACCTCCATTTCCTTTGGGGATTTCCTCACTTTTTCGCCATGTTTCCCCGAAGACACCGGGGGATCTCCAGTCATGAATCGTTGCCGGCACCTATGGTGGTGCCCCAGTGATGTGAACGTTGGTTAACAAAAACCATAGGAATAGTATAGATATAATTATATCTACCTAATCAAGAATATAGTGAAATTGGAGTTATAAACGCACCACCTTAACGATTTAGCTCACTGGGGCACCACCTTGCAGGGTTTCCCACAAAACCGCCGTTGAAACCGCCGTTCACACCGCCCCGTTCTCCGCTGTGCCTTTTTTGTTCGCAGCGTCCAGCTTGGCCCCGGCAGCGATGAGCTCTTTCACCGTGGCCTCATGGCCGTCCTTGGCCGCCTCATGTAGCGGCGTGTTGCCTCGGGGCCGTGGCTGTTTCACAGCACAAAACAGGCCCAAAAAAAACGACAGGACCATGGGGGTTCTCTAAAAATCTTCGGAAAAACAAGGGAAAGCCTCATTTCATGCACCTTAAAATTCTCGAAAACCATTGAAACCATCATTTTTCCGTCGACTTGCCATCTTTGGTGTTCACCATGTTCAAACCTCGTCCTCCAAGGCACCCTCCCTGTTGTGTGCGTTCACCTTGGCCCCAGCAGAAATTAGCTGCTCGACCATGGCCGCATGGCCTTTCAGTGCTGCAATATGCAGCACCGTGTTGCCTCACCCGTGCGGCGACTGGATCCCGGAACTGGATCTGGCGCCTGGTACCCTGAAAATGGGTCTGGCTGAAATCCACCCAGATTTATGGAAGCTGATAGGTCTGCACCAAAAACGTCTTTAACATGTTTTAACAGTTACAACTATTGATTATACTTGATTTACCATATTCACTACCCTGCTGGAGTTATGTTTATGCTGTTTTAGGGCCAATCCCGATACAGAGGTTTCCTATCCATGGGGCTACCCCCCAAAATCATCCATTCTAATCGGATTTTCCATGAAATAAACATTCAGAAACCATCCATGTTCGGATCTCCCCAGTTTCGGAAAACTGCACCGCCAAGATCTTCGGCCTTCTCGGTCGCAGGCGTCCGCCTTGGCTCCTGCAGCGATCAGCTTCGCGACCACTTCGGTGTTGCCGCTCCAACCCGCAGCGTGATGCAGCGCTGTGTCGCCTAGGTTTCCAGTGATCCACCATAGCTGGATGGGTTATTTATGGTTATTTCATGGAAAATCCCCCACAAATGCATGATATCTGGGGGGTTCGCATCAAACACGAATCAAATCATCAAATGGGGGGATCCCTATAGAATGGGGGACCCTAACATCATAGGTATTGCGAATTTTCTGGGAAATTGATTAGTTTTTGCAGGGGTCCCCCATTCAACGAAAGCCATTTCTGTCAAATGTCATGATCACTTCTGGACATTATGTCAGTTACAAGTTAGAGTTGTCAATATATGTCAATGATTGTCAATATATCCAACTATCAGCCAATAAACATATCCATGATCCAACTTTTTTTGTAAATTTCAATGATACCTCCACCTATCAGCAAAAACCGTAAACAATGATGTTGGACCATTTCTCAGCCAAAAAAACAAAAACATGTTGATATCTGCAGCCAAACACTTGCTGGTGCGAAACGTAGAGGGGGAATGACCTGTGATAACCTGATAACTATTAACAATCATCCCATTCCCCCATTCCCTACGTTTAGCAGCAGTAAGATTTTTTCATTATGAATATCTACCGTTCAGATATCTGATATCCATTGATCTAATATATTCATTGCTAGTGATTATGGTAAATCATTCATTAATCTAATCGTAATAATGAATGCAGCTTGGATTTATGGTAGTGATTGTTGGATTACCATAATATGTTAACATATTGGTTACCGCCATAGTTATGATCATTTTGTTTATATACCATAATCATTTAAGTACAATCATGATAATCATATATTACCATATATTACCATATATTACCATATATTACCATATATTACCATATATTACCATATATTACCATATATTACCATATATTACCATATATTACCATATATTACCATTCTATTTAGATATTCTATGTTACCATATATTTGATACATAGAATGGTGATATATGGTAATATATTCTAAGGTAACAAATAGAGGAGATGTACCGTATATTTGTGGTTGGTGGTTGACCTACCCCTCTGAAAAATATGAAAGTCAGTTGGGATGATTCTTCCCAATATATGGGAAAATAAAATTCATGTTCCAAACCACCTACCAGATTTAGATGAATGGTAATATATAATATATGGTAATATATTCAAATAGAATGGTAATATTATATTCTAAGGTATCAGATGTACCATATATATTTACCCTATGGTAAGTTAACATATCTATTGAAAATGGCCCATAGAAATAGTTGATTTACCGAACTTAAAGATGGTGATTTTCCAGTTCGCTATGTTAGTTTACTAGAGGGTATATATATATATGTCATTGATATTCATTGATAATATCCAGATTAATATCAATATCCCATTCTTTCTGATCAGAATGGGGATAAATGTCGATAATAATAGGAAGAACAACACTAATAAAAACAAAATATATAAACACATATACAGATACATATGGATAGTCACAATGGTAATACATGGTATATAATATATTCTAAGGTACAGTATCAGATGTACCATATATTCAGATGATGTAATTCCTTCCACTTCGAAACATCGCCACGTGGCCGTCTTCGTCCTTCCTTGCCGCGTTGGCGCCGGACTTCAGCAGCAGCTCCAGCACCTCCACGTGGCGCTGGTCGCCCTTGGCCGCGTAGACCAAGGGCGGGTGGCCTTGTGGCGGGAAACATGGTGGAAAAATGGTGTTTTACCCTGGAAAAATGGTGTTTTACCCTGGAAAAATGGTGTTTTACCCTGCAAAAATGGAGGAACATGAGGATTTGAAGAAGAACACATGGGGGATTTACAGTTAATTTATGCTAAGTTAGTGCGAATCAGTAACAAGTTTTATGGTGATGAAATAACTATAGATGGAGAAACATAAACCTGAAATTTATGAAGAGGAAAACCATGAAAAACCAACTGTTTCATCCGACTGCAAAGAGTTTTTCAACCCGCTAATGGTTTTTCAACAAGCTGAAACCACGGGAACTTGGGAAACTTCATGGTTTTAAGACTTGGGGAAATGCTGATGGAAATTCAATGTTGTGAATGCTCCATGGATTGACTATTTAGCTATAGAACTGGGGTGAATTTGGGTGGTACATGGAGCATCTGGGCATCCTTTCGATGATTCTTTACAAAAAAGGGATAACCATGGGCGCGTTCCACTGTATAGCTTCACTTCAACTGATTTTGGGGGATTTCGAATGGTTGGTCACCTGCTCCCCCACCTATGGTAAACTGATCTTTTTTGCCGTCAGAAAAGGCATGGACTGCACTCCTCCTATCAGCACCCCAAATCCTCCTATGGCACCTCCTTGCCCCAATTGCTGTTCCCAAAAATTAGTTTGTGAAATCATCAAAATGTTTGAAGATTCTGCAACAGAAAAGCCGTCCCTACCCCTCGATGTTTAAGGAGGCTCATCCAAGCAATAAATTTGGCAATGAATACTCCAATACTCAACAGCCCAAAAAGTAAAACCAAACAAAAGAAAGGAGCAAAAAACTACCCTTGACACCCCGTCCATCGTTTCTGCCAAAACCCACCAGCATGGCCCAAGAAACGTAGAAAGAGAGATGTAACATCATGGAAAATCCATGTTCACTTTCTACTTGTTTTTTTTTTGTCACTTCTATCTGTTTTCTTTTAAAGACAACTCATAGATCATTTTCCTAGGCTTTTCCCATGGGAAAAATCCACATTCCTGGTATATTTTAGTGTACCCTATTAGCAATTCATAACCATTATTGCTAATAGGGTACACAAATATAGGGTACACCATTATTTAACTCAAATATAGGGTACACAAATATGTTATGAATATACATCAATGGTGTTAATAACCAGTATACACCATTATTCACCAGGTATATAACCAGTATTGAGTATTCACCACTAGCTATTCACTAGTCATATAGTCATATGGCCATTCTCTTATTATATTGGGAATAATTATGCCAACACATTAACCAATATTTACCAAAATATGTACCAGTTATATTTTAGATGTATGTAAATAGAAACCATTCTTTCTTAACCTCTGGTAACCTAACATAACTATAGAAAATCACCATTTTGAATAGGTAAATCAACTATACATGGGGTATTTTCAATAGCTATTTTGACATAACCAGAGGGTAACCAATTCTATGACCATTCGTTTACCCTAGGCCCCCGGTCTTCCGAGGCACCGCCAGCATCCACCTTGGCCCCGGCAGCGATTAACTTCTCGGCCACCGCGGCATGGCCCAGCCAAGCCGCGTCATGCAGCAGCGTAAGGCCTCAGATTTTTATGTGGGTAAAACAAATGTCATGTTTCCATGAAACATGGTGATTTGCCCATGCAGAATGGTGATTTTCCAGAGTTATGTTAGTTTACCATGATGGTTGCAATCATTAATGTGGGTAAAACAATGGCATAAACCCACCCATTTGATGGGAATGGGAAGTAAACATACCACCTATAAAATGGCTGATGATTGGGAGATGGTTTATGACATTGGTTTACTAACATTATAAGTTCAAGATAGTTCAATATCAGGGGATATATATATATAATTCAGTGATTATATTAGTTCAATATGTATAAGTTAGTATAAGTTCAGGTGTTATGTCAGGTAATCAGGGAATTGTTCAACACTAATGTCGCTCAATATATGAGAGGAATGTGGATCATGTTTTTGATCATATACAACTAAACATACACAATATATATATATAGTTATATATTATATATATGTGTAGAGAGAGAGAATAGATTATATACAGTTTATTTATATGACACCTGTATATATGTTTATATATAATGAAGAACTCGCCCGTGGCTATTGCAAAAACAACTATACATGTTTCAAGCCTATCTATCTGAAGCTGGGAAACGCTGCGAGTTGATTCTCCATTGCAACGAGGCAACAAAAGCAAGCATGGGTCACGAAAAAAAAAGTCGACCCCACAAAAATGGCAAAAAAAGGGACCCTTTATACCGTGTTGAACACAAACATATATGTGGTAGATGAATCTTAATGCCAAAAAATATTGGTAATGTCATTACTATGTTTGTTCCTAGTTATTTTTACTGTGATGTTCATAAATAATACCACTGTTGTTCCTCTTATATTGTAGTGTTATACCTACTATTCCCATACCAGATACATATTCATATATATATATATATTATATAAATATGAAGAGGTTTGATCCCACATCACATCATCCTGCCCTGGGGCCCTGGGGCCCTGGGGTGCCCTGGGGTCTGGGGCGCCCTGGCCGAGTTTGCCCTTCCTCGTTAGGGACGCGCCGGAGTTCAGCAGCACTGCGACCACCTCCGCGCGACCCTGAAGGACCGCATGAAGCAGGGGCGTCTCGCCTCGCAGTTGTTGGTGGGAATGAATGGGATGGAAATGGATGGTTTTATGATCAACAATAGTGGGGATATCATGGTATAGCTATATAGATACTCAGTGGCTATAATGGGTATAGTGCAATAGATAGTCAATGGCTATATAATGAAGGCTGCCATAGTCATGGGAGTACCCCTTTTATTGCTGGATGGTTTATTTCATGGAAAATTCGAACATCAAATGGATGATTTGGACGTACCTCCATTTGAGGAAACCTCTATGTGTCTTTTTTCCTGTGGTTTACAACCCAACTTATAACTGGCCACCACCTTGTAGAGGATCTTATAGATCTTATAGGATATGGGGGTATACCCCTCTGGTAAACTAACAGTTTGCGAACTGGAATATCATCATTTTAGTAGGTAAAACATCTATAAATGGTCCACTGCTTCCATAGCTATGTTAAATTACCAGGTATGGAACAGTATGGGTAATTCTTTTGAGTCAGCCCATGCCAATCTCTTCTCTATGGAAGTTCATTCACCTTCCCTTTCAACTAGGCCTGTTCTGAGCTGTATCTTCTCTTACGATCTCTTCAGCCACCTTTTCTTGCATTAACCTCTTCTGTCAGCTATTTACTCTTGCAACTACCTCGTCTCTGAACCACGTATGATATCTTTTAACTTAACTCAACCTGGCTAGACTCCTCTAGTCTCTTCGCTACATATTTTTTGGAGTTACTTCAGTGACTTTCCATTTCCGCTACTGTCTCTTTTTTTGTGCTACGTACAGTACCCCTTCTCTTTAGCCGCCCGTTGTTTGAGCTACCTGTACATTGATGTGTTTCTTTTGTGGGGCCAGTTTTCTTGAGCTACGTCCGAGAGTCGCATAAGACAAGCAGCACAGTTAGTTCAATGCAATATTTCCAACGCACGACCGGGGGCTGTAAAACACCTACAGACGTACAGGACCTCGGACATTTTGCTCTTTAGCAAAACTATTTGTCTGTTCATACCAGCAATGCCCAGAATCTTGAAATATTTTGAATCAACTCAAGTTACCAACAAAAATCAGTTCAAACTAAAGACAGTGAAACTTGTGAAACAATAGACTTCCGTCAACTTTCCTCTCATTTTTTACTCCATCCCAGCACAAAAAGCGGGACTTCAAAAGTCCACTCAACATCCTCAAAACGCAGAAATTAGCTGCCCCTCCACCTCTTCTGCCAGAACCACACCATGCCTATCCCCAAACAAAAACTGTACCCTCGCTCTGCAATTCAACATAGCATTGTATAGATGGCACGCTTAGTTCCGTGATTCGTACCTATCAACAATTGGAGATTTTCCACGGCAAACTGTGAAAAAAAACCTGAGCGTACTCCCAAATCCAACTGTTAATCATAATTTTCCCATTTAATGGTTACGTTTGTCACGACTAAATATGATTAAATTCCACCTTTGAGTTACCCTCCTGTAAACCAACATAGATGCAGAACATTTTCCTAGGGTTTTCCCCTGGGTTTTCCATATCTACATATAGGTATGTTCACCCCGTCAACCATTTAATAACCATTGTTAACCATGATTAACCAGTATTAACCGATATTAACCAGTATTAACAAATATCAACCAGTTAGTAAAAATCATTTACCATTGTTGATGACGATTAATAGTAATAACCATTATCAATAATTAACCATTAAAATGGTAATGTGTTGTCAAAAACCATTATTGTTAGTAATAACACGTATAATAACCACTATTAACATTAACAAAGCCATCAGTTAATAGCCCTAATAGTGGTTATTACACCATGTAATACTTTAACCACTATAGCCATGTACCCATGTAATAGTGCATATTGATTGTTAACAAATTACAATTACTGGACCCATTAGTCAATCGTAGTAATAAGCTCTATTAAAATGTGAATTAACCATAATATTAACCATCAGTTAATCAGTTAACCATCATTTGACCATCATATAGCCATCATTTGACCAGCATTTAACCATGAATTCACCATCATTTATCCATCATTTAACCATGAATTGCATGCCCATCAGGTAACGGAGTTTGGCGTCCCAAGGCGCCGTTACGGTTGGCCACATCGACCTTGGCTCCTGCCGCCAGCAGCTTCTGCACCGCATCGACCTTGCCGCCCGTCGCGGCAAAGTGCATCGCCGTGTCGCCTCGGGAGCTGCACCAGCGGATGGTTGAAACCCTAGAAATAGATGGTAAATCACCAAAAATGTTCTGCCATGAAATGGCAATAAAATTGGGAGGACATCAAGCCGTTCCTCCATTTTCAGGTACCAAGTACTACCAACCCCCAAGTATCATATTACCCATGACGGATCCATGGTGCTGGTATATATGCTAACATTTGGGATATACTGATGGTAAATGTTACCATTTTTTTGCATACATGGATCCTATGGGAAATACCATCTGGTTATTTAACATAGCCATGGTATAGATGGCCCATAGAAATCGATGGTTTACCTATTAATAGCATTGTGATTTTCCATGGCTATGTTAAATAACCAGATGGTAATGGGATGTTTACCATCTATCAACTGGTGCAGGATTTGCCTGGCCCATCCACAGTATCACATATCATTGATGAATGTGTATGTTATAATTATACTAGTATGTGATTATAGATGATTAAAGATGATTAAAGATGATTGTATTTTAATATGAACATATTTGAACTGATGATATCATGATGTCATATATACACATACATGATGATATCATATTGATGAGTGTTGAACCTATTGAGGAAACCTCGAGTTGGTACGAAATCAACATGTCAATGTGTTCATCATTGTTCATCCATAGTCATCGAATATATCAAATCTATGAAATTTTGATGATCTTCGCAGAAATCAACAGTAACTAATATCTATACGTATAGTACCTATATCATCAGAATTCATCAGAATCTGCCATGTGTTCATTCTTCGCCCAGTCTGCCGCCGCCTCGTTTGTTCTTGGCCTCTACGGAGGCGCCGGACTTCAGAAGCACTTCGACCACCTCGACGTTCGCAGCCCCAGAGAACAGCGCTGTGCTGCCTTGGCCAAGGACTAGTAGGACTAGTTCGCTGTAAGGATGGGCCTAGGGAGCTCTGATCCAGACTATTGTCAATTGATACCAGGAAACTTTTTCTATACCATCTCAATATCTATGAATTGGTTTAAGGGAAAATCTTAACCGGAAACTGGCTCGATTTTCCCATGAAGATCATGGGGCTCTTTGCGCTTAAAATGTTCCCTTAAATTCCCTTAAACCAATCCATTGATATGGAGATGGTATAGAAAAAGTTTCCTGGTATCAATACAAGTTGACATTTTTTGGGTATGGATCAAGTGTGTAGCATCATATTCCTTAATGGATCATGGCTATGGCGGCTATGGATCGCCTGCGGCTCCAGGGCTGCAGGCTATGGATCGTACCCTTGACTTCAAAATATACACATCCTCCATATCAGCCCTCAGTATACAGGACGATTCGAAAAAAAACAAAAGTCAGGATTCATTGACATGTAATCATTGAAGTGTTTTGACATTGTTTCAGAGCACGACATCCGGAAAACCACCCGCCATCTAGCATGTTTCCACGATTATTCATCAAACTCTCACGACAAACCACAATCTTTCTTGCGCCATCAGGATAGAGCAGGAAAATAAAAAAAAAAGAATCCAGCAATTCTGCCTTCCACACTGACCATTCATAAAATATCATAAAATCATATAAAATCATACTCGCCCTGCACAAGTTCGCTGTGATTTTGAGTTTATCAGACCGCGTTGTCATCAACGACTCAACGGATCAACGGATAATGAGCTCCTCAGCTGGGGCCCTGGCCGTCCTTGGTCTTCGCCTCTACGGAGGCGCCCGACTGCAGCAGCAGTTTGACCACCTCCGCGTGGCCACGTTCTGCCGCGCACAAGAGTGGCGTAAAACCTCGGGATCATCGGATGAGTTGTGGACTCGCACTGGACTGGACTCAACCGGCGCAACCGCTCTGGGGGCCCCGGCCGAATTCGTCCGCGTTCCCCACGGAGGCGCCCGACTTCAGCAGCAGCTCGACCACCTCAATGTGGCCTTTTCTGGCCGCCAGGTGAAGCGGCGCCTGGCCTAGGTTTCAAGGCAGAGGACTTGGAGTATCAGCTGTCGATCAGAAGGATCATGACTGAACACACATGGGAAGCCAAGCGGTGTGCTTTTGTTTTGTTTTGAAATAGACATCCTCAGGCCTTTTGTCTGATCCAAGACGGTAAATAATGATATAATATAATTAGTGATCACCTGATCACTCATTTTTCATTGCGGTTTGCCGATAGAGATTTAGATCAAATCGATTCAAATCGTTTCAGAGATGCGGGAAGTTTTCACTGCAATGCTTGGGGGTTTTGATATATGCAGGTTTCCTAAGTTATAGAGGTATCCCTAACTCATCCAAAATCAGACCATCTTAGTCTTGAAACAGATTGAGACCCCATAGCAAAACACCATGCACGAAGCAGCTTACAGCAAGCCTGTAAGAAAGTTGCAACCTCTTGAAACGCTTCAATACCTTATCCGAAATCACACATCATTCCCCTTACCGGTTCCAAGATGTTCCAAGGCACCAAGGAACTTCTGCTTGCGCTCCAGGCTCTCAGGGTCAACCTCAGAGCTTTCCATGTCCAAACAGCAAAGTGACTGGCTCTGCCGAAACCAAATTATGTGACATGTTAGTGAATCCCCCCACTATCTCCAAATTAATTAAGCTGAGTTTCGGGTCAGTAACATGTTGGTGGCTCCACCCGACTCAGCACACCTGGAGGAAGTGTCTCACGGCAGCAACGTTGCCCTCCTCAGCAGCTTTGTGGATGTCCCCGCCTCGAAGCAGTTTCCATAGTCGTACCCCAATAGCTAGGTGGTTGATTTTCAGGGAAAATCCTAAAAATCCGAAAATTACATGTCATGATTTGGAGGTATATCCCCATGACTTATAGGAAACCCGCAAATGGGCAAAATGACACGCCATTTAACTCCTAAAAGTGGCTATTGTTTACCTCTGTTTAGCTATAGAATGACTTGGAGCAACGAACACATTGACTTGGAGCAAACGCCGGCAGGCGCCAGGATGGCAAATGAAAATCTTAGATCCCGACATTTTTTGGCTCCGGCCTCGTCTGCCTATACAGAAAGCAGGAAGCATACAATGTTAATGCAGGATTAGTAACCCTCAGTTTAGGAATAGGCGGTGCCACTGCAAAAGGCAATTCATGACTATCTGGGGGGTAGTCGCCCCAATCAACAGTCAGGGATTATTGTGGTTTATTTTTCTGGGGTTGACATTGTAAAGGGATGTAAAGGGCTCAACCGTGTCTAGCCGATCTTGGTACCCAACTTTGCAATCGACAAACCCTGCCTGTGGCACCGGCAGATCAGCTTCGGCCTTGCCAAGCTTTGCACAGACAGCTAGCCATAGTTACTAATTCGATAACTTACCGAGGCAGAAAATGTTTCATTTCGGGATGAAGCCAACAATGCCTAAATTCTTTTGGGGTCAATTGTTGGCTTCATTAACCTTAAGAAAATTGAAGCCAACTCTCTAGTAACATCTAGTAACCAAACATTGCAATTGAAATCCCGGTCTAAATGAGGGTCTTACGGTCTTAAGATGTTTTAGTGGGAACATCGGAAAATCATCGAACTTACTTGGGATATATCCAGCAACACCGTCATCACCATCACCAGCATCAACAGCACATCAACAGCAACAGCAACAACAGCAACAGCAATTCAGCCTAAGCAGTGGCTGCCCTTTTTCCCGCCCGGCTAGCAGTGAGATGCAGTTGTCTGTTTCAGAGGTGATGTTGCCAGGAGCATTTGCTGTGGCATTTCACAAGGTGGTCAAAGACTTCAAGTGTTCTTCGTGAATGGCTTAGCAAACATCTTACAACAAACTTACTTCCACTTTGCAGCAAATGATCGCCAGCTGTTACCAAGTAGGCCAAGGGACCGAGTTCGACCCGTTTAGCCACTGTTCAAGTCGCTTGGAACCCAAACATCCAAAACATCCAAAACCAAATTAAAACTTGCGGAGGACGTGGCAAACTATACGAACTTCGGCAGCTCTTTGCTGCCCAAAGTGACAAGACCCCAGACGATCACCTCACCGGAAAACATTGCCCAGGGTGCCACGACGCCGACCATCAGGATGAAGACGTCGCAAAGATCGACGTTGAGGTGATGCTGGAGATGGGGCTTTGCCACCACAAGGCGTGTTGCTGTTCCTGGGTCTGCAGCCAACCACCTCGGTGAAAGGTAATTCCACAAAGAACTACAATCCAGTTGCTGACTTGCCCGTTCCTGAGCTCAAAGCATATGTGAGGGGAGAGCCAACTCCCAAACTACCAACGTTGCCCGGGACCATGCTTCCGAAGCAAATCAAACGGCCGTAGTAGGTCAAGGAAAAGCAACTCTCATATTGCAATCGGGCCGTGCTTGGGCTAAACGTCCCCTTGAAAGAGCTGCAGCAGCCCCAAGAACCTCGCAGCTTGTTCTGGGCCGCGCCAATTGCCTTAGTTCGTGGAAATTACATGAAATTACCCTTTCGCACTCGTTCAATCTGTCTTGCTACGGCTTGGCACTGCTTTTATCCAGGCAAGAGTCGGGAAGAGCAATCAAAGGCATCTCGAACCCATTCTCGCGCTCCTCTTTGGGATCGACAAAACTCAAAACATCTCAAAATCAAACAGATTTAGCCATTTGGCTGTTTGTCGACAAGAGCGCAACTTGAATGACAAAAAAGCGGCACAGCTGGCTTTTGCTAGAGGTGCTATCTCTACAGCTGGTTGCGCCTGTTTGGCCATGTTATATATACCAAGTTTTACAAACCCATGAGTCTAGCTTTGATGTTGACATCTTCTTGCAGCATATTGACGTATGCCACCTGCTTTTGCACATCGATGTAACTCATGCTTTCAAAGTTCTGTTCTGTAAACAAACGCCCCGACCTTGCCTCATCCTCACCATCCTCATCATCATCCCAAGAGGTTTCGTTAAGCACGTCGCCAGCCTGCTGTTCTAGCCAAGAACCCGTTTCACCCTGGACTTTGTCCCGCTTGAGAGGACATAACATCAACATACATAAAAAGCAGGCCAAAATCATACTGATATCCTGATTAATTACCAAAAAATCTGAGTGAAGCAATGTTATTGAGGAGTTAGCCTGTCAATGATGAACATGAAGCTGGCTTTGATCTTGACGTCTTCTTGAAGTTCAAGAAATGTAAATCATCTAGTTACAGAAACTGCATCACATGGAGCGTGTTTAATTTGCTTTCATACTTTCACTGCAGATGCACCACCCTTGCCTCATCCTCGTCCCATTGACTTTCATTGAGGTCGGCTGCCTCCTGTTTCAGCCAGGAACCCCGTTTACTCTGGACAGTGTTCGCGAAGGCAATAGGTGCAAGCCCTCACCAAAATAGATGGAACAGAGCTTGCACAGAATTGGCGGATTCTCCAAGTAATTCATGTCGGACTCATTTTTGCCAGCGGACCGAAAACCGTTTTTGATGGGGTGGGGCGGGGTGGGGTGGGGCAGCAATAACGTCCTTTCACTTACGTCGATGAATGCTACGTTGCCTACGTCTCTAAGAACTTGTAACTATGTGGATGAATGCTATGTTGCCAACGTCTCTAAGAACTTCCAACTATGTGGTTGCATGCGAAAGATGGAGTGAAAAAGATGGCTGCAATTGTCCGATCGAAATAGGCAAGAAATTCACGTTTTACTGTAGGGAAAACACAATTTGCCCAAAAAACACCCAAATTTGGACGTCCAAATTTTGCACTTTTCGAGTGACAACAATTTTTGCCTCCCTGTGGCAAAACACACATTTTTGTGTAAAACTCTATTTTCACGAGCACGGTTTCCGGTCCGGCGGGTCATTTTTGTCATGTGATGTTAATTATCCCCGTTGCTTGTGCCTTTTAGTCTCATGCCTCGATTTTAGCCAGCTAAAACTCGCGAACCTACCCCAAAAACAAGGCTGGATAAAATTTGGGCAGGAGGTCCTGCATAGGCTAAAATTTGGGCTCGAGACCCAAAATTTATACCATCCCATTTGGTTTGTAGAGAGATATCAGGCAGATAAAATCCAAGGGTTTGACGTCTATTCGGCCGAGTCAATTTTTGAAAAATGTGAGGTCTTTGCAGGTTATGATCCTTGGCTGCTGATGTTTTTTTCTGTCAACGGGGCCAGGACAACATATGCACGGAAGAGTGCAGTTCCGGCTCAATCCCAAAACGTGGCTAGCATGAGCCCTGTGGATTTGGAGACCTATCGCGCACAATGCCCTCCAAACAGAACGTCCAAAATCCCTGCTTGAACTGTTTCATGTACCAAAATCCCTCCTGGATAAAATTCCGTGGGACTGAGAGTCAAGAACGTGTAGAACTTTTATGTTTGATAGTAAAGGTATCCGGCGAATAAAATTCCGATACAACCCCAAAATATAAGAAACAGCTACTGGGATAAATATGCGGTGGAAGGTATCCAAGGTACCGGCTGGCTATTTTTTTGGGCTGGACCCTCAGGATTTCAGCCAGGGGTAAGCATCAGGGATGTTAATTTATCAGTCCTTGAAAGGGTCTCCGAGCTGAAGCTGTGCGGTGGCGTTCTGGCTTAGCTGAGCTAGCCGGCCGAACTCGCCTAGCATACCGCCATGGCGAATTTCTTCGTGTTGCTGTCACTGTACTACAGTCAACAAACGAAAATGTTCCAGCCAAAAACGGCTGCGGATCAAAATGATCAAAACTATTGACGACGTGACTACGTTTGACATCACAAGCAAGTATCACTCAGCAAAGCGTTCTGAATGTTCAAGACTGCAAAGTCGTCCCCAAGATCTCTGATCTGTGCTCCATTTATTTTACGTTTCAAAACTCTTTCGGCGGGTTTTGAAGAGTGGATCTGGTTGCCCACCTGCATCTCAGATGGATCGAAGGGATTCCTTGGGGCCCGATGAAACAGGAACACCGAAGCCAATTTGCGAATTTGCGATCCAGGAACCTCCCAAAAATTCCAAAGATCTTCCATCATCTCAAAAAGGATTCCCCCAAGTAGTGGATGTCCCATTACAAAGACAAAAAACATCAGCAAATACAGGCAACCAAAGGCAGATTGAAGATCGTCGAAACTCGTGTGGAGACATTTCCAGCACAGGCTCTTTGCGCGATGTCCTTGAAGAACCCCCAAAACTTAAACACTGCCACCTATCTCAGATTAGCGACAGATATTTCACATGTACCATTTGAAACCAAAGTTGTGTGTTGCATGTTTTTGCTATATCGGTATTATTATTCATATTTCTTACTGTTTATAATTTGGGTCTGAAAATGGGATCAGCAATGGATTTAGGGGTACCCTATGATAAAACAAACCCATATATGATTCGATGCCATCCTGTCCCCACTTGTTCTTTGGACACAGCAACTCTGCAGGAGAGAGGGGTCGCGTCAGCCTCATGCCGTCCAAGATGGCTTTGTGCTAAATAAGGTATACCTTGAAACGCCCACAAAAACCTCATGAGAAATCATGGGAACCCTTCGATTTCCATTTATTCTTTTCCAAGTTGATTTTGACATGTTATGACCAGCTTTGTCAAAATGATGTTGACCATTCTATGACCACTTTATGGTCACCTTGTATACGCTTGTGTCTTGGTGAAGAACTCGAATTTCTTCGAAATCAGTGGCCAATGGTAAATGGCTACAAACGTGCCTGAAATACATCCCCCTGGAAAAATGGAATTTAATGGTGATTCATAGGGATTTAACCAACAAAAGAATGGGAATTTCCATCTAATTTAAGATCGTGATCGACAATGGCCTATGATGTACCTGTTAGACATGATGGTGTTCCATAGCTATGTTATTATGTTAGTTACTAGTTTGGAGGGTAAACGCAATTTCGTAAACCATCCTATTCACCAACGATTTGGGGCATCGATGGCCCCGGTGTGGAACTCAAAATCCATGCTGAGGAAACAACTTTTATCCACATGAGAAAGAACTGAAGAGTGTGGCCCCATGGTAATAGTGTGGTAAACCCAAAATAGACCATCCCCAATTTGACCAGACATGATGGTTTATTTGAACTAAATGTGGTAAACCCAACTAAATGGTGTTAGTTGAAGGGTTTACAACAAATCATCACCCATTTAGTTCGATGATTTTTCCCGCTACGAGTAGAAACCTCCATGGATGACGGGGATGTACCATTGCAGGGTGGATCCCACATTACAACTGGGTCCCCAAACGATGCCACGTCTTTCCTTGCATCCTCATGGTTTCACGGGTCCATGAGCAGTTGGCTCTGAAAATTTGGAGGAACCCTGCAAAGTCCCAGGGTTTCTGGTTGGTTTATCACAATTTTGACGATCAAATTGCCATGTTCATACATCATTTTCAGACAAACCAATCAGAATTAGCTCACGGATTACATATACCAACTCTTTTTAGTTGCATGGTTCCCTCACAGTGACTGGACTTGATGAGTTAAAGGAACTTTCTGCCCACACTGTCCGCGACTCCGACTCCGAAGCTTCTGGCTCAAACTGTTGTGAATTCCAAAAAGTGATTGGGCTGAATTGTAGCTCACCAAGTCTCAGCCATCAAACAATTTGGAATTCACAACAGTTTGTGGGTGTTTGTAGCTCACCAATTTGTTTGGGTGTAGCTCGATCAAATTATTTAACATAGCCATGGAAAATCACCATTTTTAATAGGTAAACCATCTATATATACATGGGCCATCTATACCATGGCTATGTTAGTCATAACCAGAGGGTAGCTCCATCAAACACCATCAAACACCCACATCAACTCTCACAACGCCGCCTTGCCTCCAGTTCCTTCACTTTTTTCCTCAGGGCAGCGACCTAGGGCCAGCAGCACAAACATGTTTGGTGGCTGCCTTGAGGCGAAAACCGACCAACTGACTCCTCGGATGCGCATACCGTAATTGGAAGAGAACCCATAGACCCAAAGATCACAAGAGATATCGGGAATTCCATGGATATCCCATAATCAATAACCGTGGTCATCAACAACCTGTACCAACTGCATGCACTTGAAAGCAGACTTTCCGCGCCTCTCCTTCCAAATGTTGGGACTTGTCGGCAACTGCCTCAAGGACAAACACCAAACCCAGCCGAACCTTACCGACATCCTCCTTTGGATGGGCTCCACCCCCTCCAACCCACTCCGTCAGTTTATTTGAATATGGACAACCACAGAGTAATGCAATGCAAAGGGAAACGTTCTTCAAGCCAGCAATTCCAGCAATGGCACAAGATATGTCAATACCTGCGAAGTGAAAGCTCAAACACTAAGTCAGAAATTCCCGGAGTTTTCTGAGTTCCCTTGACAAAAAAATCAATGATCCTTTTCTGGGCCACAAAAAATACACTTTGCTCAGTGATTTCACTTAAAATACGTCGACTTCCGGTCGTGCTTCGGTCCCAACCTGCAGTTTGTCCAGTTTGTCCTTCAGGCTTGGAGCCTTGCAACAGTAACGTCCCATCTTCGATCTGCCAAGCATTAATGGATTTAGAAACAAAACTGATAGAAACTGATAAAAACTGACAGGAACTGAAGGCTCGGATACCTGGACTTATTCAATATATTTCAATCTTCTGACATGTTGCGCAACACAGCCGTTTGCTGGCCTATATCTCCTACGAATTGTACATGTGCACTCTGAGTCAAGATTGCGAAACACATGAAACAGTGACACAATATCGTCGCATCTTGTGTCACGTTTCCCAAATTATAGAGATTGAAACATCACAAATTCCAAATCATTCTAAATGATTTGCCATTGAAGTGTCATAATGGTCATTATAAGCATAATTGTATATATATCTATATATACAAATATATTATTTTGTATGGCCATAAATATCCAACCCACCTTTAAAACCATTTTCTCATCAAATCATTCCGGAGAAACCTCCCCTGAGTCCACCTCTGTGAGGCCATTGGACACAGCTGAAGCCTGCGCTGTGTTTCACGCGAAACGCGCTTCCCGCTTCGCAGCCAAAACAATATAGGTCATCCAGGACAAGGGACCCCCCTCAAAAAAAATTAAGGCCCCATTTACGATAGGCAAATTATGGCAAATTGATGTGGAATTTGGTTATCTGTTGGATTTGTGGGGGATATGACTGATATAAGATGTAGAATAGGGTTTCCAGAACATGATAAGACAAGATCCATACTTGAGAAGGCCCACCTTGTAAGGATGATGGTCCTACCGACCCTCTTATCATGCGCAAAAAAAATGTTGAAAAGGTCACACCTGTGTCAAAAAAAAAATGTCCATGTTCACACGATGGGTTCGACACCCAAGATTCTAAACCCATCACAAGGCCATTGGTGTATGCCTATTGCAAGCGGATCTCCATTTTGATGATGAAACATACTAAATCCGCATTTTGATGTTTTAGTGCTGGCTGAAGTGATCAACACCAGGCTAAATCCAAGTTACAACCCCAATTTGGCGGTTTAAACATATGAAAATGATCAAACAAAATCGTTCTTTTGCTGTTTTTTTTGCAGGGAGGGGGCCTGCAGTTGTGAGTTACCCCATCTAAATAATTCCTATGAATCCAATCACTAAAATAACAAAGATCCCACAAAAACCGTAAGAAACAAATCGTCAATCAATTATATGTCAATCTTTCCCAACTGCCGGGCGAAGTTCTCTGGATTTTAACCATACATCCCGGGACCTGCCCGCCCACACACACTGGTGATACACCCGCAGGCACACGCGCATGAACACACACGCACACGCACGCACGCCCACACACGGGCACTCCTCACCAGCATGAGACAAAGTTTTGAGACAAAGTGCGGTCTTTTCGCTTAGCGCCTTGGTTTGCATTGCCCATGACGAGACGAAGAATGCAAACAACTTTGTTGGGAGGTGCTCACCGCATTTCCTGTATGTGATAAATATATCTTTCCCACAAACAAACGCACCCTCATAGCTACAAGCATCGCCAATTTTTCCAGTGGCATTCAGCCCAACAGGATGCTAAGCCAACTTGGTGGCTACAAAGCAATCTTGTTAAGCCTCACGCCCCCCGAGCAGGCCCGGGAGCTGCACGCTGCACGCGTGCGCTCCACGCGCCAAGCACGTAATGATTCTTCGTACAGGGCTGCTGGAATGGTCACCCATTCTTTGTCGGTGCCCTCACCTATTGTGAGGAGCACGTCTAGTCCAACCTGTACTCCTGCGGTGGGTACCTACAAATCTCGGCGTGGACGCCCATGGCGATAGCAGAACGACCCCATCTCCAAGGGGGCCAGGGACGGGCCGGTAGTAGACTCAGCAACGACCAGACGCAGACCAAAAGAAGCTACAACCAGCTAAAGCCAGCGCACAGCCAAAGCCAAACAGCCGAACCCAACGACCCAAAGCCCTTCTTTTCGAATTTGCTGATGCCTGAACCATCCGCCCTTTTTCTTTTCATCTGGACACAGAGGTAATTGTGTGTTTCCTTGGCCCTCAATCTGGTTTCTTCCTGTGTCTGGTCTTTTTATCCAAGGAAATCCCTCCCAAGGGAAGCTTCGCACCACTGTGCACCACAGTGCAGGCATGGCCCCCGTCAACCGTGCAAGATTTGCCCCAGGTTTCTCCCATTGACGCAATGGCGAATAGAATGTCAGTACATATGTCAGAGAGAATGCCAGATAAAATACCAAGAAAAACGTAAGAATATCTGTCAGATAGGATGCCAAAATTTAGGTCAGGATTGCCACACTGGGGATCACATGCAGCTGTAAACAAAAAGATCACGGTTATCATCTTAAATCTCAATTTTGTTGGGTTAAACCACACATTTACATCCATTTACCTATTGTTTGGGGACCCCTTCCTGTGTGAAACACCAGAAAAACTGACCACCTCCTCCTCAGAGAGCCCAGAAAAAGCAGAACTGCCACTGCCCATCCTGAAAGACATGGGATGAACCAGGGGTGAACCAGGCAGTGGCAGTTCTAATGATCCAACATATAAACCAGCCATTTCTGGTTGGTGGTTGAGTTTCAACCCCTCTGAAAAATGATGGAGTGAAAGTCAGTTGGGATCATGAAATTCCCAACTGAATGGAAGAATAAAAACATGTTCCAAACCACCAACCATTTTGTGGGATGTAACCGGACTTAATGGGATACTATGGGATATGACTGGATGAATGGATGTAACTTGATGTAACCCAAAAAATGCCATGGACATGTTCATAGACCTGCGTGATGATTCCTAAACCCCCTCTCATCAGTTCCCCAAATTTCCGCCATTGGCGGCTGGTGAAGCCTCACAAATCCGGAATCCTCAGGCTTCTGATGATCATCTCATCAACATCTCAAACTTCGAGATTTCATGTTACCTGAAACCCCTATATTTGATGGGGCAAACCCTGGTTTCCTGTTGAGATTTCGGAAAATCTTCACCGGAAATTTGCTGGGAGTCTCCAACTTCCTTGGAAGGGCTGAGGCTGAGGCACTAATGAAGGATCTCCCCTACTTGAACCGCTCAAGCGACATCAGCCGGAAGCAGTGGCACTACGAAAGTCTAGTCTTGCTGCAACTGAGTAACTGGTGCTTTGGGATGATGATCGGTACTGGGATACAAAGGGAACATAAAACCTGCCGCAACGCTACCTCGAAGCAATTTAAGAGAATTTAAGTGGGGTTCTAGCCATCCTTAACCCGCTAGAAACTCAGTCATATCCAGTCATAATCAATGGTGTGAACGATTTGAGCTGGAATTTGGTTTTCTCCGCTGAGGACCATGGCGATTGGCTCCACAAAGAGCCAATGGCAGCTGGCAGCAGCACATGTACTGTAAACTTCGAGACTAGCGCGACTAGCACCGGACATGTCCCATCATTTGGCGCAGAAAAACGGGGGTTGCTTTAGACCAACAGAAATGAAGACTTCACCAGAATATACCAGAATATTAAATATGGACGTAACTTGATGTATAACAGGATATGATAGAAAATGGAACTTCAACCCTTGTTCATCCCAAGAAAGGGACGTTTCTTCTTGGTTCTCCTTGGAAATAGGAACCAAAAACCGCTGTTCTCGTCCAGGAAGGACCCTTCCGTTGGATTAGAGCCAGGCTTTCCATGACTCCAAGACATCCTCTTTTCCCTTCAGTGACACACAGTGAAACTCCGGACTTTGGGAGCTGTCTCCCAAAGAAAACCTTTGGGAGCAAAGGGCGGGGAAATACGCTCACCACACCCATGCAACTGTAGCAACGAATGTTACTGATGGTGGGATAATGTGGGATAGGACAATTCATGGGCACTTTGGAGTTGTTGATTATTTATTTATTTCCTCTATATCTAGATTCAGGTCAATAAAATGTCATGTCATTTAAACTGAACATGCTGGGACGCATTCCAGCCGGCCAACTGGCACGCTGCGGAACTGTTTGAAACTGCCTGAGTTGTTCCAATCAAAAAGGCCTCTGGTGGATCTGACGTTGGGAAAAAGAAACCAGGCAGACACCCAAACAATTCCGACTTACAATTTCTTGTCTCAGGCTAATACAAGGTGGTGCCCCGCAGCTATGTTTGTTGGCTTGTAAACCCCAACAGCTATATATATAGTTTTGCAATTACTCGATAAACCCTAATTATGGATGTTATTTGCACCAACTTGTCTAACATAAATCAACTATAACTCCCCCCGGTGGGTGGTGAAATCATGTTAAATCACCGGTTTTCTTGGTAAAAAAAGAACTATGCGAGCACCACCTCGTAGCGGTCGTAGCGCCTCCTACGCATCATGGCAGCTTCATGGAGGACGCCCCTGTCATCTTTGACCGTAGGATCCAATGATCATAGTCGGCTGCTGTTGCTGGTTGATTTCTTGCAAACCCCACTTTCATAATGTGTTTGATCTATTTGGATGTAGTTCCATCCTATTTTCCAATGTAATGCGGTATACCGGTAAACCGATCTGTACCAAACTTTCGCCGGGCTGAGCCTCTCAGTTTTGGGTGATGAATTCTGAGAGGTGGTGACTAATTTGGGTGGCAATAAAACACCGAGATGGATGGTTTCTACCAGCTATTTCCAGCAAAATTGGGCAAAACCTTGAAAAGGTTTTTGAAACAACTCTATTGGGTCTTCCCTCTCAATTGCAGGGGCGCCGAGCCGCCGCTTTTTTGGAATTTGCGGATCTCGCTCTCGCTACCTATGGTATAGCAATGTAGCAATTCGATGACGCAAATCAAAATAAAGCAGGTTAAAGTGCTTCGCACTTGATCTGAATATGTTCAAGGCAGCTGTCCCTGTAGGCTCTCCAAGTGAAAGCCTACAGGAAACTAGCAAAAAGGACGACTAGAGCCTGGAGCAAGGCAAAGTTCATGTGATTTTGCAATGATTTGAACACAGTACAGGTGTACTCGTTTTTTCTAACGCATGTAACACACTTGAGGACAGGGTTAAGGAACGGAAACTAGCATGTTTGGAAAGGGAAGCTAGGTGATAAGTGATAAGTGTGCAACCAGTGAATGTGATTAGGAGCATGGAAACCCGATGACTGATAGTTTGTGCTAGCTATGTTATAGGGGGGTATGCCTGATGATGAGGGGGATTCCGCATAGCAAAAAAATGGGTACACAAAGAACAAAGCACACGCCCCATCAGCTACAGAAAACCTCCAGAAACATATCCTCCAACGACGCTGACAGGCAGCAGCAGCAGCAGCAGCAGGACCCGAAATATGATTATGATGATGATGATGATGATGATGAGGATGAGGATGAGGATGAGGAGGAGGAGGAGTGATGACCGAGAGGAACACGACAGAAGCTACACCAGGTACAAAAACCCTGCACAAACATACAATGCTGAGAAGCAGCATCAGCAGAACCCCCAAACCCAATGCAATGACAATCATGACGATGTTGATGATGATGATAATGATACTGATAATAGTGATGATGACAATTTGATGACGATGAGGATGAAAGTGGAACACCAACACACCATCAGGCCGAGAAGCAGCCTCAACAGATCATCTAAACCCTGCAAAATTGAAGGCCCAACCCTAGTCCTTTGAGGGCATGGAGGACCCTTAAAAACCGTCAGGCAGCCACCCCGTAGAATCTTGCTAAGCAAGAGACACTTCAGCTAGCCGAAGCTAGCTTCCGTGAAAAGGTTTTGCCCTGGTCCACTCATGTAAACACGAGATCAGTTGAGTTTCATCACAATGAAACGCCTACCCTTATACAAACACTCCTCCTTTTTACCAAGTACAAAGATCATAGTTGCGGGTGATGTCGTAGGGTTCTGGTCACTGCATCTATGGGGCATTCCTCAAACTGCCACTCTCAAAGCTGAACATCTGCCTTTACTCCACGACTACCATGCTACAACAGTTGGGGAGCCAAAGTCATCTTCACTCAGCTCACTGACCGCGCAAGCCACTGGCAGTGGCAAAACAGGGTAGCCGTAGCGCTTGACTGATCTTTGCAAGTCGAGGATCTCCCGCGCCTTTTCCCCGATGAAGTTGCACATCTCTTGCCCCGCCGCAATGTTCTCCACAGAGCATTGCGACAAGGTGCCCCCGCGGGCCTTGAGAAAGGCCGAAATGCCAAGGCAAGAGCAATTGAACTCGCCGATGGTCAAGGGAAACTTGTGATCCTTGATCGGAATGAAGTCGACTGCCCACAAAAGAGGCAAAGAATCCATACCGAGACCCAAAGCTTCCAAATAGAGTTCCACTTCACCTTCCAATTTCTTTTTGGTCTCAGCATATTGCGGAGCATCCGGTGGGTAGATTGTAGTCTTCGTCTCACCCCCAACGCCGCCGATGTACACGTAGTGCTCGATGTTGTACAACTGCTTGCCGACCATAAAGAAGCGAGATTCACCCTCCTCAATCCCCGGCAAATAACGCTGATCCACCATCTGGCCTCCAGCTTCAAAGTACTTCCCGGAGCCTTGGGAGCTCCAGGTCCCGGACTTCTCACTGCGGCCATTGACACAAAACTCGATGAACTCAGCCACGGTGTGCTCTTCCACATGATTGTCGTTGGCCTCCATCAAGATTAAGGGCTCATCCATCGAGCAAACACGATCACCCGGCGCGTTGCAATAAGTTTCCTTAAGGGAAATGATGGGCGTCGGTCAAAAGTCAGCCCAAAATTGGGCGAACATCACCAGTTCGTTGATTCTCTTTGTTTTGGGCATGGTAAAACCAGCGTACACCCACACCCAGGTCTATCCCGCCAAAAAGACATCGAAAAGGTCTCAAGAAGTGGCCGAGCTTCAGACTTCAACTTGACAATCCAGATTCCTTCACCTGCAGAGCCCCTGTTCTGCTTCACGACACGAGGACGGAAGGCGATGCTTTTGGGGAAGCCTGCCTTGAAGTCCTCGGGTGAGTAGTACCTTGGTAGCTCAAAATGCTCACCCTTTTCTGGCGGATAAACTCATCATCGACGAAATAGCAACGGATGCTGAGTTTTGGAGCTCACCTCAAAGTGCCGAACTGTGGCGCTGGTCAATGATGAATTCTACAACGCTATATACTTATCTATCAAAATAGCACATCCTGTAAAAGGCTGCTTTACCCTGCTTTTCTTGGTAAAGCCTCCGGACAGGCTGGAAACTCGAGACCGATTAAAAGAGTTGTCTTTCACATTTGTCAGTCTGTCCTTTCAGAACACTCTTTCTTTCCACGGTCGGCCTTCATCTACTCCAACCGGGGTTTTCCTTCGGCCTGAGGTGCGCGAGGGTGTCCGGCAACCCGAAGTCCATGTCCTTAATCTTGCAGAGCGCATCCTTGGCGCCCATCTTTGTAATCACATCCTAGATCACATCTGCCGTGGGCCAAACCTGAAAAGAACAAACCGACACCAGGGCAAGTTGCGGCTGTTATACCCCCAACATCCCCCAACGCAAGACGGTACCCTGGGACTGGTCCAAATTAAAGGACTGGACAACCCCACGTATCGAGCCTCGCTTTGAAGAATGTCAAGGAACAATGGCAGTCAGACAGTCTGGTCTGGGCGGCGCGCGCGCGGGCGGGCGGGCGGGCGTGCGGGCGTGCGGGCGTGCGGGCGTGTGGGTGGGCAACCCTGCATCACAGGGATCGGACCCTGTACCATACCAACCTAAGTATCTCATCACACATACATGACGTACTTCTCATCTCACATCACACGCTGTCAACCAATGTGCATAGATCACTCGCTGTCATCTCCTCACACGCTGTCAATCAGCAAGGCAGGGGGACGTGGCGTACAATCAGGGACCACGTCCAACGAAGCTACCTGATTGTACGGGAAGCAGAGCCTGATCAGCTCTGTGTACCTGCATCCTCGACCTTGGTTTGAACTGTTGAACAAGCTTTTTCAATTCCGCATTTCTCATTACCGTTTTCCAGCGACGTTTTGCGAAGTAGCTGAGATCAGACGAGGGAAACTCTAGACCTGTCCGTATTTTCGTCCTGCGTTCATTCACCATTGCTTTGCAGCCGACTTTTTGTCTTTCAAACGAAATGTTTGACAAGTGAACTGCTACATGATAGACTACCCAAGTGATTATGACTTCTCGATGACAGAAGGAACGAGTCTCAGAACCAGGAAATGATATAGAATATCTCACCTTTTCAATCACATCGCTCTCCCTATTTGGGTGTTCTCACAGTGTCAGTGTGTGTGTGTGAGAAACCCTGAATCAAAGGGAAAAGCAGGGGGCCCGTGGACGCATAGATGGCACGGGCCAACGAAGACCCATCTATGTCGTCGTGAAAACGTACCTGCATCCGAAATGGCAAGGTGGCCAAGCCAAAAACCACCCAAGCCGACATGTCATGACATGACATGACATGACATGCTAATGTAACAACACGACATGACGGTTATCATTTCATCTCATTTCACCCTCTCCATTATGGAGTTTACCAAAGTGTGTCTTTCATGCACCCGGATCTCTGACAAAGTGCCGGGGAAGCTTGGTGGTGCGTCCGCCGGGGATACCAGGTTACAAGAATAAATCCAGACATAATGTTGCCAGAAGCCAGTTCCGCACAAGCATCCAGAGTTCGCACAAGCATCCAGAAGACTCCATCAGGGGATTGAATGCTTTTCAGAATAAATCCAGAATCTTTGTCAGAATAAATCCAGAGTCCATGCCAGAATAAATCCAGAGTGAAATTTTCATCCCTCAGAATAACCCCGTGTCATCCCATGCGGTTCTACATGTTTAACTAACACGACCGTTTTTTCACTCTTAACCTTGGCCTCTACACATGAACTAGTAGTATGATTGCAACACGGATCCCATGCATGACTGCTCGCGGCTTTTTACAGACATGACTCGATAGCCTCACTGAGACCAATTTGGTTAGTTTTCGCGTAGTTTACATGGTGCAACATGAAAACCCTGTACATGAATCATCGCGTAGTTCACATGGCGCAACATGAAAGCCATGAACATGAATCATCATGCCATGGTGACTAATGACATGAGTTAGATAAATTTCGACTTGACATCATGGCCACATTGAAGACTGACATGTGCAGCGCTTGCAGCTTCGTGATTCCGACCATGCAGCCCGCGATGACGGCAGCTGATTTGTTTGCCCAGTGGATGAGTTCAGCATCACACAACGCACAAGCATCAGCACCTTTTCTATCAACATTCTCTCAAACTCCACAACAACATTATCCAGCCGGACACACCTTACCACAATCAATGCAACCACAGTGTACCACAGCAGATTTTACACAGCCTTTTGCTCCAATTCCACAACAACAACAACCACAACTTCTGGGACACACCGTCCCACAGCCAACACAAGCACCATTTGCCACCTCTGCGTTTACACAATCTCCATCTTTGCACACTTTCAACACACCACATCACAACACAGCCATGCCAGGTTTTCAGCCACCACCGCATCACAACGCAGCCATACCCAATCCTCAGCTCTCACCACCACAAAATGGATCACTCCTCAATTACCAGCCTACACCACACTCAACAACCACGACACTAGTTCAACCACTACCAGCCACACCATTTTCACAGCAATTTCCAACCACTACAGCTTCAACGCCACCAATGAGTCACAACAAGCACAACCGTACACGATCTCGCACCACACGCAAGAAGCACAGATCATCCACCACCAGACGACACAGACGCAAATCGACGAAACGACATCACTCCCATTACAGATCACGCCACAGATCCACCACACTACGTTCCAGACACCACAAATCAAAACACCGATCACAACGTCGACGCCGGCACCGTTCACATCGCAGGCAACATTCTTCACACACTGACAGGTCCAAATCCAACCATCGATCACACACCGGACACAAACCAGCAGCATCTTCTCAGCAACACACAACACCACAACACCACATGTCACCACTACCACCACCACCAACAACAACACAACTACCACCTCTTCCACCACCACCGTTACCATCAGATTACACAGGTAAACACCTGTTCTCCACTTCTCCTACTTCTCATCAACAACAACCACCTCCGCCGCCTCTTCTGCCTCCTCCCACAGTACCACCACCGCTTAGCGCGGGGCTTAGCGTGGCTGACAAAATCAGGTCCATCGCCAAGTCCAAGAACACTTACAACACCACAACATCAACGACTGTCACAGCAGGACAAGTCCACCTCACACCTCGCCAGCAATACACACCACCAACACCACTTGACACTACCAACACTACCAACGAACCACAGCCAACACAAGCAATTGATCACCTTGAAGAAGCCATCGAACGACAAATACAACAGGATCCGTCAGTCCTCATTCCGTGGGAACCTCCCACGCGTGACAGCTACCAGATATTCAATTACCAAGAGCTAGAGCAACGCCTTCACTCAGCAACACTCCGAGCCCGTGAGCTCACAGCACCGTCAGTATACTTCCGATTCTTATCGGATCGGGACAAAAGTGTACGTGACATGAAAGAATGGTTGGAAACACGATTTCCAGCAGGCATCGACCTACCAGAAGAACACATCACCACAACGTTAGCAAAGTACATCGTCACAACCGGCATGCCTATCAACAACACACTCACCCACATCACGTTTCACCAGCACCAACAATTCAGAATATGGCAACTCCACTTAAAAAACATGCCACGCAACACCGCAATATCACTATCACAAGCAGGAAACGCCTACTACCATTGGGCACATGCCACAAGCGAATCGGGATTCTTAGGAATCCTACTCCATGGCCTAATCCTACCAACATGCTCTGAATCCATGGATGGCCGAAAAGTTCATGGCTTCTTTTGCAGTGCCACAATGGAACAGGACAACCTCATCCACAAAGTCGTCCATCGATACCTCAGCGGCAAAAGCCATGTACCATTCATCCTCACAGGACAATTGTGGGGCACACACAAACCAGTACCCACAGGAGGAACATGGGCCGAACAAGAAGAAGTGGACACTCATGGCATAGTCCACAGACCACGGGATCGACGTTGGTGCATTCACTCAACACTAGCACACATCTCCAGCATTTGGATCCTTGAGCCTGATCCAAACTTCTCCACACCAGCACAGCACACGCTTGAGCATGAAGATGGGTTTGGCGAGCCGCAGCTGCTGCCGACAGATGTGCAAATGAGAGGCTGCTGACGCGTCAGTTTCACCTCCATTTATACTATAATATGATATGCTATTTTTATCGAATTTACTATTTCTAGAGAATCTCCACCTTCCTGCAAATATAATGTGTCCTTGTGATATAAATAATATCCTATTTGAAATCTTCCCAGTGACACGTGGCATAGAACATATCAGCGGAACCAGCAAAAAAAGAGCCGATGTACAGTGTACTTCCACCAAGCCGTTTGCAATTGTTTGAAGGGTTTTGCCGACATGTCGTCAACCATTGTAATTCAAAAATTCACATGCGTTAACATCGTTGATGTCATCAAATCCTCATTGCCTAATACAATTTTGTTTGGATTTGTTTGGATTTTGTTTGGATTTGTTTGGATTTTATCTCTGATAGCAATCTCTGTTTCAGAATTGTTTCTGATAGCAATCCTCGTGCTCAAAAAAGTAGATATTGTAGCGATCATCAGGACACCTTCACGTTTCTTCGTTGTTCGAGTGCAACCATGACCTCGTGGCGCGGCAGCATGGGACCGTATGATTCTTGGCATTCGAAACAGTACCAAGTCAACACACCACCAAGAGCATATCAAGCACACACACAACACCAGCAGTGGAACGAACCACCCAGCCCACAAGGCACAAAGCGGTACGACCGCAACTTACCGAGCAGTTTTCAGCCAGACAATGAACATTTTGACACCAAACACCAGTATGGCTTGACGTTTCCACGCCAAGTCACAGCCACAGCCTGGAGTCAAAGGTACCAACTTGCAGGCCGACCCATCGAAAGTGTCCACCTACATGAATTGGCATACATGGGATGGTCCAATTGGAACCTACGCGCCTTAGCCAACGGGAAATTCACATCAATAGTGTTTGCCCGCAGCATCAAAGAATCCATATTTTTTCATCACCTTTCCGTCAAACTTCGTGATGAGCACATCGACCTTGATGATGTAGCAGCAGCATACTGTGATCAACAAGGCATCACAATCACTGATCCAGACCCAAACCAGTTGAAGAAAACAAAAATCCATCACTTGGTCAACGGAACCATGGATTACTTCCGCCAGTTCACCAACACCAGCCTCCAAGATGCCCAAGCCAAGATTCGAGCACTTGAACAACAGCTTCAAGCACAAGTAGGTCACACCACATCCAACAACCAGCTTCCGGTTGCCGAAACGCAAGAACAAGATCTCACACACGAGCCAGCCCTACCAACACCACCAACCAACCACGAACCACGCACGCCACCAACCGCACCTAACAAACGAACAGCACCAGCAACCAAGGTCACACAACCAGCTACCAAGAAACCAAGAACATTACAGGACATGGGCATCAAAGCACGCACTGCTGACAACACTACTACTTCAGCACACACCGCCACTCCTCGCAGTGCAAGTGACACTCCTCCACAAACCACAATCACCGACCTACAGGACAGCATCCACAATCTACCAGGCACAAACACCACACGTCCTTTCACCACAGCCGCACCACATACAATGGCAACAAAAACAGTGGACGCTTGGATTAAAAAACAGCCAGTTCCAAAACAACACCAGGCAGCCCTTCAGGAGGCATTGAGTACATTGCATCAACTCATGAAGAAAATTCCAAAAGCAGAGCAAAGCACGTTTGCAGACAAAGCAGCATCGCTTGGTTTACCAGTGGCACTGGCGGCAAAGGCGCGCAATGAGGAGCTCTACAAGCTGCTGCTGTTTGCGGTCACTCAACTCGAGTGACTAGATCGCGGCGATCCGACTCATGTACAGTTTTCGGCGGCATGCGTTGCGTTTCTCGGATTCTTGCAACATTTTCCACCTGATGATTTTTATGACACTGTTGCTTTTCGAACATACCTACGTGTTGCAGTTGGTTTTTGTTTTCTTCATTGGTGTACTCACCAGTCTCATAAACAACCATGTCGAAAATGGAATCGGAGATTTGACAGAACATGTTTGAAGTCTGTTCGCACTTTTGTACAGTTGCAACAAATGTTCTGTCAATCCAACACTGTATATATACTTCTTCATGCAATTGTCATATCGGGACTCAACATTCGTCTTTCCAGCACAGAACACTACATTGGCAGCACCATACACACGCTACACGATCGTCAGAACACCAGACAACGCAAGCTGAGACAATTAAAACAAGCACAACCGGTGTCATGCGAATTGGCACTCCATTGGTTTTGCAGCCAAAACAACTATTATCAATTTGTCGCATTGCCGTTACTACACACCAACACAACATTACAAACACGAACGCTGGAAAGCTACATCATCCAAAAGTGGCGTCCACCACTCAACTACCCGTTTATCCTACAACGACAAGTCACAAAACAACATTCAACACCACACTTACGACAAGCACTACGCACCACTTATTTGGGAATCGGAAACCGGCTCTACGCTCAGCTTCGACGACGATTGATGTATCAACAAGTTTTCCAATTTTACGACCACAATCTTTCCAAGCACACCACAGCTTGGGTTCAACTCCACATTCTTGCTGAACAGAGCCAACGCTCATTTGACATGCAACGCCACATTCGATCCAGTTCCACCCACTCCAATCACCTTTTTGCTCTTTACAAACTGGCCAACCAAATGGATGACCCACCACGCACCCGTGTACGCAGCCTTATCAAGTCAGCCATACAATTTCGACAACTACCACTACCACCCACTCCACGACCATTAATTTTACCACTTCTTTGTCACACAACCTTTGCAACACAGACACGCATCTGGCTTCGCCAATTAGCCAGACAACAAAAACCGTGGCTACCACCCTTCCACGTGCCAAAATGCAACATTACAGCAGGCAAACACACAACACTGAAACAAGCACTATTCTCTCACTTCAGTTGGATGAGACAATTTCAGTGGCATATTCCTCCAGCATGCTTATGTCACCAGATCACAACACAGCACCCGCAACTCCTCACCACTACACTCGACAATTCCCCACACATTGCCAGTCCAGCAGGACATCTAACCATTCCATTCCGCCTCCAACAATTCTTATCCACACATGCCGGCACGCAGGTCTATCCTACCAGACAACACTACATCCAATGCACATGGCCAACATTACAACGCTGGCTTCAACACCACAGTCTCTTCAACATCACCTATGAACATTGGATACATTGGCACCAACATGTACATGAGCAGTGGACACAGCACTTGACACACGCACAAGAGTCCGTATCGTGACATCAAATACCTTAAGTCAATCACCAAATCACTAGTGGTCCACTGTCGGGACCATGCACCATCAGCCATTTTTGTTTTCTGTCCATACCTCTACTGGACCGTTCTTCGCAGGACTTTTGGAGACACTACAGTTTACACACAGACCACTCTCACACCAACACAAGCAACACAGTTTCTCCAACAACTTGCCAACCAACCTTGGTTGCACAAATACAAGTGGGGTTGCAGCAGCACCAACCAATGCCCCACGGCCTATGTTCTTTTAAAACAGAAGAAACAATTTCTTGCAGCTCGACCTATTATCAACTATCGCAGGTTTCTTTTCGCAAAACTCCTCAAAGCCACAGCCATTATCCTTCAACAACTACTCCAATGTTGCATGCCAAACACCTTTGGTCTTCAGTCACTTCAACAGATCTTTTCCAATCTCCAACGATTCCTCACACACATACCACCAGACGCAGAGCTTACAGTCCACAATCAAGACCTTGCCGGCTTTTTCACTTCTATTCCAGCACAGCGCATCATGCACTCGGTACGAACACTCCTTGACTTCTACAAACAACAACATCCACATGTTGATCACAATACAATGTTTACTGTCAATCTTCGGCAAACAGACAACACCTTGCGGATGTTCCGAGGCCGGCCTCGCAAAGCAGCCAACAGCCATCACCAAATCCGATTTGGCGACATTTATGACATTTGTCAACTATCCTTGCAAGCATCAATCTTTACACACATGAACCACGCCTTCCAGCAAGTACGTGGCAGCGCTATCGGCAATCAAATCAGCCCGGTTCTCGCCAACATTACAGTTAGCCATGTGGAACATCAGTGGCGCACACAGCCACAAATCCAATTACTCCTACAACAATTCTCTGACCGTATCTATATCACCAGATACGTTGACAACCGAATTGTTCTTATCGACAAATCACAACAACATCATGCAGGCATCCGGCACTTTCTCACAGACACTTTCTATGAACCTCCGGTTCTCCTTGAACAAGAACCAGACCTATCCTTTCTTGGCTGCACAATCGACCCTGATCGTCAGACCTTATCCTACATACAACCAACCAACACTTGGCAATTCCAACCTTTTGCTTCAGCAGCATCAAAGCAACACAAACTATCAGCAGCATTCAGCCGGATTTGCTTGGCTGCTCGACACAGCTACCCACGTAAACAAGCAAAAGATGATGTTGAGTCCTTAATTCGAAGGTACGTATCGCTCGGATATCCCGAGAAAGTACTACGAGCCAAGGCGTCTCAGATGCTTCGGCATACTTGCTGATTGGTTCTTTGGTCAAGTAGGAGCTTTGATTTAATACCTAATATCCTCACCTCAAACCACCAGTTTTATCCGTCTAGTTTCAAAAAGTAGGTTTGTTTGACTCCTGTTTTCGACATATGTGACTCGAGACCAACAGCACTGAGGGGTGATTTCCTCACATTCAGTCCAAAACAACCACACCGAGGGAAGTCGTTCTTGGAAAAATCGTGCTCAGCGGCTTGATATACGTCTAAGTGAAAACCTTGGATCTAAGGGAGCAACCAGTGGAACAGTAACATCGTGCCCTAGTGGCTTGCTGTGTGTGAGAAACCCTGAATCAAAGGGAAAAGCAGGGGGCCCGTGGACGCATAGATGGCACGGGCCAACGAAGACCCATCTATGTCGTCGTGAAAACGTACCTGCATCCGAAATGGCAAGGTGGCCAAGCCAAAAACCACCCAAGCCGACATGTCATGACATGACATGACATGACATGCTAATGTAACAACACGACATGACGGTTATCATTTCATCTCATTTCACCCTCTCCATTATGGAGTTTACCAAAGTGTGTGTTTCCCGGACACGGTTGCAGGGACAACTCACAGGAGCACTTTTATTGCCATAAAACATGGTGTTTCCTCCAAATCTTCCCCTGGCACATCAATCCATTGTTGGTGAAATCCCACTAATGTGGGAAACCCAATAATAAAGGTACCGTTTGGGGAGGGTTGAAATCGCACCCAGTTTATGGTGATTTTGGGGATGGCTTGTGCTTAAGCCTTCCCCAAGTCTGCCCAGTTCCACTTCTCCAGGAAGCTCCGTCGCTCTCCGACCTCCCTGGCAACCACCCAGAAGCGCACCATTCGCAGTGATGGCGAGCACCGGGGTCGAAGCATCGCGCATCGTCGCGCGTTTCCGGGGCGGTACTGGGCCGCTGACCGGCCAGCAGAGTTCGGAGAAGAAATGGGCGAGTGGGTTGAAAATGGTGGAAGGGACTTGCTGCTAGCCGCTAGCCCATACTGCCCCCATGGCCATTACTTTCCGAACAACAAGCATTGCCTCTGATTTGGGTTGTTGATGGTCATACATTTTCGGGCATTCGGGTTCCCAATTTTGCGTAGAGGTGGGACGGCTGCTCAAGAAGCTTGGGCCAGAGGCGTCGCACCTTTGTTGGAACTCACTTATTTGGGATCCTTCATGAATTATCTCTAAACGCATACATATGCATACAGCCCACATACACACATAGATTGATAGGTTGGATTAGATCATGCTGTGGTGGCTGTAGATTGTGTTGCAGCCTCGGGGGACGACAGGCGCTCTTCAGCGGATTTGCCCCCGGTGCGGTCCATATGGGCGTTGGGCAAACCAGGATGACAGAATGGGGAGCAGATGTCATGATGAATCAGAAGTTAGGGCGCTTCGCTTGTCCGCCGTTCTTGGCAAAGAGAGGAAGTCACCAGGACTCACCGATTCCTCACAGCGCTGCAGTGCCACCCCCATCACTTGGTCACCTTGTTCCAACCCCATCAGCTATTGGATTGTTCAACTCCAAGCTCCCTCCAGGGCCCCCCAAAAAAGGTGGCCGAACATGGCCCAACTACCAGGGACAGAGGCTGCTATTTGCTATCCTTGGCCCCTGGTGTCATATCGCGGCCAGCCATGGTGAGTCCCTTGACGGACGCTGCGCGGGCCAAGAAGCTCTCGCGGCTGATGCACGGATGGCTCTCCGAGGACCTGCAGCTGTCACTGCCCAAGTTGGAATCAACCAAGGGTCGCATCTACACCTTCGCAGCCTTCCTAGGAGCTCCTTGGCAAAGATGACATATCTTTTGTTTGGTGAAGAAAGGTGGCAGAAAATCCAACGATTTCTCCAACCTGAACATTTGCTTCTCTGAAAGACATATTTATCTAGCCAATGGCTTTGCTCCATCCTTTCAATCCCCTACTCTGATGTTCTCTTGTGCCAGACTACAGACTTACATATGCCTTGCCTCCGACAGTATGAAAACTATTTGTGTTCCAGACAGAGAGTAAGCCTGGGCAGCAAGTCCTGCAGTGATACCTATTTACCAACCGGTCCCCCCATTTTGGTTCAAAAAAAACATTTTTTGCTGGCAGAATCAGCCAATTTCCAATAATTTCCACTATTTTTGGTAGTGTCAACCCCGGATTAATAAACCATGGTTTATTAATTAGGGGGGTACCCCTCCAATAGTCATAATATGATGCTTAAATGGTACCCTCCCAATTAAACAATCTAGGGGTTTATTAATCCAGGGTTGACATTAGTTACATCCGCCACTTCGATCTGCATCCGCAGGTGCTGAGAGCATCATCTCCCATCTTCAAGCAGCGCAAGGCCTTGCGGGACCTGGCCGTGAGATGTCCTTTGTCCTGCCGCTTTCCCACGACGCACACGGGGAAGCTGATCCACTACGAAGATGTGCACGTGGCGCTAGGGGAGGTGATCGACACTGATGATGGGATGAACAATGATAAGATGTGGAGGTTTCTGGTATGGATCTTCTTGGGGAATGGAGGCAAAGTTTGATGACAAATGGTTTTAATGGATTTTATGCATTGTGGCATTGGATAGTTTATGGATAGTTCATTGATGATGGATAAATTAGGATGAATGATGACAAATTGATTGATCAACATACTTTATAGTTAGTAACCAGCAGATAGAATAATCCTGAATTTTCTATCTGCTGGTTACTTACTTTATATTATGATAAATTAACATCACCACCAGGTCACCAGGCCATCAGATTCAAAGCTTGCCAGCTTCGCCCTGTGAGGTCATCAGCACCAGGCCTGGAAGGCGCTTCGTAACACTTGGGCCACGCGGAGATATGTGAAGGACCGGCGGCAAGCCCTCAGTGTACTACGCTTCGTGAGTACGGCGCCTTGGGCTCCGGTGGTCCTGGTGTGGTGTCTCAATTTCATTCACATTTCGCTTCTGATATTTGTATCCATTATAATTTCATCCATCCAAATCCATCACAATCCATTGGTATATATATATATATACTATAGATCCATCATAATCCATTTCTACCCATATATATATATGTAAATATATATATATATCTATATCTGGGTAAATTATAGCGACCTCACTGCGACCGAACCCTGGAAATCATGGTTAGATTGCGGGGAATCATCCCCAAATGGCCCAAGATTTCAGGTTAGTGAATTATTATAATTTACCCACACACACACACATATATATATATATATACACCCTCCGGTAAATTAACATAGACCCTGAAAATTAACATAAATCCATTGGTATATATATATATCTATAAAAACTATAGTTCCATCATAATCCATTTCTACCCATACATACATACATACATACATACATACATACATACATACATACGTACATACATACATACATACATACATATATATATAACTATATATATTCATCAGATTCCTTCAACAAAACAGATCCAGCGCCGAGGCCGTGTGCCGTCTTGGTGGCGTCATGAAAGTCATCGGCTCCGACGGCCTGGACAAGAAGTTCCGCCTCTCCCAGGTGTCGGTGCACTTCGGAGGTGTTGGGCGAGTTAGTTACCCACCAATAGTCACGATTTAATGGTGGTTTAATGGGGGTTGAATGGGGATTGAATGGGATTTAACTCATGTGGTTAATTTACATGGATTACACTCTGGTAAAGTAACAGTTTGCTATTGAAAATTCCACATTCATAGTTGATTTACCTATTCAGAGTGGTGATTTTCTATAGTTATGTTAGTTTACCAGAGGGTAGTCACTATATAACAATATATAACATGCACATGGATGTTTTTTCTATTTTTTTAATTTATTTTTGTAATTGAAACCTTCTAATTGGATGGCTCATGATTTAACCATATTTAACCTATTAATGGATAGGATAGGTTATTTTGAATGGATCCATTGTAATGAATTATTCACCAATGAATTATTCCCAGGTTCCTTGTCAATCCATGGAGATTTGAGAAGTTTTTCAATTATCCAAGATCTATCCAAAGAATGGCCTATAAAAATGAGTTGAACATAGGGGAAACCATTCAATCCACTGGTTCATCATCATTTTATATCATTTTCGTCATTGGATGGCAAGTTTATACCCCAGTGTCATTGTTGACACACAACAATCCTTTGTTTTCCTGCAGGACCGCTTCCTCTGGTTGACCCTCGGTGCAGAACCAGGGGTCAGCCATAGAGGCATAGACTATTGTTTGGCAAACCCAATGCCATAAACCTACTATTTGGGGATGATTTTTACCACATTTATGGTAATATCGGGGATGGTTTAGGATTGGGACGATTGGGTTTACCAGATGATGTGGTTGACCCATACCCAATGCTATTTCAACTTGTTGCTAGCGGTTGGGATTTTGTGAGCTTCGCGAATTAGTGTCCCTTTTACGAGCTTGGGAGTGTCACCTCAAATTATGCGTCAGCCAAGGAAACCACAATCCTGTTCCCAACAAAAGTGATTGTTGGGTTTTCTTTTGGGTCTGGGAGTGGTGCTTGTTTGTTTTCCACGCCCACAAACCATGGAAGGGAACCCAAACACTGGAACCCTGGAACCTGCTTTTGGGTTGCACAGCGAATCATAAAGATGGCAGCTGATCCAATGCCGAACGCATATGCCATATGCCAGGAACTTTGGAAGCGGTCCAGGAAGACATTAGGAGTATCAATGATTGGTTGCAATCATCCAAGACTACTTTTAGGATAACTGGTCATGTATTGTGGGACTGAAGCTTTGGGAACCAGAAACGAGGCGAATCACCTTCTAGCAAGAACATAACGCGGCAAAGATTTTTTTTTTGTTTTTTTTTGAAGGTATTATTTAGGAATTATTGTGGAATATTCCTTTTGATATGGCAACATATTGCAGAAACCAAGCGCACCTGCCTCCATAAAAAAATCCCTGATGGACTCCGACCATGTACATGGATACTTAAGCACACTTCGCTTGCGGATGATACTGCTTGGTAAGGGCCTTGACATGAATCCTGGGTCCAAACACTCAATAGTGGTTTATAATAGTGGTATAGCATATTTATAATAGTGGTTACCTATAATAGTACTATAAATATGGTATACCACTATTATAAATATGGTATACCACTATTATAAATATGGTATACCACTATTATAAATATGGTAATGAATCAACCACACTCAGTTTCCAACCGTTGAAGCCTTTCCTTTCGCCCAGGTGCGACTGGCACGCTGCGGTGCCCCAGCTGGTGGCAACTTTCCAGGAGAGCCCCGAGAGCTTCCGACACACGTTGAAGAGCCTCAAGGGTCTTCGCGGCAGCTTGGCGGGGTCCGGAAGAGACTCGGATGGGCACCTGGTGATGACTTGGGTATGGTGAGTTAACCATGATTTAACCATGAAACATGATATTTTCATAGGATTTCACCATTGTTGATGGTGATTTTACAAGGATCTCACCGTTTCTGGTAGTAATTCATGAGATCTATTTGAATCAACAAGTGGCCAAAAGCTGACGGAGGATCCACAATTGTCTCATGTTTATATGGGGTTGACACCATCAACCAGTGGATTTTATCTCCCAATTGTGGAAGATTGATGTTGCAGTTGTTCAGATATCATCTTGTGTCTCCGTTGGATCACGTTCATCAGTGAATGAAAGTGCCATTTTTGAAACGCCCACAGCAGACCATCTTGACTGCACAAACCATCATCACACATTTTGTTTATTGATTTTGTAAGGATCCTTACCGTCTGATAATTTGTTACAGTTTGCTATGGTTTAGCTGGCCCATTTAGTTCGGTGATAGATCCCATTTCAACTGACGGTGCTTTTCCATATCTTTTGGTATGTTTACTGAGGGTTTCCAATCGCATCCTCAATGATTTTTTTTTGCTCTGAATCAATGGAATCAAGGAGACCTGAGCCAAAAGGAGGTTTTGATCATTCTGGGTGCCTCGCGGCAGCGACACCTCCGGGAGGTGGTGTTTGGGGCCAAGGGGCCAAGGTTTTGCGGATTTTGGTTCCGCAGAAATATCTCAAACTGGGAGAAGGTCCAAACTAACAGACGAACCATGGAGTTACAGCAAACTTGTCAATAACCGGGTTTCAGATTCAGAGGTTTGCTGTCCAAGTCAACAATGGGAACCCCCAGGAAAGGTATTTGGTTTCTGTAGCACCTGTCCGACAAAAAACGTTTTCCGTTTCTCCCATCTTTTCCGATTCAGGTTTTGAGTTTCCGAAGCCCTCGGTTTTAGTTTATGATTCACGGTTCTTGCTTGTGGATGCACAGTCTTTGGTTTCCGATTCATGGCTGGACCCGGATCGGAAGTGGGTTCGGGCTGCAGGTGGGGCAAAGCCTGCTGCCTTTTGGACAAGGAGCAAGAAATGGGGCCTTTGTCTTCCTGGGCATCCCGCTGAAGCAGGGAAAAGCGGCCGCCCAGTACTACGAGAGAGACTTGGTTCAAACTTCGTCTTGGTATCGGGGATAAATGATGATAGATGTCACCCTTGGATTGATCAAGAACCACTGGTTGAGTATATACTTAGGAGGTACCCTTCAAATAGTAATCTGCCAACAAAATGGGGATCTTCAGCAGAGGTGCCACGCCAGGCAAGGTCACCAGCTTCCCCGCAGGAGAGCTGACCAAGCACTGCAAACAACTGGAGGAGGCGGTGAGGGAACTCTTCCCATCGCTGCCGCAAAACATGTGTACCTTGGTCCAGAGATAGGCGAGCTGTGAGCTGGAGGCTGTGCAAAGAAGACCTGATATGCACATGCAGAGCCATATGTCTACAAATCTATCCATTTATCCATTTATCCATTTATCCATCTATCCGTTTATCCGTTTATCCATTTATCCATTTATCCATCCATCCGTCCATCCATCCATCCATCGGTCTGTCGGTCTGTCGGTCTGTCGGTCTGTCGGTCTGTCGGTCTGTCGGTCTGTCGGTCTGTCGGTCTGTCGGTCTGTCTGTCTGTCTGTCTGTCTCTCTCTGTCTATCTCTGTCTATCTTATCTTGATCTCGACCTAAATCTAATCTGATCTCATCTACAGTAATCTGATTTGATCAAACCTAATGTGATCTAACAGAACCTAACCCAACCTATTTATTTGCATGGTTGCATGTGTATCTATTTATGTGCATATGCGGATTTGGATGGATTTACCAGTAGTATTTGCTTGCATTATTGTCTTTACTTATTGGATATGCTCTGGCGCGTATCAACCGACAAGGTATATATATATACATGTATACATTTTGCGCGCATGGGTTTCTGGCTTCCTCCCCTGCAGTTGTTTCCAGGCCAAGTATCCCTTGGCGACATTGAGCCCTGCTTGTGTGGCGCATTCATCTATGCCAAACAGGTGGGATGACAGTGGCCGGCAGTGGCCCCTCGAACTGCATCGCACACTCCCGGCTCCCCCATTGGACGGTCATTTTGCAGTCCAACATCTTCAGTGAATCTTCAGCAAAGTGGAGCCCAAAAACCATAATCCCAAACCCAAAACACCACAAACCCAGAACTTCAACATCTTCGGCTTGAATTTCCATCTGGTTGGTGGTTTGGAACATTTTTTATTTTCCCATATATTGGGAATAATCATCTCAACTGACGAACTCCATCATTTTTCAGAGGGGTTGCAACCACAAACCCTAGGATTTTCCATAGAAACCATCTGGCTACTGGGGTATCCCCATGACTAATCATCTGGTAAACTAACATAGCTATTGAAAATCACCATAAACTGAATAGGTAAATCAACTATTTCTATGGTATATTTTCAATAGCAAACTGTTAGTCATTACCAGAGGGTAATCATTCATTAATCACCATTAATCATCCATTAATCATCCATTAATCATCCATTAATCACCATTAATCACCATTAATCATCCATTAATCACCATTAATCACCATTAATCATCCATTAATCACCATTAATCATCCATTAATCACCATTCAAACCAACTAATCATCTCAACTGAATGAATTTCCCCTTTCCCAGGTGGAGCGGCTTCGCAAGACCTTGCCGTGTCGCTGGACCTGGTCCGGTCACCGCTCCGATGACTGCTGGGCGCAAGTGGAGAAGCTCCCGGTGGCCTTTGAAAAAGGGAGGGCTCCAGGGGTGGAGAACCCTGAGATCCGTTAAGAAATGACTTGGTTTGGGGCAACATCTATGGGAAACCATGGGTTTTCCTATGTTTTTCTTCAGGTTTCCTCTATTTTTTATTTTCATTAAAATCATCGAACCAATCCACTTAATTCAGAAATATGCGAATATGAAGGAGATGTCATGGGAATACATAACCCAATGATGTGAGAATTGAAGCAATGATTGCTAATTGTGGGATAAGTGGGAGCGCACTGCATCAAGGGTAACCAATGTATTGAACATATCTACAACCTGTTAAAAACGCCAGGGAGCGTCCTTACTTTTCCAACTGAAATAGGCCTTGTAGATGAATTAAGGGCGTGCTTTCAAAGACGACTCATTTTTTCAAAAGAATGTGGTACTGCTATTGTACCCATAATCATATGGAAACACTACAGTAGTGTTTTCCCAGACGTGAAAACAATATATCACGAAAGGTAGCGTCAGCTACCCGAGTTCTCCGTGCTTCAGCACAATCATAGGGGGTATTGGGGGGCCAGCCCGGGTCAAACGTGGAATTCTCGCCGTTATGTATTGGATATCAATTATAAGGGCCCCCCCCCCCCTCTAAAATGGTCATGGGTTCAATTCCCACGGGTGACGCGGTCACGGGCCCCCACATTAGAGGCACACTTTCTATGACGGAGATGTCCCTGTAGTCCAGCATAATTGGTATGCTTCAGCCTCAATAACAGTTGCTGCAAGGGGTCTTAAAAAGGGGTTTTAAATAAACCCCTTTTCGTGCATCATTTCACGCTGCACAAGACACCGTATCATGCAGTCATGCTCTGGATAAAATCATCTTAGACTGCACAAAAACGTTTTTGGTGTATCATCTTAGGGGCGCAGCATTTTGACACCACTCCTCTCCCACTACACTACCTTTCGTCCGCCTCCGCCTGCTCTCAAGTGTTCCATTTTCATGATGTTTACCACACTCACAAAAGGAAGGATAACTATTGTTTCTGAGAACTACATGGCCTGAACTTATCCACTGCAATTTTGCATTTTATTTATGTCGTACATTTTCTACTGTATATAATGCTTCAAAGTGGAGATATATCCTACTTTCTCTTCCAAGGTGTTTTTTTTTAGATTTTGCCACATTTTGAGCCTAATGACTACCATTGTTCTGGAGGAGTGCATTTTGAAGCTGAATATGTGCTTTTCTCTGGTAAGGCCCCCTCCTTTTAGACATCATATCAGATTATGACCATTGCCCATAAAGGATACAGGAACATGAGGAAAGTCTAATGTCTGCTGGCAACAAGCCCCTCTCATTAAGGCACCATGGAGGAAATCCAATCCAGCCATCCCTATTGGTTGCAAGTTATAGCAACCCCCAAAGGGCCCCCAAAAAAGAGGGAAACAATTTGGGCCATGCAAGATTAAGCCCTCACTGATGCAAACGATGTATTAGACAAGTAACATCCAATGCAACAACAGTCCTGCCAGTCTTTTGGTGATTCCTATGCCTATGCAGTATGCCAATCCACAAGCCCTAGTCGAGCGACTCATTTGTAAACCAACTTGGCTGAACATTCTGCTAGAATCTGCTAGAACATGGCCTCTTCCCAAGCGAACCATTAACTACTTCCGCCGTTCAGAATGGTTGTTTGGAGGGTTAAAGATTTATCAACCCTCCCAGCGATTTTGCCATGGGGGAATTTCAACCCATACCCGGGGTGAGTGGGTTTATGTGGCCCTAGTGATTGCCCATGTCTTATTTTGCAGTGATTTTTCTCTGTTTTTGGGGGTCCACCCAGGTGCCGGCCGGCTTCATCCCCTATGGGCGAGATGGCAAGCCGGAGAGCGTCGGCAGCGGAGCGGCGGCCAAGGTCATGGCCCAATGCCCCAAGAAGACGGCGCCGGTGAGGGGCCAACTGACCAAGACACTCGACTGAAGGTTTGGATAAGAAAGGGTCAGGGGCCCAAGGGGGTCACCTTGGCCGAAAAATCCGCCAAAAGAACTCCACCGAAAAGTTGTGGGAAGGGCTTCTTGGATTTGTTGGGGCCTTGTGTGGGGAATATGCTGCACCGAGTTAGAAACATTTAGAAACCACAGACTCAGACCAGCTGCCCTGAAGAATGCTTAGCCCTCCATTCAAACGTAGCAACAGAACACCATTGGTAGATGAAGCACCTATTGACCATTCTGATGTTTCATTGTAAGGCTGGATTCCTGGAGGGCACACTGGGTTGTAGCTGTGTTTCTGATGTGTTTGCGTTGAATCTCCCAAACCATGGCCGACCCAAGGCGCCGCCTACTGCGACTCTGGAAACTGGAGTCAGAATGGCCTAGCAGCTCCAAACGCGTCAAAAAGATAGGGCAGTGAAGGTTGCCTCATTTGTTGGGTTAAAGCAGGTGGTAAACGGCCGTAAGGCCGTAGATCGGCTTGCTTGATACCGCACGCCCGAGGATTCATAGGTGTTGGAATAGGAAACCTCCGATGAACCAAGGCAGTCCTGAGCGACTTGAAGGCGAGGAGTTGATGGTATTTTTGAAGGCTCCTTTGAATGTACACTTTTTGTCCAGTCAGAATACAGGGTTGCTCCAGACCATGGTAAAGGATTTGCCCCCCGGTACCTGGAGGGCGAGCAACCCCATCGCATCGAAAATTCCAAGGGAGAGACCAATTCACAGCTCCCAAGTTGTTGATCGACATGGGAAACCAAGTGCCTCGGTATGCTGGGGATGCCTGGCAGCGTGCCGCCAGGTGCGAAGCCGCAACGAAGTTGAGCCGGTACTTCTTCATGTGATGCCTGGGTCATAGACCAGGTCCCTTTCCCACGGGCCAACTGATGACTGGAGGGGCATCCCCAACTCAAGAAATAGGACAATGATTTGGTTGGCTGCAGCCTTGCGCTGGTGGGTGGTTTTGGGCGTTCTTGTATAGTCTTCTCGAAGCTTGCAGCCACATGGCTAGGAAGAAACAAAACTAATTACAAAGGTACTGTAAAACAATGCTAATGTTTTCATGTTTTTGTTTTTTTCCCCAGATAGCTGGCAAGCTATAGGGGTTCTTACTTCTCAAAGGTGGGATCTTCGGTGGCGAACTTTTGAGCAGGGTGCTGTGCAGGGTGCTGTGCAGGGTGCTGTGCAGGGTGCTGTGCAGGGTGCTGTGCAGGGTGCTGCGGTGGCGAAGTCTGGCAAAGGTGCTGTGCAGGGTGCTGTGCAGGGTGCTGTGCAGGGTGCTGTCCAGATGCGGTGGCGAAGTCTGGCAAAGGTGCTGTGCAGGGTGCTGTGCAGGGTGCTGTGCACTGTGCAGGGTGCTGTCCAGACTGCGGTGGCGAAGTCTGGCAAAGGTGCTGTGCAGGGTGCTGTGCAGGGTGCTGTGCAGGGTGCTGTCCAGACTGCGGTGGCGAAGTCTAGCAAAGGTGCTGCACAGGGTCAGGGTGCTGTGCAGGGTGCTGCGCAGGGTGCTGTGCAGGGTGCTGTCCAGACTGCGGTGGCGAAGTCTGGCAAAGGTGCTGTGCAGGGTGCTGTGCAGGGTGCTGTGCAGGGTGCTGTCCAGATGCGGTGGCGAAGTCTGGCAAAGGTGCTGTGCAGGGTGCTGTGCAGGGTGTTTTACACACTGCGGTGGTGAAGTCTGGCAAAGGTGCTGTCCAGAGCGAAGTCTGGCAAAGGTGCTGTGCACGGTGCTGCGCAGGGTGCTGTGCAGGGCGCTGTGCAGGGTGCTGACAAAGGTGCTGTGCAGGGGGCTGTGCAGGGTGCTGTGCAGGGTGCTGTGCAGGGTGCTGTAGTAGTGCGGTGGCGAAGTCTGGCAAGGGTGCTGTGCAGGGTGCTGTGCAAGGTGCTGTCCAGACTGTGGTGGCGAAGTCTGGCAAAGGTGCTGTGCAGGGAGCTGTGAAGGGTGGTGTGAAAGGTGCTGTGCAGGGTGCTGTGCTTTGGTTCCCACGTTGGGAACCATCAGTTCCAACCTTTAGGAATTGGAAGTTCTTTGCAATGGTAACCTCTAGTTCCCAGGTTGGGAACCATGAGTTCCAACCTCTGGGAACCGGCAGTTCCTTGCAATGGTAACCCATGGTTCCCAGGTTGGGAACCAGGAGTTCCAACCTCTGGGAACCGGCAGTTCCTTGCAATGGTAACCTGTGGTTCCCACGTTGGCAACCGTGAGTTCCAACCTTTGGGAACCGGCAGTTCCTTGCCATGAACCAAACGCAAACATTCCGGTACCGGTCCATTAAGCAAAACAAAGCGTTCTTTACCGGTCCATTAAGCAAAACCATAAAATTGTAAAGAAACTGTTTTCATATCATTTTAACATGCACCTTTTTCGTGCAAAAACATTTTTATGCCGGCCCAACAGCCAAACGCAAACATTCCGCTACCGGTCCATTAAGCAAAACAAAAGGTTCTGTTACCGGCTCAGTAAACAAAACAAAACAACATTAAGAACCATGAGTTCTAACTTTTTGCAATCAACAGATCCTTCCACTGGTAACGTTACTTTTTCAGGCTTGGAACCATGAGTTTCAAGCTTTGGGAACCCGCAGTTCCTTACAATGATAGCCGCTTAGCTTCGAAAACATAAATTCTAACTTCTGGGAACCGGCAATTCCTTGCAATGGCAACCTACGGTTCCCAATAGTTTCAAGGTCTGGGAACCGGCAGTTCCTTGCCATGGTAACCTTTGGTTCCCACGTTGGGAACCATCAGTTCCAACCTTTAGGAACTGGAAGTTCTTTGCAATGGTAGCCTATGGTTCCCAGGTTGGGAAGCATGAGATCCAACCTCTGGGAACCGGCAGTTGCTTGCAATGGTAACCTCTGGTTCCCCATGACTTCTAACCTGTGGGAACCGGCAGTTCTTTGCAATGGTAACCTGTGGTTCCCACGTTGGCAAGCGTGAGTTCCAACCTTTGGGACCCGGCAGTTCCTTGCCATGAACCAAACGCAAACATTCTGGTACCGGTCCATTAAGCAAAACAAAGCGTTCTTTACCGGTCCATTAAGCAAAACAAAAGGTTCTGTTACCGGCTCAGTAAACAAAACAAAACAACATTAAGAACCATGAGTTTTCCAACTTTTTGGAATCAACAGATCCTTCCACTGGTAACGTATGCTTTTTCAGCTTTGGAACCATGAGTTTCAAGCTTTCGCAACCGGCAATTCCTTACAATGATAGTTGCTTAGCTTCGAAAACATAAATTCTAACTTCTGGGAACCGGCAATTCCTTGCAATGGCAACCTCTGGTTCCCAGGTTGGGAACCCTAAGTTTCAAGGTCTGGGAACCGGCAGTTCTTTGCCATGGTAACCTTTGGTTCCCACGTTGGGAACCATCAGTTCCAACCTTTAGGAAACGGAAGTTCTTTGCAATGGTAACCTATGGTTCCCAGGTTGGGAAGCATGAGTTCCAACCTCTGGGAACCGGCAGTTCCTTGCAATGGTAACCCATGGTTCCCAAGTTGGGAACCAGGAGTTCCAACCTCTGGGAACCGGCAGTTCCTTGCAATAGTAACCTGTAACCTGTGGTTCCCACGTTGGCAACCGTGAGTTCCAACCTTTGGAAACCGGCAGTTCCTTGCCATGAACCAAACGCAAACATTCCGGTACCGGTCCATTAAGCAAAACAAAGCGTTCTGTACCGGTCCATTAAGCAAAACCATAAAGTTGTAAAAAAAATGTTTTCATATCATTTTAACATGCACCTTTTCGTGCAAAAACATTTTTTGCCAGCCCAACAGCCAAACGCAAACATTCCGCTACCGGTCCATTAAGCAAAACTAAAGGTTCTGTTACCGGCTCAGTAAACAAAACAAAACAACATTAAGAACCATGAGTTCTAACTTTTTGCAATCAAGAGATCCCTCCAGTGGTAACGTTACTTTTTCAGGCTTGGAACATCTTGGAACCATGAGTTTCAAGCTTTGGGAACCTGCAGTTCCTTACAATGATAGCCGCTTAGCTTCGAAAACATAAATTCTAACTTCTGGGAACCGGCAATTCCTTGCAATGGTAACCTCTGGTTCCCAGGTTGGGAACCGTAAGTTTCAAGGTCTGGGAACCGGCAGTTCCTTGCCATGGTAACCTTTGGTTCCCACGTTGGGAACCATCAGTTCCAACCTTTAGGAATTGGAAGTTCTTTGCAATGGTAACCTATGGTTCCCAGGTTGGGAAGCATGAGTTCCAACCTCTGGGAACCAGCAGTTGCTTGCAATGGTAACCTCTGGTTCCCAGGTTGGGAACCATGAGTTCCAACCTGTGGGAACCGGCAGTTCCTTGCAATGGTAACCTGTGGTTCCCATGTTGGCAACCGTGAGTTCCAACCTTTGGGAACCGGCAGTTCCTTGCCATGAACCAAACGCAAACATTCCGGTACCGGTCCATTAAGCAAAACCGAGCGTTCTTTACCGGTCCATTAAGCAAAACCATAAAGTTGTAAAGAAAATGTTTTCATATCATTTTAACATGCACCTTTTTCGTGCAAAAACATTTTTATGCCGGCCCAGCAGCCGAACGCAAACATTCCGCTACCGGTCCATTAAGCAAAACAAAAGGTTCTGTTACCGGCTCAGTAAACAAAACAAAACAACATTAAGAACCATGAGTTCTAACTTTTTGCAGTCAACAGATCCTTCCACTGGTAACGTTACTTTTTCAGGCTTGGAACCATGAGTTTCAAGCTTTGGGAACCCGCAGTTCCTTACAATGATAGCCACTTAGCTTCGAAAACATAAATTCTAACTTCTGGGAACCGGCAATTCCTTGCAATAGTAACCTCTAGTTCCCAGGTTGGGAACCGTAAGTTTCAAGGTCTGGGAACCGGCAGTTCCTTGCCATGGTAACCTTTGGTTCCCACGTTGGGAACCAGTTCCAACCTTTAGGAATTGGAAGTTCTTTGCAATGGTAACCTATGGTTCCCAGGTTGGGAAGCATGAGTTCCAACCTCTGGGAACCGGCAGTTGCTTGCAATGGTAACCTCTGGTTCCCAGGTTGGGAACCATGAGTTCCAACCTCTGGGAACCGGCAGTTCCTTGCAATGGTAACCTGTGGTTCCCACGTTGGCAACCGTGAGTTCCAACCTTTGGGAACCGGCAGTTCCTTGCCATGAACCAAACGCAAACATTCCGGTACCGGTCCATTAAGCAAAACCGAGCGTTCTTTACCGGTCCATTAAGCAAAACCATAAAGTTGTAAAAAACATGTTTTCATATCATTTTAACATGCACCTTTTTCGTGCAAAAACATTTTTATGCCGGCCCAGCAGCCGAACGCAAACATTCCGCTACCGGTCCATTAAGAAAAACTAAAGGTTCTGTTACCGGCTCAGTAAACAAAACAAAACAACATTAAGAACCATGAGTTCCAACTTTTTGGAATCAACAGATCCTTCCACTGGTAACGTATGCTTTTTCAGCTTTGGAACCATGAGTTTCAAGCTTTCGCAACCGGCAATTCCTTACAATAATAGTTGCTTATCTTCGAAAACATAAATTCTAACTTCTGGGAACCAGCAATTCCTTGCAATGGCAACCTCTGGTTCCCAGGTTGGGAACCCTAAGTTTCAAGGTCTGGGAACCGGCAGTTCCTTGCCATGGTAACCTTTGGTTCCCACGTTGGGAACCATCAGTTCCAACCTTTTCTATCTGGGGTCTATGCCGGTGTAATTTTGACTGTTTGGACTTTATGACAAATTTCATTCAAACATGAAGCAATCAATGAAGTCTATAAAGTGGCTTAAGGAGCACAGGGACCCAACGCTTGGGGTCGTCATGGGCTTCATCCAGCCTCTATCACGCCCATGTCGACACCCGGCCCCGGGGGAATAGTCATAGTCTTCTCCAACAGTCACCAAATCACGATGCCAGAAAAACATCCAAAAACCCACTTGCAAATTACAGAGCAAGACTAGCTTCATTTGATTCGTTAGTGTCAAAGCATACATTGAGCCGCGATTCGGCGATTCGCGACTGAACACATTGAAAGGGCAATCCAGCAATCCTCTTGATGTTGACGTCTGCATACATGTGGCTTCCGCTTTCTATAGCTGCACCCCCAACCCAAGCCAGTCGTGTTGTTGTTCCATTTCATTGCGGCAACCACAATTCTTTCAATGCAGAAGCAACCCTCTGCAGGAGCACCACATGTATTGCAATTAAAAAATGCCAGCTTTCAGCTCATTGATGGGTACAAGCTGGTGCCCCATAATTAGCTAAGTTGGTGTGTAAAAGGGGTTAACTGGAGTTTGGGGTGATTATATTTATACCATTTCATACCTATAGTTGTGGGTAATATACCAACCTATAACACTCCTATTAACTTTGGGCGTCGCCTTGTATTCATACATCAGATCGCATCACGCCGTGGCTGAGGCCCATGCGCCGCATGCGCCGCATGCGCGGCCGGTTGTCGATGCCGTGCGACCACTTCCGGCGCTGCTCGACAGCGGAGGGTGGGGCTGGTCTCATCGAACCTCTTGTTGATGATTAGTTTGATAGGATTGTACCTTCCAATTCCTATCATTTTTTGTTGAGATCATACTCAACTGGGGGAATCGTATTTGACACTGCTATGAAGTGATGAAACCCAGTGGTGAACTCTTTGGGACTGCTGGATCATACCAGCCCGACAAAGCGGTGCGGTTCATTCGGAATTTTTCAGGATGTCTAGCGAAAGCCAGGGATCTGGGATCATTGTAGATTCCGAACTGCTGGGTTAATGCTGTTTTGCTGTTTTCAGTCTGTTGCTTTCCCAACACACCACAGGCTTGCTCCAACTGAATATAGGTCAATCACAGCCAGAAGCCGGTAAACATGGTAAACGGTTCATTTTGCCCCTTTATTGAGCAAGTTTGCTCCCCGTTTTTATTGAGGCCGCTGGGAGCAGCCTATCTCTAAAAGATAGCGAATTCCAGGAGCAACTGCCGGGGAAACGCCTCAGGTTCTTGAAGAGCAGGTGTCGACTCCACAAGTTGGGATGAAGGAAACCCCTCTATTTGATGGTAGAAAACAATGATTTCTTATAGGTTTTCCATGGTTTTCCCGGAAATATCAAAACCTTAGGGTCAACTTCGCTAGCTTGGAAACTGGCTTGAGGCTGCAAGCACGTGGGGAAGTCACAACTTGTTGGTCAATATCGCGAACAGGGGATCAAATGGGGATCACGATTTCTTGAGCGGGATCTTAAGGGACCCTTAAGAGCCATTGCAGGAGTCAGCCGAACATAATTGGAAACAGTATTGTGGTGCTTGCTACCTTTAGATGTCCATGACCTGAAACTGGGACCACAGGTGTCAGCTTGGAAGTTTGAGGAACTGGAGGGGTGTGGATGCTCAGAGCACCATGCCGGACCATGCCACACCATCCCGAGGTGTTGCGGGGAAAGGTGACGGTTTGTCATGGTTTGCCATTATTCTTGGAGTCCCATTCATTTCCTAAAAACACATCTTCCCACACACAAAGCTTGGTGGGTTTGGATTTTAGATATTTTAGACACCCTCTGGTTTCAAACATGGCAATGGACAAAGCCACCATTGATTTCGACGATTTCCGGGTGCCCAGGTCGGTGTGGCTTGGGATCCCACCACGTTCCACTTCGATGCTGTCTCCGTGGCCCGTGGCGGTCTTGGTTAAGTCACAGGACTTGATTTGGAAAGCAAAAAATGCCAGCCCAATGCCATGAACCTACCATTTCGGGATGATTTCGACCATTTCTTTGGTAGATATTTTGTGATTATGTTCACAACATGGTCCTCATTTTGAAGGTGAGGGGAGGGTGTCCATGTCCGACAAGAGCGCAAGAGCTGTCCAGTTTCCAACTGGTTCAAGCCGCGACACCCCTCCTAGCACTGAAGAAGCCGCGTGTCGCGGGGCCAGGGCACTTCCCGAGGCCGGTCGTGAAATTGATGACTTCCAAAACTCAGGGCAGTTTAGATACTGCTGGTCTGTTTAGATGGCCATATCATTTCATATCTACATGACATTACATGATTATCCATCACCATCCTGGCAGGTTCGTTTTATGGACTCCTTGGCCCTGAGGAGATGGGAGATGGACAGCATGTCGTCCTGGATGTGCCTTCACGAAGAATCTGGGGATGTAGCGGGAGGTGATGCCCGAAAAAGCACTGGTTAGTGATGGTTACTGACGGTTACTGGGGTTTTCGATGCGGCCAAGTAGTGCTTGCCTTGACAGACGGAGTCAATTTTATGCAAGCGGACAGGTTGAACTACCCCCCAAAAGTGTAGGGACAAATGCTGACTATACACGCTTGGTGTTTTCTCAAACTCGGGCGCGGCAGATGCAACGAGCTCTGCTGGGTCGCAAGAAACGAATTATTTTCATGTACTCTCAGAAGGTTGCAATTGTAATAGCACGTTGCACATCCGGCAAATATCAACCAAAGTATATATATATAATACCAATGTTTTTTTTGGGTGGTAAGACTGCCATGATGAACCCTGGGTTAGTTTTTCACCACATTTCACGATTTCAACCAAGCTGTTTGGGAACCAGCATTCCAGAGCCAAGAAAAAACAAACTGGTGGTTATAGTCATAGTATAATGTGAATTTGATATAATGTGAATTACATGTATATATATATAGTAGTAATCCTTCAAAATGGTAGACAAAGTGACTTACCTTGATTAATTTTACTGTACATCTTCCGCATGTTTTCGGGGGGTTGCCCAAAAAACGGCAGCTGCTATAACGGTCACTGTCTCCCCTGTCGTTGAGGCTGCAATTTCTCCTCGCAATCACCTTGGCAGCCGTCAGCATCTCCTTCCTGACCAGCACGGGGATCATTAGTCGATGTCCGGCCCCAGAGATGTCAGCGGCTGGAAGAACATGGTGAATAGATTGAACAGATTGAGGATATGCTGGCTGTATTTTCGCACCCCATAGTCATGATCCTTTGATCTGAAACGAGTTGCTGGAGAATTTGTGTACCCATTGTGACGATCCGAAGGGCCATTGACCTGGACTGAAATTCTTCAGGTCCCATTTGTGCCAGCGCCGAGTATGGCGCCTGTGCCGCTGCACAGGACGGCGACCTGCAGGGAGCTAATATGAATGACAGGCTCCTAGATTCAACAGATTCGAGATGATTCAAGAGGCCAGATGGAAACGATCCCTTGAAGCTTCGTGGAAGCTTTTCCGCTTCCCATATCTTCCCATATCATGATTATCATGTTGGGTATCCCCTATAAAAATTATATTGGTAGGTACTGGTACTGTAGTACCTTTCAACAGAAATCCACCCCGAAATTTTTTGGCCCCATTGGGATGATCTGATGGTCACCTCAGTCAGTTGGATCATCGCCATCAGGTGTTTTAGCATAAACCTGTGTATATAAATTATATATATATATATATAATATAATAATAATAATATAATATAATATATATATATATATTATAAATATTTCTTATATTTCTTGGCCCCCCATGATCATGAATGTCCCAATTCCCATCGTGGCTTCTACGCCTTCCTGTATGACTACGGCTTCCGGTGGCAGGACTTCAAGGTCTTGGCAAGTTTCTTCTTGGGGGTCGTTTGCTGCAAGACGTCTGACCTGGGTCGCTGGGTGACTGGCTGGGTGCTTTTTGGTGAGCCCAGGGTGGATGGTCTGCGATGTTACCGTTGATCAGAAATGATGAGAATGATGGCTATGTGTTGGTTACCCTTTGGTAAACTAACATAGCTATTGAAAATGGCCATAGAAATAGTGGATTTACCCATTAATAGCATGGTGATTTTCCATAGTTATGTTAGTTTACCAGAGGGTATCGGTATTGTAAAGGGGAGGCCATCAAGAAAGGGAACCAACACCGATTCAGCTTTCGAGGTGCTGAATCCGATGCGGACCAAAAAGAGCGGGGATCATATTTTTGGAATGTAGACCGTAGATGTTATAGATTGCACAGACCCATGCCAAACGTTCGGATGGGTCAAGCTAAATGACTTTAAAGAAGATGCCAAAAATAGTTTGAGAGAGAAACTCGATATCTACGGTACATCAAGCCAGAGGGTTATGTAACCATTTGCCCATCATATGTTTCTACTGCGCTTGTGGCATCACTCTCCAACAGCAAAAGTGTTAGTCAGGCTTGGAAACCTGACTTAGAATTGGTTTCAAGGAAGACGCACAGGAAAACAATGTTGGACTAGTAAAAATCCATGGGTTTGTTTAGGCTCTCCCCACAACAAACCCAGCGATTTCTGATTTCCAGCGACGCCCCAGGTTCTACCAGGCGTCGGCTGACCTGCGACAGTGGCTCGGACATGTGGAAGATTTACTGTAGATCAACTGAGGTCCCAGAATTGGTTCAATTGGGAGAATTTGCAGGACCCTCCTAGGTTGGGACAACCATAATGTTAGTAAAGATAGAATAGCAATGATCAACCCCCTATATTTTGATGGTTTACACGGCCAAAATATTATGGTCACATTGGGGATGGTCCACAGGGTGCCCTAAGAACATTTACCTGGCCGCGAATTGACGATATGGACAATGCATCATTCTAATTCTAATCGATCATTTTCAAGGGAAAACACGGCTTTTCCATATCCACGCTGATTCTTTGGAGCTTCACGTTCCACAGATTCTCAGAGATTCTGAGAAGAGAGATGCTCGGACCAGTTGAGCCTTGGATGTTATTCCAGGGTTTCTCAAAAATGGAGGGGCTTTTTCTTCCATCAGCAAGTGTCAGAACTGGGTAGCCCATGGTAGCCCCACTGTTGATCCATCCGGGTTGATCCATCGAAATCGGTGCAAATGGCGACGGCTTCAGGTAGTGATGGATGTCTTCACTGCTGGCTACTTTGGTGAGAGGTTCCTGGGACTCGATTGCTGGTTGAAACGGTTTTGAGCATCTCGGGATTTGAGAATTTTCTCAAGAAATCACAGGGGAGGACCATGATCCTTTGAGAATTGGAGTTGGTGACGTTGGTGACTCATGGCTGACAATCTCTGCATTTTTCTGCAATGCTATGCTTATCACAAATCACTCCGTGAATCTTCCTGATCTGAAGTGGACGTGCCCAAAACTTCGGAGAAGCCCATGGACATGCTCTCAGGCAGCTGGGCAGTTGTGAATTTGGCCAATTCTGATTGGTTTCTGTACAGCCCCTGGGTGAGATCAGGAGATGGTTGGGAGGCTCCAGATGCAAGAGCTCTCTGGAGCTTCCCGGCTGGTGGTCATCTGCCTGTACAGCACGATCGATTTTCCCGCGCTGATTCATCATGGCCGCTGTTTAGTATGGGCCGCTGGTTGCTGAAGATTGGGCAGCTCAGAGCGAACGCGTGGGTTCAAAAAGAGGGGTGCCGCGGGTGAGGATGACGTCTGGAATCATTTAGGAATGGGCGTGGGTTAAACTGGGACGCCCCAAGAATGAATTCAGGACTTGGAGAAACATCTCGTCATGACTGTAGGCCACATTCGGCCACATGCTTGCTCTAATCAAGAGTTGTATACCGTCTTGTAATATAACATGGCTATGGAAAATCACAATTTCAATAGGTAAAGTACGGCAACTAGATACAATTTGTTTGAGTAGCCCAAAGTTACCCTCGTTGCTATTCATCGGAGCTCCTTCCAATCCATGGTTAATCGCGTGTTTCACCTCACTAAGGTTTTTTCGCTGGAGCAGTTCAGTTTGACGCCCAGAAGGGTGCGGGGTGGGCCGAGCCTTTGTGTACAGACCTGGGCTCAGATACCCTTGGGTAGCTATGATTGGCAATGGGAATCTGTCATTTTCAAGAGGGGCATCAGGCGGCGTCAGGTTCAATTTGGTGAGAACTTCTATTCTACCTTTGCTTTCCCGGAAAGGTGTTTTTCTCAGTTGAGAGGCCTTTTTTGACACCGAGGTAGCTCAATCACTGGGAGTTTAACTGAAGGTAAGAATAGATCAGCAACTAAACTAGACGAATCTAGACGATATTTGGGGCTTACCGAAACTAGAGGACCCAAAAAACCCGTAGTTACCACTTGTCATAAATGACTTTCACTGGGGTCACGGCTTTAGAAGCATTTCATCCCACAACGCTTGCGTCAGCGCAGTCTCCAGGACAGGGCCCAGAGCTGGTGATGTACTGCCGCCGTGCCCTCAGAGGCTTCGAGGACCACACATGGCCATCACTGGGGAAAGTGATAAACTGTTGATAAACTTTAATAAACCAAGCAATTTGAGGTACTGACGTATCAATGCGTATCATATTTTCACAGAAACCCAGAGTGGAATCTCTTGCCTAGTCTGGGCTCCACAATGAAGACACGTGTCCAAGCTCCGACAACACGCCATCGATTCTCAGAACAATTAGGACGAGCCAGTGGATTTGGAAGGACACGCCGAAGTACAATAATTTGGTAGAAATATCATGAAATATCTATATAGTAACTGCTGTTGATTTCGTCACTGTGTCTTCTCCAACTCCTAAAGCATCATAAACTTTACACGTCAAAAACCACTAACCCATGGGGGCCAACCTGGATAACCTGGTCAAAGCAATCCCTTCCGTAACAAATGAAAACGCCCAACAGACTCTTGAGTGGTGGATTTTGAATTGTGGCCTTCCAATTTTATTCGGGGAACATTTCACACACACACACAGATGGATGGATGGATGGATGGACGGACAGACAGACACAGACAGACAGACAGACAGACGGACGGACCGACAGACAGACAGACAGACAGACAGATAGATGTATGAATGACTTGTTTTGTGAGGGCTACATATCTGGAACCTCATATCCTACATACAATATTCTACATAGCATCCTATCAAAACCAAACTATGTTTTGATGATTTATGTATAGTAATATAGTATATCCACATATATCCACCAGGTGCGCTGGCATTGCCCCGGCTGAGGACGACGCAGCTGGTCTCGTGGTCCAAGCTGAAGCGGCTTAGATGTGGACCGTCCTGGGCTGGGCTGCAGGTGGCACCTTTCGCAAGAAATGGGCGAAGAACGCAGTGAAAAGTTCCGCCGTGCTGCGCGTGCCGCACCTATGTCTATATCCATACTGTGTAGTTAGTTATATATGTATATATGTATATGTATATATATGTATATAAGTATATGTGCATCATATTTATGAATTTATGCATTTTATGCTCAATATCTATGAAATCATAACCATATCATATCTGTATATCTATATAATTTGGTATGAAATGATTGATGCATTTATTCATCTTGCATTTGTCTATGTATTCAATTGTGCATCACTTTTTGCAGTGTGTGGCTTCACAGATTAGTTTGGGTTTCAACAATTGGATGGCCGTGCTTCCAACGTTTTTCCCCCGAGAAAAGGTTCAAAGGCTGTTCCCAGCAAGCTGAATTGTAGCCTCCCAGTTGCCAGGCTGATAGGCAGACGATCCATAGCATTTTGGCTCATGGAGCTCAGCTTTTGCGCTTTGCAGAATGATAAATGATAGAAAAGTGAACCCCCAAAAAAGTGGGCTCTGGTATTTGAATTTGGGTCTGTTTTTTCATGCTTGTCACACCCCTTTGGGTGCCCTCCAGACATTTCACGGCACGACACTGGCTGCGATTTCCCAGTCGTGACTTCCGTGAGAAGCTTTGGGGGTGTTGCATGGTGTTGTCATATCGACAAATACCCAAAATGAAACCGCTTTGCAAGGCCGCCCAAAATGAAACCTCACAGGTTAACCACTTGAGACTCACAATGAATACCACACCTACCTTATACCACAGCGTTAATAGGTTCACCTCCACTACAAAATAGATGCATTGCTTTAGAAAAACGACATGTATCATATCCAACTTTGGCATGCAGACCACCATTGAGACGGATCCCCAATTTTTTTTGGTCGCAACAGGCCACCAAAACCGAAGATTCCAACAGTTATCTCCACTTCTCCCAGCTGCCACGGTGCCATGTCACGCCTGGTAGCCGCCATGGAGCAGCGGCTCCAGCTACTGATGGAGCAGCTACCGCTGGGTGAAGCAGGCGCTCGTTTTGGCCGTATTTTATGGTGCAAAACCTAGTGGCATTTGCCAGAAATGCTGAAAAAATCATGGGAAAATGATGGAACATGGACTATCAGAGCGACAATCAACTTGGAGGTTTATAGCTAGAAAAAACAACAGAAAAATCATATGGCAATGGAATATCCTCGAACTAGCCATCGAGGTTTAGAGCTGGGAAATCATTGACCTATAATTGGGGAATTTTCCGGCACGCCATGTTTGTCTACCGGGTATATTTATGAGATGGCCTTTTCCAACAATCATGATCATTTTATGTGGGTTTGTCCAAAAATGGAGGCACCACGGCGAACATGAGTCGAATGAGGTTCTGAGTCCTGTGAGCTCCGTAACCGCCGTAGCCATTTTGGTTCAAGGGCTGAATCACTGACAAAACGCCTCCGGGCCTCGGTCTTGGCTGAGTTCGACTTTGAGTTCGCGCGAAAAGAATCATGGCGCGCGGCATCATCAAGCACTTGAAGCGCATGTATGCGCCCAAGCAGTGGATGTTGGATAAGCTCCGTGGTCGATGGGCTCCCAAGCCAAACGCTGGTCCGCACAAACTGCGTGAGTGCCTTCCCCTGATTGTCATGTTGCGGCAGCGCCTGAAGTATGCCCTGACCTACCGTGAGGTGAAGATGATCGTCATGCAGCGCTTGATCAAAGTGGACGGAAAGGTCCGCAGCGACATGTTCTACCCCGCAGGTTTCATGGATGTGGTGCAGATTGAGAAGACCAAGGAGAATTTCCGACTTCTATACAACACCAAAGGCCGATTCATGCTCCACAAGGTGGGAATGGGTCAGTTCCCCCATGGAATCCCTTTCTGTTCGCATGAAAATATCTCAGTAACATGTTATGTCCTTCTATGGCATTACAGGTGTACATTGTACATATCCCATCATCTCCGCATTTTTGATCATCATGTTCGATCCCAAAAAAAAACACCACAGTCATCGGCAACTTTCGCCATTTCCAGGTGGCGAAAGAGGAGGCCAACTACAAGCTGTGCCGTGTGAAGAAGGTCATGCGAGGTCCCCGTGGCATCCCCTACGCGGTGACGCACGATGGTCGGACTGTGCGCTATCCCGACCCAGACGTCAAGGCACACGACACCGTGAGGTGGGGAGCCGTTTTTAGTCACCGATCTCCTATGGATTCATGGGGATTTTTGCAAGCCATTGAACCATCAGAAATGGTGGTTTCATGGGAGCCTAATGGGGGTTTGATGATCAAGAATATCAAGATGTCAAGTTGCCATATTATCCATATTTGGGATGAACATCCATCAACAACAGCTCTTTGGGGTGTGAAAAGCCAAGGGATTCCATTGGGTGAACTGACAAATCAATTTCTCCAGGTTAAACTTGGAGACGGGCAAGATCTTAGATCATGTGAAGTTTGAGACGGGCAACCTGGTGATGATCAGCGGCGGAAACAACATTGGCCGCGTAGGAACCATCACCCATGAAGAGAAGCACCCGGGCTCCTTCGACACTTCTGCTGAGTTTTGGACAGTCTTTCCCATGTCTTTTCTCACCCATTCCACCAAACAAATAGGGGATCTGGGAAGATTTCGTATTTTGAGGTCATCCTTGACGTAGGAAATGGTGCACGTCAAGGACGCCATGGGACACACCTTCAACACTCGACTGGAGAACGTCTTTGTCATCGGTGACTGGATGGAGATCGCCATACACAACTAGAGTTTTAGGGTCATTTTTGGGGCACGTACACACAAAGAGATATATATATATATAATACACATTATAAATAAATAAATAAGTGTATATATATATATCTATCTCTCTCTCTCTGTGTATATATATATACGGATTATAATTTATAAGATGTTATAAGTTATAAGTTCATCCATATTACATAACCCATATAACTGATACAACTCATGTTCATCCGTGTTTGGTGAGGCTGAAGCGATTCACCACCTCTTAGGTGACGGCCAGAAGCCTTGGATCTCGCTGCCCAAGGGCCAAGGTATCAAGCTGAGCATCATCGAGGACCGTGCGGCCAGGATGAAGTGAGGACGGCTGCCGTTGGACCGTTGGATGTGGCGAAGCCCTTGAGGAAAAAAAGGGACACAGTGAGGGAGAGACGACTCGAATCTAACAGTAAGTTAATAGTGAACTCCGGTGGAGTAGGAATATGACAGCAATTCGCATGTAGAGTAGACTTCGAACAATACGCTTTAGTAATAAGTGGGACCTAAGTAGGAGAGAGAGAGAGAGAGAGAGTAGCATAATATAACAGTAATAACAGATAACAGATAAATCAACCAATAGATTAGTGGAAGAATCGATCATGGGCATTTTTGCTCCGGGTGATCTCCAAGACATGGGCCCATCCATGACATCCATGACATCCATCGGGGGAAGTTCGCCAGGTGAGCTGAAGGCCTGGGAGAAGTTCCTGCAGGAAACTTTGCAGGATCCGCTCATATGCCTTGCTGTCGCCCGGATCTCAGAGGGTGACCATGGATATAGCCTGTGCCTCCTGTGAACATACAAAACGCGAAATGGACATCTATGTCTGTTTTCCGTGGACGTGATTTACACAAATGGTGAATTGTGAATTTTCTATATCTATGCTGCTGCTAGTTTATTGGAGGGTATATCATTACATCACCATCTGTCTGCAGGTGTTGTTCTTCTACTTTTCTGCAGGTTTGCATCATGCTGATGCCACTGGGAGCCTTCCGCGATATGCTGAAGGACCGGGGGCAGAGGTGGCCAAGTGAACGTCGCAAGTGGGGCACAGATGGCAAGCCCCCCCAAAAATCCCCAATAATATGGGCTGATACTGAAGACCATTCACTGGCGGTGATTCACTGGCCTCAGTTTTTGGCTCTCCGCTACCACCTTACCACCTTCTTGGAGCATCCACAAGCTTGAAATCCACAGACGCAGAGCCGCACAGTTTCAGAGGATGCACTTCAAGTAGCAATCAAATTTAGCGAAGGCTACAGTAGCAATGGCCCGGAATCCAGAACAGTGATCGTGGTCACTGCTGGGTGGGATGTCCGAAGATTAGTGGTTGTTTACCTGGCACATTGTGGAAATCATCCTTGACATTGGGAGATGGTGTCGGTCTCGTTAGCACCAGTAGTGTCACCCAAAAAAAATGCAATCGGTGCCCGCAGGAGATGGGTGGAAGCATCCTAATGGTGGTAGCCCTGCTGCCACCTGGCGCGTGCCGACCCTAACAAGCAACGGGTCAGAGTTCGGTGCTTGGGGTGGTGGATGGTGATGGTTTGGAACCCCGAAACATGATCCGTTAACTAGTGGATTTAGCAGGTACCCAGGTACCCTATTTTGAGAATTTCAGACACACCCTCTAATCAGAGGTTACCCAGGGATCCTTCAACCCCTAACCCCACCAGTTTGTCATTGGCTGACATATGGTTGGATCCTGTGTGTTTGCTACCGGCGAAATGCAGCAACTCCGCCGCAACCGTGGCTTACCAGTGACAGCACAAGTGGCCTACCGGCCTTCAGATCACTGGCTCAGCCGGGCTCAGCCGGGCAGCCCATGCTGTGGTATGCCATTGCCAAATCGAGTGGGTGCCAACTATGAGGAGGAAGAAGACCTCTTAAGAGGCAGATGGAGGCGAGTCGGCTTGCCGCCTGTTCCGAACATGTGAACCCCCCACAGCCATGGCCCAATGGCCATGGTGTTGCTATTCTCATAGCCGCAGTTGCATCCAGAGGTGCCGCGGCTTAGGATCCCGCACGTCTCAGCACCTCTCAGCAATGACCAGGCCAAAGAAAGGGCAAACAAGCCATGACATCGATGAAGAATTCCCTTTTGGCATCAAGCTCAGCGCCCTGGTTCCATCTGGTTCTGTTGGGTGCAGTGGATTAACGGAGTGGCCGGTCAGCAATGCCAATGGCATTGGTGGAAGTGGCCATGCACATCCATGCAATCCCAGCCTTACAGGCTTACAAGAAACAGACATGCATAAACCTCAGCTGGAAAGATACTTGCAGTGCAAGATAGCTGGTTGTGTTGGTAATCCTTGTGCTGTTGGTTATACATTTGTGATAATCGTGGCCAACATGTGCCTATTACTGTATATCCTATCATATTCTTGGCATTGCTGGGATAAATTTAATATAAAATAGTATAACATACAAAATATGGCATAATATAATTTTAAATCAAATCAAATCTTATATTATACTGTACACACACACACACGCACACATATACATATATATATATGTTATATATACATATAAATATGTGTGTGTGTATATATGTATATATATATTATACACATTGTTTATAACATATATAAAGTGTGGTATATATATATATACATGTATATGTATATACATAATAAATATTTATATACGCGATTTTTAAAATTGTATCTATACTATCAGGTATTACTTATGACCTTATCCCACTTCTTGCTGCTAACACAACAGCAGTGCTTCGTGCATCATCGGTTTCATCCCAAAATTGGTTGGGCACAATCACCACCCATCGACCTTCCAAGCGTTTTCAAGCCTTCAAACATCTCCAGCCTCCAACTTCCCAAAATTCGCCATCATCCAGATATCTCCAAGCTCCAAAATTCAGACTTCTCCGCTCAGATACGAAGACTACGGCCATGTTGGCGGTTGGGGTTTGCTTCCTCTTTGTGGTGTTGGTGAAGGTAGTGATGTTCCCCTCGCCCAGCGAGATGCCGCTGCCGCCGCGCGCTGCGGCGGCGGGGGCCTCATCCAGCGATGCAGCCAGCTTTGGTGGGCTGCAGATGGCCACGAAGGACCCCAAAACGGCCTGAAAAAAATTGAGAGTGTTGGAGGGCAATGGGCAGTTTTGTGGGTGAAATCTTTGTTTTTGGTCATCCGATTTTTTGGCAATTCAAATCCCAATCTTTGCGGTACGGGCGTCAGGAACAGCCAGGAGAAGGGGAGAACCTTGCCTTCTCAATAGTGCTGGGGTGTGACCTTTCGGGGCACCTTAGAGGTGCCGAAGTAGATCCAGAGAGCCAGGATCCTTGCAGGGTTTCTGAGGTGTTCTGAGGCGTGTTTTCGAATGGCAGTTGCTGATTCCTTTTGTCTCGGCTGTTGGTGCAACACAGGCCTTTCGCCCCGGGGTCTGGTTTCCGTTGAAAACACATAGGGACGGGTCAAAACGTACTTTTCCCCAAATAGTGTGTCCACATGTGTCCACACTGAGGGGTTTTTACGGTAGGAGTAAAGGCCGGGGTTTGAGGGGTGCTCCATCTGGGTTGCGGCCTTTTTTTAAATTCTCGCATAAAATTGCTCTTGTGAGATGTCCATGTCCATTTTGATTGCGCAAGCTCGCACAAAGTCGGCACGGTCTGCGCCACGAGTTTTTCCGGGTTTTGAGACGCGGCATTTTTCCTGGAAATTCTTGCATAAAGTGGCTCTTGTCAGATGTCCATTGCATGTCGACTGTGCAGGCTTGTAGAAAGTGTGCGGCCAACTTCTGGGCCCCGGCTATTTTCCTGCAGATTCTTGCATAAAAATGTTCTTTTGAGATGTCCATGTGCATTTTGATTGCGCACGCTCGCGCCAGATGTGGGTAAGGGTGTTGTCCCGGCCTTGGGGCCCGGCATTTTTCTTGTCAATTCTCCAAAGATGGCTCTTGTGAGATGACCATGCGCATTTCGATTGCGCAGGCCGGCACAAAATGTGCGCCTAAGTTCTGGGCCTTGGCCTCTTTCCTGTAAATTCTCGCATAGGCTTGTGAGAGGTCCATGTGCATTTCGATTGTGCAGGCTTGCACCAAAGTGTGCGCCTAAGTTTTGGACCCCGGCGTTTTCTCTATAAATTCTTGCGCGAAATTCTTTTGTGAGATGTGCGTGTGCATTTCGACCGCGCAGGCTCGCACAAAGTGTGCGCCTAAGTTTCGGGCCCTGGCATTTCCGGTAAATTCTCGTATAAAACTGCTCTTGTGAGATGACCATGCGCATTTCGATTGCGCAGGCCGGCACAAAATGTGCGCCTAAGTTCTGGGCCTTGGCCTCTTTCCTGTAAATTCTCGCATAGGCTTGTGAGAGGTCCATGTGCATTTCGATTGTGCAGGCTTGCACCAAAGTGTGCGCCTAAGTTTTGGACCCCGGCGTTTTCTCTATAAATTCTTGCGCGAAATTCTTTTGTGAGATGTGCGTGTGCATTTCGACCGCGCAGGCTCGCACAAAGTGTGCGCCTAAGTTTCGGGCCCTGGCATTTCCGGTAAATTCTCGTATAAAACTGCTCTTGTGAGATGTCCATGTGTGTTTCGACGGCACAGGCTCAAACAAAGTGTGCGCCAAAGTTTTGGGCCCCGGCATTTTCCTGCAAATTCTCGCATAGAATTGTTCTTATGAGATGTCCATGTGCATTTTCGATGCGCAATTCTCACATACATGGGTTCTTGCGGAGATCCTGCCACATTCCTCTCTACATTCCTCTCTGAGAGGGAGGATCTTGTGGAGATCCTGGTGGGGTCCTCTCTAAGAGGTCCTTGCGTGAAGATCTTGCAGATGCCATGTCTTAGAGGTGCTTGTGTGAAAGCTCTTGTGGAAGGCTCTTGGGAGGTTCTTGTATCAAGATCTTGTGCGATCCGCCCCAGCAGCAGCAGCAGGTCCTTTTATGACGGTCTTGTGAGATTTGTTTCGGGGATCTTGGCCCACGTCTTGTACAATTCCTTGTGAAAAGATCTTGTGGAGATCCTGGTTAAACGTTGACAGAGGCCTTTGCACGATCTTGTAAAGTTCCTCGTGGGAAGCTCTTGAAGAGGTCCTGGTGGTATCCTTTATATAGGGCTCCTTACATTGTCCTCCTACCCTCCACACTGTTTGGGGCCTCTTGCCGGGTGTAATGTGATGTCTGTTTCACGGGATGATGCCTTTTCGAGCTATTGTTTGATGTTCACCAGCGTGCCGGGGTCTTGATCACCCATTGGCTGAGGAAACCCTACAGCAACCAGAGAGAGCAAGAAAATGACGACAACCTTGCGCAAAGAAGCAAGGATGCGGACGACCAAGATCAGCTGGGCAATGAGGACCAAGATCAACAAGGTAAGCAGCATTTTGAGGATGAAGATGACCAGAAAGAGAAGGATGATGACGATGAGGAGCTCTAGTTTTCTATTAAATGGCTTACAACCCCCTGTGAGGTTATTCCCTATGAGTTATAGGTGACTGATAGCTTCTAACCACAGCTGATGTTCAACTTGGCTTCTGAGTGATGATCCAAATAAACCAAACCATCTTTATCATCAACGTGACAGGCATGTGGTTGATTCTTGGTGATCATTTTTTTTGCCGTGCATCTCTTCCACCCAGAGGTCAGCACCATGAATTTAGGGTGCTGCTGAGATCAGGAGAAGCAACAGAACCCCGATGACGATGACGAGAAGCCCCGAGAGGAGGAGGATGACCCCTTTGACAAAGATCAGAACGAGGAATTTGAGAAGGACAAGGACGACCAGGACGAACAGAGTGGCCTCTCCCAGCCCGAGCCAGATGCCGAAAAGAGTACTTTGCCGGGAATTAGAGGAACACCATCATCACTATCATCACTATCATCTCCATCATCTGCACCATCTGCATCATCTGCATCATCTGCATCATCTGCATCATCTGCATCATCTGCATCATCTGCATCATCGCTATTACCGTCGTCACCGCTGTCATCGCCATCATCGCCATCATCACCATCATCTGCATCATCTGCATCACCGCCATCATCGCCATCATCGCCATCATCGCCATGATCGCCATGATCGCCATGATCGCCATGATCGCCATGATCGCCATGGTCCCCAGGATCGCTTTGATTGCTTTGATCGCCATGATCGCCATGATCGGCATGGTCCCCATGATCGCTTTGATCGCCATGATCGCCATAGCCGCCATGATCGCCATCATCATCGTCATCATCATCATCATCATCATCTTCATCATCATCATCATCATCATCATCATCATCATCATCAAAATCATCATCATCATCATCATCACCATCATGGCCATCATCATCATCATCATCACCATCATCATCATCACGATCACCATGGTTGTCATGATCATCATGATCATCATCATCAACAACATCATCATCATCATCGTCACAATCACCTTTCTCATCCTCATCCTCATCCTCATTCCCATGCTCCTCTTTCTCCTCCTCCTCCTCCTCCTCCTCATCGCCATCGCCATTCCATCATCATCATCATCATCATCATCATCATCATCATCATCACCATCATCATCATCATCATCGTCGTCGTCATCGTCGTCGTCGTCGTCGTCGTCGTCGCCGTCGTCGTCGTCGTCGTCATTGCCACCGTCATCATGACCATTATCTGAACATCAACATTGTCATCATTGTCACCGCCATCATGAACATCAATAACTTCATCATTATCATCATCATCATCATCATCACCATTTTCATCATCACCATTTTCATCATCATAATTTTCATCATCACTTGCACCATCGTCATCAACATCGTCATCAACATCGCCATTTTGATCATTGTCTTCGCCGACATCACCATCGTGACCATCGCCATCGCCATCGTCATCGTCATCATCATCATCATCGTCGTCATCATCATCATCGTCATCATCACCATCCTTATGCTTGAACTCTCTTGCCCGAGGCGAAGATCAAGAGGACGATGAACAAAAGGACGATGATCAAAAGGACGATGAACAAAAGGACGATGAACAAAAGGACGATGATCAAAAGGACGATGAACAAGGAAACCAGGACCAGGACGACAAACAACCTGATGAGGTCCATGTCCGGAAGTGGGGGCACAGAAATTGAACTTGACCCTTGAACGTACAGACCCCAAAAGACTTGGGGGATACCCATTACCACATCACATCTCACTTCCTTGTAGGTCTCCCATGATTCCGGCGGCAGGTTAAACCACTGCACCAGTGGCAACCAGTGCAACACAAGAATCGGGGGCACAAAATTAAACCCGGAGGGCATGAGTCTTTTGGCGAAAGTCAACCATTTTCAAGACAAGGACTTTCATTTCTTCACCTCATGTTGTTTTCTGTTTCCCTGCAAGGCTGGCACATCTGCAGAGGATGCGAAACCCACCAGCGAAGATCAGGCACATGGGGTCAGGGTGTAGAGATGTTGATCCAGATCCTTGGCACTGTCACCATCCAGAAGCATCCTAGGTCCCTAGGTCCTACCCTAAATGCAAGCTCCCTAAACAAGAAAAACCATAGAAGGGGGCTATCCAACAAGATAACCCTCAGTTTCTTCTTTTGTATCACGACGGTGTGGCCTTGGGACTTCTGTTTGCACCACGCATACCCGCCAAAAAACGGAACGGTCCCAAGAATGGCATTGGAAGGCATGAGCGAAAGTCAACCATTTTCAAGACAAGGACTTTCATTTCTTCACCTCATGTTGCTTTCTGTTTCCCTGCAAGGCTGGCACATCTGCAGACGATGCGAAACCCACCAGCGAAGATCAGGCACATGGGGTCAGGGTGTAGAGATGTTGATCCAGATCCTTGGGACTGTCACCATCCAGAAGCATCCTAGGTCCCTAGGTCCTACCCTAAATGCAAGTTCACTAAACAAGAAAAACCATAGAAGGGGCTATCCAACAAGATAACCCTCAGTTTCTTCTTTTGTATCACTACGGTGTGGCCTTGTGACTTCTGTTCGCACCACGCATACCAGCCAAAAAACGCGACGATCCCAAAAATGGCATTGGAAGGCATGAGTCTTTTGGCGAAAGTCAACCATTTTCAAGACAAGGACTTTCATTTCTTCACCTCATGTTGTTTTCTGTTTCCCTGAAAGGCTGGCACATCTGCAGACGATGCGAAACCCACCAGCGAAGATCAGGCACATGGGGTCAGGGTGTAGAGATGTTGATCCAGATCCTTGGCACTGTCACCATCCAGAAGCATCCTAGGTCCCTAGGTCCTACCCCAAATGCAAGCTCCCTAAACAAGAAAAACCATAGAAGGGGGCTATCCAACAAGATAACCCTCAGTTTCTTCTTTTGTATCACTACGGTGTGGCCTTGTGACTTCTGTTGCACCACGCATACCCGCCAAAAAACGCAACGGTCCCAAAAATGGCATTGGAAGGCATGAGCGAAAGTCGACCATTTTCAAGACAAGGACTTTCATTTCTTCACCTCATGTTGTTTTCTGTTTCCCTGAAAGGCTGGCAAATCTGCAGACGATGCGAAACCCACCAGCGAAGATCAGGCGCATGGGGTCAGGGTGTAGAGATGTCGATCCAGATCCTCGGCACTGTCACCATCCAGAAGCATCCTAGGTCCCTCGGTCCTACCCTAAAGGCAAGCTCCCTAAACAAGAAAAACCATAGAAGGGGGCTATCCAACAAGATAATCCTCAGTTTCTTCTTTTGTATCACTACGGTGGCCTTGGGACTTCTGTTTGCACCACGCATACCCGCCAAAAAACGCAACGGTCCCAAAAATGGCATTGGAAGGCATGAGTCTTTTGGCGAAAGTCAACCATTTTCAAGACGAGGACTTTCATTTCTTCACCTCATGTTGTTTTCTGTTTCCCTGAAAGGCTGGCACATCTGCAGACGATGCGAAACCCACCAGCGAAGATCAGGCGCATGGGGTCAGGGTGTAGAGATGTTGATCCAGATCCTTGGCACTGTCACCATCCAGAAGCATCCTAGGTCCCTCGGTCCTGCCCTAAATGCAAGCTCTCTAAACAAGAAAAACCATAGAACGGGGCTATCCAACAAGATAACCCTCAGTTTCTTTTTTTGTATCACTACGGTGTGGCCTTGTGACTTCTGTTGCACCACGCATACCCGCCAAAAAATGGCATTGGAAGGCATGAGCGAAAGTCAACCATTTTCAAGACAAGGACTTTCATTTCTTCACCTCGTGTTGTTTTCTGTTTCCCTGAAAGGCTGGCACATCTGCAGACGATGCGAAACCCACCAGCGAAGATCAGGCGCATGGGGTCAGGGTGTAGAGATGTCGATCCAGATCCTTGGCACTGTCACCATCCAGAAGCATCCTAGGTCCCTCGGTCCTACCCTAAAGGCAAGCTCTCTAAACAAGAGAAACCATAGAAGGGGGCTATCCAACAAGATAACCCTCAGTTTCTTCTTTTGTATCACTACGGTGTGTGGCCTTGTGACTTCTGTTTGCACCACGCATACCCGCCAAAAAATGGCATTGGAAGGCATGAGCGAAAGTCAACCATTTTCAAGACAAGGACTTTCATTTCTTCACCTCGTGTTGTTTTCTGTTTCCCTGAAAGGCTGGCACATCTGCAGACGATGCGAAACCCACCAGCGAAGATCAGGCGCATGGGGTCAGGGTGTAGAGATGTCGATCCAGATCCTTGGCACTGTCACCATCCAGAAGCATCCTAGGTCCCTCGGTCCTACCCTAAAGGCAAGCTCCCTAAACAGGAAAACCATAGAAGGGGGCTATCCAACAAGATAACCCTCAGTTTCTTCTTTTGTATCACTACGGTGTGGCCTTGGGACTTCTGTTTGCACCACGCATACCCGCCAAAAACGCGACGACCCCAAAAATGGCATTGGAAGGCATGAGTCTTTTGGCGAAAGTCAACCATTTTCAAGACAAGGACTTTCATTTCTTCACCTCATGTTGTTTTCTGTTTCCCTGAAAGGCTGGCACATCTGCAGACGATGCGAAACCCACCAGCGAAGATCAGGCGCATGGGGTCAGGGTGTAGAGATGTTGATCCAGATCCTTGGCACTGTCACCATCCAGAAGCATCCTAGGTCCCTAGGTCCTACCCTAAATGCAAGCTCCCTAAACAAGAAAAACCATAGAAGGGGGCTATCCAACAAGATAACCCTCAGTTTCTTCTTTTGTATCACTACGGTGTGGCCTTGTGACTTCAGTCGCACCACGCATACCCGCCAAAAAACGCGACGATCCCAAAAATGGCATTGGAAGGCATGAGTCTTTTAGCGAAAGTCAACCATTTTCAAGACAAGGACTTTCATTTCTTCACCTCATGTTGTTTTCTGTTTCCCTGAAAGGCTGGCACATCTGCAGACGATGTGAAACCCACCAGCGAAGATCAGGCGCATGGGGTGCGGGTGTAGAGATGTTGATCCAGATCCTTGGCACTGTCACCTAAGCGGAGTGCCATGTTGAGCCCGATGGAGGATGGTCACTATCCTAGTGATTCTGGTGCAATGCAGTCACGGCCAGACATGATGTCCCCATGGCACGCCCTATGCTCATGCAGATTGCTAGATCCAAATGGATACACATGGCAGCAAAAAGCTAATAGATTTATTTTGCCGCAGGGGGCGTCAAGCATTCTGCTGGGCAAATTGCAGACACCTCACAATATCCTAACAATAAACACATGCAGGCTGTTTTGTCCATATCTGCACTTTGACATCGGGTGACACAGAGTGACGGTGACGAAGGGAAACCACCCAAACTAGTTTCTCTTCAGTCGGTGAAATATTCTAATTCTCTCTCTCTCTCTATATATAATATAACGTACTGTGTTTGTACTTATTTGCGCTCATTTTTAGCTATGAATGACATATATGCATTATTGTGATTTGGCATCAAGATATTGTTCAGCCTTGGCTTGTTGGATTGGCACAGCTTCTCATTTTGTCTGCCGGAAGGCCTCCAAGGATGGCGATGGCGCGACCAAGGAGGAAGAGAAAGCTGAGGAGAACGAGGTGCTGATGCTTTCTCAAGCATGGCAGCGACATCCAAGTACCAATGTGTTCAGGGAAAACTGTGGTGAAGGGCAGGTTAGTGGATGGTTTTTGGCAATCAATGGGGAAATATATCGAACACAGAACATTCCCTAGCCATAGCTGCATGAACAGGATAGATGTCCCTTTTCCAACCGTTCGGCTGGTGTTTTTGGTGGGGTACACCTCATGTTTCACAACAGATACCTAAGCCATGGCCATTGGTATTTTCAGTGACAGATTATCTTTGGGGCGGTCCCCCCCCTACCGATCAACCAGAGTTATTCTTAATCGGGGTTGACAATTACCAAACCCGCCCCCAAAAAGAATTGCACACAAGAACATCAGTGACTGCAGCTCATGCTGCAGCAGCATCACTGTGGAACTGAACTGAAGTGAAATAACTAGATTGGCAGCCATGCACCTAGATTTTCGGTGTGTGTGTGTGTGCGGATTTACTCGGATTTAGTTTAATTGGATTGACCACATAACCAACTAGAAGTTAAACTTTTGGCAATCAGCAAACCACCAGAGCCACCACAGCTGTTTCCGTGGACGGTTTCTTGTGTTTTGTGATGTTCACTTGAGTCATTCAGTACATCTTAATACAATCGTGCGGGAAGCAGATATGTTTCCCAGCCATACTTAGATTCCAATCCTTTCTGAGATAAGATGTTCATTCTTGTGCATAATATAGATATAGATTTAATAGATAAGTAGAATAAACAAGCAAACACACACATATATATATATAAACCATAAAGCTAAATAAATAAATAGAGATATAAATAGATAAATGCATAAATAGATGAATTAAAATAAATACATAATTTAAATAAATAGATACACAGACAAATAAATAATCACACAGGTAAAATAAAGAAATATATAAATAAATAAATACATAGATAAATACACAACTAAATAAATGAATAACTAATTAAATATGTATATAAATATATAAGTGCGCTCACATTTTTATATTTACTACATATAATTATATAATTACATACATACATACATACATACACATATATATATACGTATATTTATTGATTTACCTATTTATTTCTAAACATACACGCAAATTCTCTAAGCCACTACAAACTAAAGATTGAGCAGGGAGTCTCCGAAAAAAAGTTGTTTTAAGATGTTCCAGTGCGGGGTGCTTTTTGCACAGAGCAAAGATGTCCTGGAAGGCGTCCTCAACAAACGTTTTTGGTTGCTGCGCTGACCCTCTTGGAATCATGAGCCACCCTTTGCGCCACCCTTTGCGCCACCCTGTGCGCCATCACTTGCTATTTGTGCTAAGCGCAGACTTATATACTGTGGATGGACAAAATTCTGCATCACTTTGGATGGTTGAAACCCCACACACACAGACAGACACAGAGAGAGAGAGAGAGATAGATAGATAGATAGATAGATATATATATATATATATAAATAATCAATGGGATAAACCACCTATCAACTGGGGCATGGTTTCTTCCATCCACTGTATCAATAAAAATCCTCCACACATGCCTTGCATATTGCGAGCGACATGAAGGCCTCTGAAAGTGGTGCTAGCTCAGCAACAGCGGCCCCATCTGAAGAAACTCCAAAGGCTGCTGTTCCTTCTGAGGCACAGTTGAGTCTGGACATTGAAATTATTCTCCGTAGTCGCTTTGTTGTCACTGTGATGTTGAGTTGATTCATCTTGTCTCATCCATTTCCCTTGTAGATACCGATATTATTACTATTGCAAGTGCACAGGCAGCAGAAAGAGCTCCACAGTGCATCTTGAGGTAGTGTCAGAACAAGCGCGTCCATGTCAGATGTTTTAGCGATTCTTGCGCAGACGTGTGTAGCAGAGCACAGTTACCTTTGAAACATATGCTCCGACTGTCTTGAAAGGGAGACCTTTATTCATGTCTTGTTGTCTAGTTGATGCACTGCTGTACTGACCTTTTTAACTTAGACTGATGAGTTTTCCTTCGTGCTATCGGTGGCTATCGGTGGCTAGCTTGGCCCCAATTTGCGATCACACCTTTCCCAAATATTGCAAGCAGCATGCAGGCCCCTCAGAGCGGAGCCAGCTCAGCAACAGCCGCCCCAGCTGCGGAAGAAACTCCAAAGGCTGCTGTTCCTTCTGATGCACAGTCATCGGGTCTGGACATAGACAGAGACCTTTCCCGGCGTTCATTTTCTTTTGGTTGTTTGTGATGTCCACTCGGGTGCTTCAGTTTTTCTCCTCGCAGAGTCACCCCCCACAGAGCAAAGATGTCGTGAAAGGCTTCCTCCACACACGTTTTTTCCGGGAGATGTTGGCTCATGCAGTTGTATTTGGTTGCTGTGCTGATCGTCTTGGAATCATGAGCCACCCTTTGCATCCCTGTGCGTTATTGTTATCAGTTGCTATATGTGCTTGTCAGTGATTTGTTCACACTTGCCTTGCATATTGCGAGCGGCATGAAGGCCCCTGCGAGCGGTGCCAGCTTGGCAACAGCGGCCCCAGCTGCAGAAGAAACTCCAAAGGCGGCTGTTCCTTCTGAGGCACAGTCATGTGCGCTGCCGATGTCTTTAAAGCGTGACCTATTTTTTTTGGAAAGGCCTGTTGTGAGCTTTGAATTTCAAGCTTTTGGGGTAGACATTGAATGAAGAAACTCACACTCACAACAGTCCTTCTGAATGTAGGCTATCCTATAGCACGTCTCTTCACACTGACAAAAAGCATGTGTCCAGCACCTCAACGACGCTCTGGTCTGTCTCACTTCCACCAAGATTAATCCTGATTAATTTATCATGATTAATCCAAACCAAAAAAAAACTACAATGTTTCCACAACTACTCTGACCTCTGGACTAGTTGCCATATCTGTGGTTTTTTCTTGGTTTGTTAGTTTTTTTGTTCTCTCAAGGTTTTGGTCTGATCCTGATGAATCTGGATTAATTCTGATAAATTTAGTTCATAACGTCATACATCATGATTCCAGCTAGTTCCGGCCTCCTTGTCCCCGCATTTTTCATTCATTTGCAATTTTTGCTTTGAGAAAGCACATTGCTTTTCAACAAGAAATACCTCTATAAAACTATGGAATCCTGTAAAAGATGCAGCATTCCTTTTGAAAAGACGCAATCTTGTTCCAAACGATGTGGTATGCCTTTAAGTGGGCAATATTCCTGTGCCATATGTAGCCTGTCTTCAGTTTACAGCCACCTTTTTAATATGCAGAATTCATGTCAAAAAGTGCAATATCCAATGCATCAAAGCAATATTCCTTGAACATTTTTGGAAGATGACTGTGTTGCTTACACATGGCAGTTTCCCATAAGGCAACATAGTATTCTTTTCAAGAAGCAGTGTTACTGCAAGAATTGAAGGTATCTACCTGACAAATGGAGTACTCCAGTTGAAAAGGTTCAGTCTTCCTTGTTTTTTTTTAAGAACCAGTTCTTTCGTCTTTAGGAGAACTGTTTCATTTATTCTATATGAAAGATTTGTACTTAGTTGATGCACTGCTGTACTGACCTTTTTAACTTAGACTGATGAGTCTTCCTTCGTGCTGCTATCGGTGGCTAGCTTGGCCCCAATTTGCGATCACACCTTTCCCGAATATTGCAAGCAGCATGCAGGCCCCTCAGAGCGGAGCCAGCTCAGCAACAGCGGCCCCAGCTGCGGAAGAAACTCCAAAGGCTGCTGTTCCTTCTGAGGCACAGTCATCGGGTCTGGACATAGACAAAGACATTTCCCGGCGTTCGTTTTCTTTTGGTTGTTTGTGATGTCCACTCGGGCCATTCAATCCCATTTAATCCATTGGTTGGTTCTCTTCCCACAGTTGTGAAGACAGCGGACGGAGCTTAATTTTGAAAACATGTGGATCATATAGATAGATTTTCGGAAGATAGATATTTTCTCCAAATTATTGCAAAATATGTGCTTAACAAATGTCAACAATAGTATTTTCAGATGTTTCAGAGATGTGTTTCTTCATGAGATGTAGCGGTACCTAGGTGCTTTGCTATCCTACCCTTACTGGAATTTTGAGCGGCCTTGTATGTAAATGCTATTGAATGTTTGGGTAGTAATGTCCTATTCACTAGTATTCGTTCACACACACGTGTCTTGCCCCCTGCAAGTAACATGAAGGCCTCTGAAAGTGGTGCTAGCTCAGCAACAGCAGCCCCAGCCATGGAAAAAACTCCAAAGGCTGCTGTTCCTTCTGAGGCACAATCATTGAATCCGGACATTGAAATTATTCTCCGTAGTCGCTTTGTTGTCACTGTGATGTTGAGTTGATTCATTTTGTCTCATCCATTTCCCTTGTAGATATTACATGATATTACTATTGCAATCGCACAGGCAGCAGAAAGAGCTCCACAGTGAATTTTGAGGTACACAAAGTGTCAGAACAAGAGCGTCCATGTCAGATGTTTTAGTGATTCTTGCGCGGACGTGTGTAGCAGAGCACAGTTACCTTTGAAACATATGCTCCGAATGTCTTGAAAGGGAGACCTTTATTCATGTCTTGTTGTCTAGTTGATGCACTGCTGTACTGACTTTTTTTAACTTAGACTGATGAGTTTTCCTTCGTGCTATCGGTGGCTATCGGTGGCTAGCTTGGCCCCAATTTGCGATCACACCTTTCCCAAATATTGCAAGCAGCATGCAGGCCCCTCAGAGCGGAGCCAGCTCAGCAACAGCGGCCCCAGCTGCGGAAGAAACTCCAAAGGCTGCTGTTCCTTCTGAGGCACAGTCATCGGGTCTGGACATAGACAGAGACCTTTCCCGGCGTTCGTTTTCTTTTGGTTGTTTGTGATGTCCACTCGGGTGCTTCAGTTTTTCTCCTCGCAGAGTGGTGCAGAAACTAGTCACATTTTCTCGGTGATTGTTGAGACATGTAAAGTCTTTAATAACACATATGTCATATATTGTTTTCAGATGTTCCAGAGCGTCTCCCCCCCACAGAGCAAAGATGTCGTGAAAGGCTTCCTCCACAAACGTTTTTTTTGTTTTCGGGAGGTGTTGGCTCATGCAGTTGTATTTGGTTGCTGTGCTGACCGTCTTGGAATCATGAGCCACCCTTTGCATCCCTTTGCGGCATCACTTGCGATTTGGTCTTGCGAAGCACAGACTTATCACTAAACAAAGCCTCCACACATGCCTTGCATATTGCGAGCGACATGAAGGCCCCTACGAGCGGTGCCAGCTCGGCAACAGCGGCCCCAGCTGCAGAAGAAACTCCAAAGGCTGCCGTTCCTGACATTGGGACTAGTCTCTGTGATCATTTTGTTGTCACTGTGATGTTGAGTTGATTCATTGTCTCATCCATTTCCCTTGTAGATATTACATGATATTACTATTGCAATCGCACAGGCAGCAGAAAGAGCTCCACAGTGAATTTTGAGGTACACAAAGTGTCAGAACAAGAGCGTCCATGTCAGATGTTTTAGTGATTCTTGCGCGGACGTGTGTAGCAGAGCACAGTTAACTTTGAAACATATGCTCCGAATGTCTTGAAAGGGAGACCTTTATTCATGTCTTGTTGTCTAGTTGATGCACTGCTGTACTGACCTTTTTAACTTAGACTGATGAGTTTTCCTTCGTGCTATCGGTGGCTATCGGTGGCTAGCTTGGCCCCAATTTGCGATCACACCTTTCCCAAATATTGCAAGCAGCATGCAGGCCCCTCAGAGCGGAGCCAGCTCAGCAACAGCCGCCCCAGCTGCGGAAGAAACTCCAAAGGCTGCTGTTCCTTCTGAGGCACAGTCATCGGGTCTGGACATAGACAGAGACCTTTCCCGGCGTTCATTTTCTTTTGGTTGTTTGTGATGTCCACTCGGGCCATTCAATCCCATTTAATCCATTGGTTGGTTCTCTTCCCACAGTTGTGAAGACAGCGGACGGAGCTTAATTTTGAAAACATGTGGATCATATAGATAGATTTTCGGAATATAGAGATTGGCTCCAAATTATTGCAAAATATGTGCTCAACAAATGTCAACAATAGTATTTTTCAGATGTTTCAGAGATGTGTTTCTTCATGAGATGTAGCGGTACCTAGGTGCTTTGCTGTCCTACCCTTACTGGAATTTTGAGCGGCCTTGTATGTAAATGCTATTGAATGTTTGGGTAATAATGTCGTATTTACTAGTATTCGTTCACACACGTGTCTTGCCCCCTGCAAGCAACATGAAGGCCCCTGAAAGTGGTGCTAGCTCAGCAACAGCAGCCCCAGCCATGGAAAAAACTCCAAAGGCTTCTGTTCCTTCTGAGGCACAATCATTGAATCCGGACATTGAAATGATTCTCCGTAGTCTCTGTGATGTTGAGTTGATTCATTTTGTCTCATCCATTTCCGTTGTAGATATTACATGATATTACTATTGCAATCGCACAGGCAGCAGAAAGAGCTCCACAGTGAATTTTGAGGTACACAAAGTGTCAGAACAAGAGCATCCATGTCAGATGTTTTAGTGATTCTTGCGCAGACGTGTGTAGCAGAACACAGTACTTTTGGAAACATATGCTCCGAATGTCTTGAAAGGGAGACCTTTATTCATGTCTTGTTGTCTAGTTGATGCACTGCCGCGCCGACCTTTTTAGACTTATGAGCTTTCCGTTGTGCTATCGGTGGCTATCGGTGGCTAGTTTGGCCCCAATTTGTGACCACACCTTTCCAAATATTGCAAGCAGCATGCAGGCCCCTCAGAGCGGTGCCAGCTCAGCAACTCCAAAGGCTGCTGTTCCTTCTGAGGCACAGTCATCGGGGTTGGACATTGACACTGCTCTCCCGTGATCGGTTTGTGAAGGTTTGTGGTGGTCTGTGATGTTCAGTTGGGTGATTCATGCCGATCAAGCTCCTGGTCCACGTGCAGGAAGAAGAGAGACAGAGAGTCAGTCAGTCAGTTGGTTGGTTGGTTGGTTGTTAGTTAGTTGGTTGGCTGGTTAGTTGGTTAGTTGGTTAGTTGGTTAGTTGGTTAGTTGGTTAGTTGGTTAGTTGGTTAGTTGGTTAGTTGGTTAGTTGGTTGGTTGGTTGGTTAGTTAGTTAGTTAGTTAGTTTGTCAGTCAGTTAGTTAGTTAGTTAGTTAGTTAGTTAGTTAGTTACTTAGTTAATTTGTTTGTTCGTTAGCCAATTAGTTATTTAGTTTGTTAGTTAGTCAGTCAGTGAGTCAGTCAGTCAGTTTGTTAGTTAGATGCTAGTTAGTTAGTTACTTAGTTCGTTCGTTCTTTCATTGGTTGGTTGGTTCGTCCGTTGGTTCGTTGGTTCGTTGGTTCGTTAGTTAATCTGTTAATTAGTTAGTTTTGCGTGTGTGCTGTCAAAACTGTTTTTCCCCCTCACGAGGGTGATCGTTCAGTCGTGTAGTCAGTATAACCATATTAAGTTGCCCATCGTTCTATTGGTTGCCAGCTCGATTTTCCCACCATCCACCCATATTTGTTCATCCACCCAGATTCGTTCACATATGTATTGCTTTTTGGAAGCGATTGGCATGCAGGCCCCTGAGAGCAGTGCTAAAGCAGCAACAGCGGCCCCAGCTTTGCAAGAAAGTCCAAAGGTTGCTGTCCCTTCTGAGGCACAATTGGGTCCGGACATTGACACCGTTCTCCGGTGGTCGGTTTGTGATGGTTTGTGATGTCCGCTTGGGTCATTCAATCCCACCCAATGAATTTTAAACGCATTTGACTCACGTTTTCGTGGAATTATGAACTGTCCTTTGTGCTATCGTTCCTTGCAAGCAACATGAAGGCCCCTGAGAGCGGTGCCAGCTCAGCAACAGCGGCCCCAGCTGCAGAAGAAACTCCAAAGGCTGCTGTTCCTTCTGAGGCGTCATTGGGCCCCTATTTCCATGGTTGATTTCGATGGGTTAGAATTCAGTCCCACCCAATGTCCCTGTACATCCCATGCATCCTGGTGCAGTCGAACGGGAAGCAGGCAGAGGTTGATTCAATATTTGGAATAGCGCCCAGCCCAGGAAAGAGCAATTCATACATCAATGGGGCCGCTCCTTCAAAGACCAGAAGTTGGACTGCCTAGTATTGAGCCCACGTTCATGTCAATTCAGTGCTGATATCACCTAGGACATAGAAAGAGTCACAGAAAATTTTCGATGGCGTGGCAAGGAAGAACTGCTGCCAAAAGCGACGGCCGACTCATCAGTATTCCGCCGAATAGGGGCTACCCGCTATATCGACCCCGAAGATGAAATAAGATGAATAGATCCAGTACTAAGCCAGGGTTCTGGAGGGGTATGCGTTCACCACCTTTCTTGGTTTTTGCAAGCAACATGAAGGCTCCTCAGAGCGGAGCCAGCTCAGCAACAGCGGCCCCAGCTGAAGAAACTCCAAAGGCTGCTGTTCCTTCTGAGGCACTGGACATTGAAACCGTTCTTGTTTTGTCACGGTTCGTAAGGTTGAGTTCAGTCATTTACTCCCATCCATTTCCCTTGCAGATATTGCTAGTGCAATTGCACAATTTGGGATAGAAAAGCCTTGGAAAAAAAAACAGGTGTTCAAGTGCCGGGGTGCAAAGTTGTCGCAAAAGATGTGTTCCCGAAAAGTCTTTTTCTTTTGGGAGTGATCAATTCATGTCTATGTATTTAGTCGTTGTAATGTAAATATTTAGTGGATGCATTGATGTTCTTGGACTCTTGAGTTGCCCTTCCAGTTATCGGTCGCTCTCGGTGCCTGAGTACCGGGCCTGCATTCACCATTCACATGGTCATGGTCAAAACATGTCAAAACTAGGAGTTTTGTATCTATATTGGGGGATGGTCATCAATCCACTAGTAGGGATTACCATATGATTTGTGGATTTCTATTACATGGATAGATGACAAACCATATGCCCTGTTTTGACACTAGCACGCATGTTGCCTGATGCAAAATGAAGGCCCCCAGCGGTGCCAACACGGCCCCAGCGGCTGAATCTCCAAAGGCTCCAGATGTTGCACGGATGGTGATTCGAACACCCGGTGGTAGCATAGTTGGATCACATCCTGATTTTGCGGGAAAAAAACATCAGAAACCACGGGTTTTGAAGGGCGCACGGGGTATGCCTGTGAGGCAAACGAAGTCGACCCGCCTGCAGTTGCATCTGTTCCATCTGTTCCCTGAGCGCCTCAGCTGGGATGGTCGGCCAATCTATGTTCTGTCCAGTTCCATCACTTTTTGTTGATTGCAGCAGGTGTCCCCTTAAGGTTTGGGCCAAATTTGAAACTGAAGCCTATTTTCATATATGTTTTCATCAACTATATGGTAACATATGGTAACTATCATGGCCCTCCATGGAATCCGGGTGCACCCACAGCATGACTCGACCCAAAAATTGCTTTCCACCGAGGTGGCGAGCCTCAAAGTCAGGCGCCGGCAGGTATCGAGGCCCAACATGCTGGGCCCAGCCGAAAAAATCTTGGCATAACCTGACCATAGCTGAAATATCCGGGGAACTCCTCCAAGGTCGCCTTTTGCATTCGCAGGTTCCAGCTTAGTGGGTTTTCTGAGATCACAGCCGCACAGCTAGAAAAACGCCCTTGCTGCGGGAGAGCTAGCAAGGTTCAAGAGGGAAGTCATATACGATCATAGTGAGCATCTTAAGATTTCAGATGCGGCGTGGGTGCCCAACATCCCCATATGAGGATTGATATGGATTGATCAAAAATTGGGCACCGCCATGACATTTTTCAATGGTTGATATTAAGCATGTCATAAAATTTGCGGTTTCCTTGGTTTGAATTCTTGACATCTCCACATACCGAGGTGGATAGGAGATGGATGGGATGCAAGGGGCTCGGCTCCGCCGCTTTCAGCGGCCTATCATATCTCGGCCTATCTCGGCCCGGTTGAAATTCGTTGAGAGTCCAACCATCGGTGCCGAGATATCCATAGATTTCTCATATGTCACCAGCTCCAACATTTTCATCAATGCAGAAACCAACCAAAAATGACTGATGGATCGCCCTAAAAATCTTAGACCATTCCCCTTTTTAGGCCTGGCTGGTACACGGCCTGGGAATGCTGTTGCTGGACTTCTGCGCTGCAGGAGCTGGCTATGGGAGGCGCTAATGGGAATGAACCTCCCCTGAGAAAGGTAAAACAGCGAGATTTTGCCAAGGTATAGTGGTAAATTCCGTTATATTTTTTGGCCGAGCGTTTTTTTTCTCTCTCAATCCCTTCTCTCAACCAGAACTGGGTGGCTTGCGGGGGTAGTTTTGCCCCACAGTTATAATCCTGTTTGAGGGGAATCCTACAGTAGGTTTCCAAATCACCAACCCTAACCACCAGTCAACCAGTGCTTGATTCTTCACTTCCTCAGGAGCAGATATGAATCCCAGCGTGTCGCTGGACATGGCATTGCTAGGCTAAAACCGGGTTTGACTGCGGGTCGAGGGACGAGTGGGGCAACTATTCCAAGAACGGTGAATTCAGTTTATGGTAAACTGTTGTTTTTTAACCGAAGAAACATGCAAATATTTTATGGGATATCATTTGGATATGGATTTCGGATGGAATTCGCATACCGCATACATACACAATATATATATATATACATGCACATATCTCAAACAGTATGATGAGATGGGTTTGTCTGAACATGGCATATACCCAAATATTTACCAGCAGCAACTACCAAGTAGACAGATATTGCCGTGTGAGACAGGGAACGGGACCAACCATTCTAGGAAGATACGCTCAATTCCATTTATGCTTGGTTGAATCCCGTTAACATCCCATTGGTATCCCACTCGTATCCCATTAATATCCGATCAAAATCCCGTCATGTATGCAATGAATAGTATTGCTATCTTATTATCCCATTATCCATGATCATCCATTATCCATCTTACAATCCCTTTAATTTAAGTAATCCCTTTGAAGAATCCCTTCAAAAAAACATCCCTAAACACAAGTCCCGGACCCCGGACCAGTCCCGGGTCGTCCAGGACAGGTGTCCTATTCCAGCTTCTTGGGACGTTTGGGAGCTCAAGTCCTGGGAGGAATGGCTGCGACCTCAGCGTCGAAGTCTAGCCATCTAAGCATAACTTGAACCAAGTGCTTCAGATTTTTCCGAACCATTGGTAGAAGATTTTTGGAAGCCATTTCGATATAGATTCATGATGATTCATGATGATTCATGGATATGAAAATGGCTTAATGGAGACTAATGGCTTAGAAAGCCATGGCTTTTGTTGGTAGACCACGGATGGGATGTCCAACTGTATCGCCAGGTGGGACATTTGATCTTGGAGAGGCTCAGTGGCACGTTGGAGTTGCCTTCCTTGCCGCGACCCAAATGGAACCTTTACTCTTCCAACTTGGCAACAGAAAATTCGAAGGAAACATCAGGAAAGTATCCAAATGATTCTAAATACACCATGTCATATATTTCTATATGTTCAAACAAATCTCCATTGCCATGTGAGGCAAGCTCGGGTCAACTCACGACCAGTCGACCAGTTCTAAAGGTCTGGGCCCCATTTCAGCGCCGTTGCGGTGCCGTTGCGGGATGCCTGTTTCGATGAGGCGCGATGGAACAGTTGGTTGGGAGGGGGATGTTATGATAATGGGTATGGGATGGGGATGTCCCAGATTTTGAAGGCCATCTTTTTTCCTTTTTCTCCTTTTTTTTTCTCCCCTATCTTTTTGAGGATCAGAGTGTTCCATGGTATGCCATCAACAAAAAAAAACATCCAGAATTGTCAGGCAGAGCGATGTAGGGACCACTCAAGATGGGAATGCAGCAGTAGGCTTTTGCGGATGGCCCAATGGCAATGTCTTTGCCGTCTTCGAGAGGATCAACTAATATCAACCACTGTACCCTCAGCTCCATTACTCCAACATGGCAGTGGCAAGCGGGAATTGCAACGTTCTTTTTGTTGTGAAAACAATCGCTTCTAAATTAAATTATTATCAATTATATATATATATATACTATATATATATATCCCACAGACATCCTTCGAGGCTGTGTCCACCTTCCTCCTCCTTTCCATCATCTTGACCAACGGCGCTCTTTTTGGTCGCAAGGCCGCAACGAAAGAGCCCTCTGCTGGATCTATCAGGAGATGACTTTTCCTTTCTCAAACTTTAAGGCATCGCCATGGTAGAACCCACGAGTACCCTCTGGTAATTTAACGTAGCTATTGAAAATGGTGATTTATAGTGGATTTACCCATTGAAAATGGTGATTTTCCATAGTTATGTTAGTTTACCAGAGGGTAGCGGAGAAGCATGGCATGAAGCAGCGACGAAAGAACAGCACTTGGAGCGCCCTTTGGCCCTTTGTCCCGCGCCTCCAGATGTGGCTTCTGCAGAACCTTCTGGTCATCGTCCGTACAACTCAGTCGGGTGGCGCTGGTCAGCTCTAACCCTGTCTTTTCGCAAAGAAAAACAAATGGATGTGGGTCAAAATGGAAGACCTAGGGGACCACAGATGTTAGTCTAGTTTAGTATTAACCATCCATAATTTTGGGGTACCTAATTTTGACCCATACCAAAATAGCTACGAATATCTCAGGCTGTGTCGCGCTTCAACATGGAAGTCCTGAACAGAGCGGGGGCACCCAATTTCGACCCACTGGCTTTTATGGAGGGGTCCAGAAAATCATTGGGTTGAATTCAGGGGCAGGAAACCAGGGTTTCACCTTGTATATAATTTCACACAGACAGAGAGAGAGATATATATATAGACAGTTATAATTATGATTATAGTTATAATTAATTATAATTATAATTAATTATAATTATAATTATATTTATAGACAGTACTAAGAACATTCTCGGAGAAAAGTGGGCCCTGAGCTAGGAGAAAACCATCAAATTTCGATAGCCTTTTCCTCAGATGATGATGATGATGATGACCATCCTGCCAGTGGGTTAGATTTCGAAAGTGGATAGCTGGCAGCAATTGATGAGTCATGGGCCCCATGGGCCAACGGCGGTGCCGGCGTCCCGTGCCCAGGCTGGTTCAGTGTGGAACCTTAGATTCACCCGGACTCGAAGTCGGCAGGTTCACGACCATTAGTGCAAGTCGGAGGGTCTCGGAGCTTCCAATCTCCGTTGAACATGTTTTATAATTAATATATATTATATTATATTACATTATATTATATTATATTATGTTATACTATAGATATTATACTATATTACATTATACTATATTATATTATATTATTTTATGTTGTTATATTATGTTATATTATATTATATTATTTTACATTTTATTACATTATATTGTATTATGTTATACTATATTAAATATATATATTATATTATATTAAATCATATTATATTATTTTATATTATTTTATGTTGTTATATGTTGTTATATTATATTATATTACATTTTATCACATTATATTATATTATGTTATACTATATTAAATATATATATATTATATTATATTATATTAAATCACATTATATTATTTTATGTTATGTTATATTATATTATATTACATTATATCATATTATATTATGTTATACTATAGATATTATATTATATTACATTATACTATTTTATATTATATTATTTTATGTAGTTATATTATGTTATATTATATTATATTATTTTACGTTATATTATATTATATTATGTTATACTATATTAAATATATATATTATATATTATTAAGTCATATTATATTATTTTATGTTATATTTTATATTACATTATATTATATTATATTATACTATAAATATTATATTATATTACATTAAACTATATTATATTATATTATTTGATGTTGTTATATTGTGGTATATTATATGATATTATTTTACATTTTTTACATTATATTATATTAGGTTATACTATATTAAATATATATTATATTATATTAAATGATATTATATTATTTTATGTTATGTTATATTATATTATATTACATTATATTATATTATATTATGTTATACTATATTAAATATATATTATATTATATTAAATCATATTATATTATTTTATGTTATGTTATATTATGTTATATTATGTCATATTATATTAAATCATATTATATTATTTTTCATTTTATTACATTATATTATATTATGTTATACTATATTATATCATAGTACATTATGTTATGTTTTATTATATTATATTATTATAGTATATTACATGATATTACATTATTACATTGTATTACATTGTATTACATTATATTACATTTTATTACACTATATTATACTATGTTACATTATATTACACTATATTTTACTATGTTATATTACATTATATTATGTTATGTTATTATATTGTATTATTTCATATTATATAATGCTATGTTATACTATATTATATTATATATTTTATATAAAGTTTGATATTTTCAATACCTGTCTTTTTCCCATAAGATTGCTCTGCTTACACCTGAAGATGTTTTTGTTTTCATGTCCACTTTCGTGTTTTTTTTTTTGACTGACCACTGCCACATCGCTAGGAACGGAAAGTTCGGAAACCTCGTGTGAGGCGATGAACCCCATGATGGGAACCAGTTTCGTGACCTACGCGCTGTCAAGACGCAAGGTCTGGCTGAACTGACAAGTGCCCACCTGGAAATGATGGTGAAATTCAGTGTCAGATGCGGAGATTGGTCATTTTCGCAGTTTATCGTAAAAATTCTCCATTCATAGATATTCATAGTATAGGATCTGTTGTCCACCCATATGATCTAGAAATGGGTATGAGTCAAAAACCAACTGGGGCCCAATCAAAAACAGGGGGATTTTTAACGTCCACGCAGCTGTGAGTCGAGGCGTCGTATCACGGAGTTGTGGCACATGTGTTGTGCTACTGGCTGGCGTCATTTGCTGGGCCTGCGACTGAGTAGCACATACACGCCGACACACAGACAGAGATACAGAGATACAGGCATCCAGTCATACAGTCATACAGACATGCACACACACACACATTACACTTACACTTACACTTACACTTACACTTACACTTACACACACACACACTCTCACACACACATACACATATGTAACTATGCATGCATGCGTACGTGCATGCGTGTATGCACATTTTTCGGTCCGTACTTACGACAATCTATGATCTTACGTCGACAAATTTTCAGATGCACAGAACTGGCGGGACCATAAGTCTTTTGCCAAGTCATGGGTACATCAAATTGTCCGGACACACTTTGGTCAGAATGTTTGGACAACGCCGGGTGCTTCGTATTTCACCATGTTGAAAGTGAATGGACAGATTGGATCAGATTGGAACGTGAATCCAATTTGGGATCATCACATGCACCAATGGTCACGCACCAACTATCTGCTGGTGCTTCTGCTTCTTTGTTCACTAATGGTGTTGCTCCAAGTTATACAGGTTCTATGCCTTCCACTTTCGAACTAATGAGAATCATCCTGTAGCACATCGAATATGCAACGAAAATCACCACGCATTGGATGATTTTCGGATCTAGGGAACCTGATTTTATGCTCCAAATTCTCCAAATTCTATGGCAACTCCCTTAAAACATCTTAAAACTGTTGTACCCTCTGGTAAACGTTCACAAAAAACTATGGACAGATCCGCCATTTTCAATGGGTAAATCATGGTAAATCCACTACTTTCATGGCGATTTTCAATAGCTTCTGGTAACAAATTACCAGAGGGTAATAAGCATGAATCATCCATTAATCATCCATTAATCCATTATATAGTGACTAATCCCATTTCCTCATCCATTAATCCCATTATATAGTAAATGTCAACATTTTCGGGAGAGTTTTGGTCATCTTTACTGAGGGCGGTGGTGGCCCTGGTGCTGGTGGCCTTGCCAGTTCGTTTATGCTCTAGGTGTTGTTTTCGCAAGGTGCAGGGGGTGCACCGTTCGTTGACATTAAGGTAGATTTAGGAGGTCCCGAGGTCCAGGGTGAGAATGTTGTTTAGATGGCCTAACTCATTCTGGGGTTCATTTAGCTCACATTTTGATTGTTGCTGACTATTAATGGTTGACCCCTTGAGATTGAATGGCTAAGCTGCTGCGCAGGCCAAGACTTCGTGATGAATTGCGAAGCGCACCCAAAGAGAAAAGGTGCAGTTCTGTTCAGCCCTGGAAATCGCATCTTGATCATCTTGGGTTGATTTAGTTGATTTCTTGAATTTGTTTGGCACCATTTTTGTGGAAGTCTGGAAGCAGCCTGCGCAACACCTTGATGTTGGCTGGTCTAAAGAGTTCCCATGGTCACGACCGATGCCCTGAAGTGATCCTAAGTGCGACTAAAAATATCTAAAATGTGTCATGCCACTTTGAAGCTCAGAATTATCCATTGGGAATGGAGAATTCTGCACAGCTTCCCTGTCCGAAAATTTCATATCGCGTCATTGGCCGAGTGTTGCAGTCTCGCAGATGTTTGGCTTAGTGGAGCATGGCTGCGGGAAGAGAACACATTTGGAGGTGGATGTCATCAGTAGGCTAGTGATATGGGTTTGTCTGAAAATAGTGTACCCCTAAACCCAATGGTTAATGATCATCATCCCTATTAAATGGCTACTTCATTGGGGGTATACCCTATTTTCAGACAAACCCATATCATGTCGACTTTTGCGATGGAAGTGAAGGGCTAGGAACATCACCACGAGATGCATTTCGTTGCCGCAAAAAACTTCTGGGGCAAGAGAGTTGCTCGGAGATTGGTCGCGGAAATCACTGTTCCAAAGGCTGGATCATGCAACAAAATGTGACAACTGCAATTGCAAGATCTCCCAATCATTTATTGAGCAGTGTGCTCAAGTTCCCTGATTCTAACAACACATAACAACACTATAGCTGGTTGACTTGGCTCTTCAGCGCGTTTTCGACCGCATTTCCAGGACGCTCTGGGCAGGGGATGGCAGGGGGTCCAAAGAAAAGAAGTTGACCTAGCCATTGAGGGATCTAAATTTCAATGAATTCCTGGTGGCGGCATCCTGACGCTGGAAATCTTCAGCTCCAGGACTGAGAGAGGATGGAGAGCCTCCACGGGAGGTCTGGGTGCAGCTCGCAGATCTGGCGAACACAAGCCTATTAAAGGCCTATTATTTACTGTAGATATCTGTAGATCAGATTGGGGAGTACAGTACTACCATGTGCCCATGCCCAGACTATCCCAGTATCACGGTTGTTACTATGTCTTCATCAGTGAACCATGCGATTATATGCTATCATTACCATGATCCACTATGGATCATCGGTGGTGATTTTTCAGCAGCCCGCCCTGGCGCCGGCGAGCCCAATCTGATTTCATCCTGGCAGGTAAGAAGATGCTTTGCCCCAGGCATTGGTTGACTGTGAGGTTTTCAAGGTGAACTTTGGACAATTGGGGAGGGCTTAAAGGTTGGGCCAGGAACCCACGGAGGCAGTCCAACTTGTCGATATTTTCTATTCAAAGATCCACACGTGTGTAAATGTGCTGTACCCTTAATTTTTGGACACACTTCTTTGTTTTTTTGGTTCCTGTTGGCGTTTTGTTGCTTGTATCCTCGCCCTTTCTTGCTTCCCGATTCGTGCAGAACTCATATGAGCCACCCCAAAAACCCCGGCAATACTAAGTATGTATTGGACGGACATTGGTTATGGAAATTGATGGAAATTATTACAAACACACGGTAAGCGATGGGACCTTCCCAAATTAGCGATACCCCTTTTCAAGGTTATGTCATTGTATTTCTCTAATATCCACTTCAGCTGGATGGCCGGCTAATGAAGATCCAACGATCTAAAAGCTCAAGCACAGATGGGCAGCACATCAATTTGCATATCACATATACATAAAATTACATTCCCATATAGATTACATCACTACACACACATATATATATATAAAATTACATACATATATATATATACAAATATAGATATATCTATCTAAATAAATAAATATATATATATATTATAAATATATTAGGCACGGCCCATTCCCATTTTTTTGAGAAAGTTTTTCAGTTTTGACCAGGCCAGCGCAGCTCGCGCAGCTCGCTAGCGTTCTGGTGCTTGTGGTGCTTGCAAGGCCGCGCCCAGGGGTGACCGAGAGGTTGATGCTACATCTACAAACATACATGTACATATTACATATCATATGCACACACACACATATATATATATATAATGTATATATGTATAATAATAACAATAGTGTTAATAATAGTAATAAAGATAAAGTAATAATAATAACAATTATGTTCATACTTAATAAACATAAAGTAATAATAATAATGATAATAATAATAATGATAATAATAATAATATATATATATATATATGTATTGATGTAGATGCATCAGTTAGTGGTGAAGTGACCAAGCAACACGGTAGATTTCAGATATATTATCCGTTTTGGTTTGCTATCACCCAGGATGGTAGTCCGCAACACGACCCTTGCATAGGACATATATATATATACGTATATATATATAAATAATCACATGGGGCATTCAACACGGTCGTATACATAGTTGCTACCCTCTGGTTATTTAACATAGCAGTGGAAGCCATGGCCTATTTCGTAGAATGATAGAAATGATGTGATTTTCCTGTTGAAAATACTGGGTTTCCTTCGCGGCTAGGCTCTGCCACCTTGTGGCAGGTGATGGCCCTGGGGGCGGATCAAGTCTCCAAGAAAGATCAACCGCAGAGATAATGCAAGTTTTGTTCTGATCATTTTTGATCAAAAAAAATCTTAGATCTGTGATTTTTAACCATCTTAGGATCCCATTTTCTTGGATTAGTTTTTCATTGGTCTCACTTAGGTCCCAGGATTGTTCAACCAACAATGCCGATGAAGGAACGCCATGGTTAAACACAAGCTGTGAGGTCAGTCGGAAGGGGATGATTCCAGCAGCTTTTACTTGGATGCCTCCGGCTTAGGGGAAGGGCAGCTAGAAGAGACCAAGCGACCTATCTCGATCTTTGAGAATCAGCTCGAAAGATTCCCAGCAAGAGCTTTCTATGGCTTTTAGATGGTGATTTCAAGTGGTGCCATTCGAAGTCGTCCAATGGCACCGCATCTTTGAACGTTCGTTTCGGCCGACTCAGGCACTGCGAGACAGGACAGTGGATGGGACCCTACGCATGGATGCACAGAAGGGGAGGCTTTTCGGAGGATCCCACTTCGCACAAGGTCATCAAGTGGGACGAATTATATACAGAGATGTAGAGATTCTCAGATATACACGCACAGATATAGATATAGATCTATATAGATAGATAGATAGATAGATAGAGATGTAGATGTATATGTAGATGTAGATGTAAATATATACGCGCACGAAGGGGATGGTCCCAATTTAGACTTCCTCACCAGGGTCAATGACTGGCCGAGGCTCAGTAATTGCGCAAGTGGGTAGCCAGGGAAGTCCGTACCCTGAGGTGCCTAGAGACGAGATGTGCTGTGAATTAGTGTGGGATAAACGTGGGATGTTATGATCCTATCCCATTGACATGATATTGTCATATATTATCCATGATAATTAACATGATCATTCTGTTTTTTTTTAAATATTATCTGTTTTTTATCATTAACATGATGATATCCATTTTTAACAGTAGTCATTTATTTGATTCTTGAGTCTTGACCCTTAGATCGAGTGATAAAAGATGGGAATACTGCAAATGATTCCCGTCATTGCATGAAGCACATTGGCTTGTGATCAACCTGATGATCAACGCACATGTTATATTTACTTACATTGGTAGCAGACACCGTTGATTGTTCCATCAATCTATGCCATATATCATATATCGCTGGTAGAAAGTGATAAATCCATCAATGCCCTCAAATGGGGATGCTGGTGCCAGTGGCGAGCATTTATCATTGATATGCGTGGTCAAATTGAATCAACTAACACGCTCAGATGGGAAGGATTACTGTGCATCAAACATTTCAGATTTTAATGAGCCCTCTACTTCAACTTTTCCACACAAATTACTGTGCTGTGATGTGGGCGGCTCAACCCATAAGCCTAAGTATGGTACTACCATGCTTCATTCTTCGTCAGTACTATACGAAGCCAGATTGGAATCCGTAGACCCTCAAAACACCGCAGATTCTGGTTGGATTTTATCGCTGTATTGTATACCTATCCATTTTGGAGTACTGTACGGTAATCAAATATGGCTTGCTGGAGAATCACCCATTTAGTTCGTTGATTTTCCCAGCTGTTAGCCTAAGCCTCCGCAAGCGAAAGCTGCTCAGGTGCAGCTTTCTTCCTTCCTGAGCCTTGGTCCAGGGTCGCAGTAGGGGATGGACCGATTCACGTGGGTTTGAGCTGGGAATATGAAGACAAGATCATCAAACATTGCCATCCGATATGTGGCACACTTTTCTTTGGTGATTTTTCCCGACTGACAAGAGGTGGTTATCCATGGTTATCCCGGTATCCATCTTTCTTTACCGGAGGGTTTGTAGCATTGTGCAGCTCATTGAAGCACCCAAAATGACCAACGACCAACATCGAGGCGCTGGTGGATGGCAATGTCACACTATCCATCGCTATAATTTCCTTCATTACAATTGCATATGATATCAAACACACAGCCACACAATAGACTGTATAATTATATTCACAGGACGAGTTGCAAACCTTCTATGATCAGTTAGAAATGGGCTAACGCCCTGGTGCCGCCGACCCCCTTTCAAGGCGGAGGAAGGAATGCGCACAGACTGTAGACATATATATTGACATCCTTATGAATGAACGCAGATACGACGACAGAAATAATTACCAGCAGTGAAGTGTCGTTTCAACCAGGACATCGAATCCTCAGCAACAAATCCATGGTGCATTCTGACGTTAGTACGTCAGACAAAAGGACAAAAAACCTAAGAAGCCAAAGCAGCCATTGATGTGGCCTTGGGGTGCCTGTTGGCGTGGACCGCGCTTAGAAGAAGCGATGGATCTGGCCTTGGGGTAGCTTGTGCCTGCGCGGTTGGGCGTCCCATACGCTGTGGCAGAGTTTTAACGGTTTTAAGGGTTTTAGGCATTTTAAGGGCTTTAGGCGTTTTAGGGGTTTAAGGGCTGGCAAACGGCAGGCTTGGACGCCCATAAGAAGCCTAAGAAGCCATTGATGTGGCCTTGGGGTGCCTGTTGGCGTGGACCGCGCTTAGAAGAAGCGATGGATCTGGCCTTGGGGTAGCTTGTGCCTGCGCGGTTGGGCGTCCCATACGCTGTGGCAGAGTTTTAACGGTTTTAAGGGTTTTAGGCGTTTTCCGGGCCTTCGGCGTTTTAGGGGTTTCCGGGCTGGCAAACGGCAGGCTTGGACGCCCATAAGAAGCCTAAGAAGCCATTGATGTGGCCTTGGGGTGCCTGTTGGCGTGGACCGCGCTTAGAAGAAGCGATGGATCTGGCATTGGGGTAGCTTGTGCCTGCGCTGTTGGGCGTCCCAGACGCTGTGGCAGAGTTTTAACGGTTTTAAGGGTTTTAGGCGTTTTAGGCGTTTTAGGGGTTTAAGGGCTGGCAAACGACAGGCTTGGACGCCCATAAGAAGCTTAAGAAACCATTGATGTGGCCTTGGGGTGCCTGTTGGCGTGGACCGCGCTTAGAAGAAGCGATGGACCTGGCCTTGGGGTAGCTTGTGCCTGCGCGGTTGGGCGTCCCATACGCTGTGGCAGAGTTTTAACGGTTTTAAGGGTTTTAGGCGTTTTAAGGGCTTTAGGCGTTTTAGGGGTTTAAGGGCTGGCAAACGGCAGGCTTGGACGCCCATAAGAAGCCTAAGAAGCCATTGATGTGGCCTTGGGGTGCCTGTTGGCGTGGACCGCGCTTAGAAGAAGCGATGGATCTGGCCTTGGGGTAGCTTGTGCCTGCGCGGTTGGGCGTCCCATACGCTGTGGCAGAGTTTTAACGGTTTTAAGGGCTTTAGGCGTTTTAGGGGTTTAAGGGCTGGCAAACGGCAGGCTTGGACGCCCATAAGAAGCCTAAGAAGCCATTGATGTGGCCTTGGGGTGCCTGTTGGCGTGGACCGCGCTTAGAAGAAGCGATGGATCTGGCCTTGGGGTAGCTTGTGCCTGCGCGGTTGGGCGTCCCATACGCTGTGGCAGAGTTTTAACGGTTTTAAGGGTTTTAGGCGTTTTAAGGGCTTTAGGCGTTTTAGGGGTTTAAGGGCTGGCAAACGGCAGGCTTGGACGCCCATAAGAAGCCTAAGAAGCCATTGATGTGGCCTTGGGGTGCCTGTTGGCGTGGACCGCGCTTAGAAGAAGCGATGGATCTGGCCTTGGGGTAGCTTGTGCCTGCGCGGTTGGGCGTCCCATACGCTGTGGCAGAGTTTTAACGGTTTTAAGGGTTTTAGGCGTTTTAAGGGCTTTAGGCGTTTTAGGGGTTTAGGGGCTGGCAAACGGCAGGCTTGGACGCCCATAAGAAGCTTAAGAAGCCATTGATGTGGCCTTGGGGTGCCTGTTGGCGTGGACCGCGCTTAGAAGAAGCGATGGATCTGGCCTTGGGGTAGCTTGTGCCTGCGCGGTTGGGCGTCCCATACGCTGTGGCAGAGTTTTAACGGTTTTAAGGGTTTTAGGCGTTTTAGGGGTTTTAGGCGTTTTAGGGGTTTAAGGGCTGGCAAACGGCAGGCTTGGACGCCCATAAGAAGCCTAAGAAGCCATTGATGTGGCCTTGGGGTGCCTATTGGCGTGGACCGCGCTTAGAAGAAGCGATGGATCTGGCCTTGGGGTAGCTTGTGCCTGCGCGGTTGGGCGTCCCATACGCTGTGGCAGAGTTTTAACGGTTTTAAGGGTTTTAGGCGTTTTAGGGGCTTTAGGCTTTTTAGGGGTTTAAGGGCTGGCAAACGGCAGGCTTGGACGCCCATAAGAAGCCTAAGAAGCCATTGATGTGGCCTTGGGGTGCCTGTTGGCGTGGACCGCGCTTAGAAGAAGCGATGGATCTGGCCTTGGGGTAGCTTGTGCCTGCGCGGTTGGGCGTCCCAGACGCTGTGCCAAAGTTTTAACGGTTTTAAGGGTTTTAGGCGTTTTAGGGGTTTAAGGGCTGGCAAACGGCAGGCTTGGACGCCCATAAGAAGCGTAAGCAGCCATTGATGTGGCCTTGGGGTGCCTGTTGGCGTGGACCGCCCTTAGAAGAAGCGATGGATCTGGCCTTGGGGTAGCTTGTGCCTGCGCGGTTGGGCGTCCCAGACGCTGTGGCAGAGTTTTAACGGTTTTAAGGGTTTTAGGCGTTTTAGGGGTTTTAGGCGTTTTAGGGGTTTAAGGGCTGGCAAACGGCAGGCTTGGACGCCCATAAGAAGCCTAAGAAGCCATTGATGTGGCCTTGGGGTGCCTGTTGGCGTGGCAGAGTTTTAACGGTTTTAAGGGTTTTAGGCGTTTTAGGGGTTTAGGGGCTGGCAAACGGCAGGCTTGGACGCCCATAAGAAGCCTAAGAAGCCATTGACGTGGCCTTGGGGTGGCTTTGGGCGTTCCATACGCTGTGGCAGAGTTTTAACGGTTTTAAGCGTTTTCGGCGTTTTAGGGGTTTTAAGGGTTTTAGGCGTTTTAGGGGTTTAAGGGCTGGCAAACGGCAGGCTTGGACGCCCATAAGAAGCCTAAGAAGCCATTGATGTGGCCTTGGGGTGCCTGTTGGCGTGGACCGCGCTTAGAAGAAGCGATGGATCTGGCCTTGGGGTAGCTTGTGCCTGCGCGGTTGGGCGTCCCATACTTGTGCCTGTGCGGTTAGGCGTTCCGAAACGCTTTTGCAAGTTTTAACGGTTTGAAGCGTTTTAGGGGTTTTAGGCGTAGCCTTTTAAGCGTTTAAGGCCTGGCACACGGCAGGCTTGGACGCCCATAAGAAGCCATTGATGTGGCCTTGGGATGCCTGTTGCTAAGAAAGACAAGTTCCACACCTGCGGTGGTCCCAGGCGCCGCCCCTGCCTTGGCTAAGGCCGGGGTCGGCGGATATATATGGATATAGATACATGTTGTTTACACTGAATGATGTAAGATGATTGAAGTGCACTATTTCTATCTATTTCTAAGGGAACCCGAGGTTACACACAGACAGGACGCATGTATGTGTGCAAATACACACACACACATATACATATATATATATATATAATATACTGTACACTATATATATATAATATATATATATATGCACAGGCTATTATATGCTTATTTCATCTACCCGGCTTCTTCTTCGAGATGCCCCCCATTCACGGATGGGCAAACCAAAGGAGAGCCTCATTTTTTCCACGCTTCTCTGCCCACATGACACTTCCCAAGGTTGCTTGCAGGTTTCCAACCTCAGTGCCTTCGATTGTGAGGCGTGGTGAAGCCTTTGGGTTGAAGAAACTGGTTTCAGAAGTGCTTCACTGGTGCTCAGTAGAAAAATGGGGGAGTGGGATGATTGTTTCTATTGAATTCTATTGGTTCTAGAGAATATTATAGATCATTCCCACATTCCCTACCAAGCACCAGTGATGGGCGGGAATCTGTGGGCCGGGCAGCGAGTCGTCACACGTGAGGTATCGACGCAATCGAGCAGATTGAACTGCCTCAGCTGGTGCCAGATTTGGGCACAGAGTGTGACAGCAGAAGGAGTATCGCTACAGTAACCGTTTGCCAATGGACAATGGCCATGTTTCATAGGTAAAAAACCATCATAAATCAGAAATGGTCTGCAAATCGGTCATTTTCCGTGGCTATGTTAACTTGATTGCCAGATGACAAAAAGCATGTTTTAGAACCTTCTTATTTTGTTAAGCCTTCGGGCCCTTAGCTTTGTAGGCCACCCGCAGTGACAGTGGAGAAGCCGAAAAAATTGCTGGAACTGCCGTGTGGCCCAGCAGGTGCGAGGAACAACAAGTAGATTCGAGGCTGCGACCCAAGCTGTGTGGAATTTGTGGCGGCGTTGCTGGGTCGTGTGACAGGTTTTCATGGCAGCACACTCCTAGTCATGAATCTTGCGCTCTTGAGGGTGTAACAGATGTCCAGAGGGACATAATCGCGTCATTGGAGCATCCATTTGGTGGACAGTGGGAGTCCACACCATTTGGGTTGGCAAAGAACAGTTTGTCGACTAGAGACTGGCTAACCCCTCAGCTGTTGGTGGTTGAATGGCTTGTGACTCATATCTATTCAAACAATGTTAAACTCACCATTTTGGTGAGTACAAACTGCACTTTTTTGGTTGGCATCTTCCACAGCGGGGTGCTTCTTGAATCGCACTCTTCATCGCCATAGCGCGTCAGGCTTGCTCAGACTGCTTTCTTACGGGGAACTGAGTGAGGGCCTTACGCCCTGACAATTTTGAAGCGTTTGGCTTGGATAATACTGGAGTTTACACTGGTTTATTTCATCCATGAAATACACCACTTATATACCACCAATGATATCTGTGGATCATTGTGGATCTAACCTATTTAGCCCGGTATAGCCGCGTATAGCCGTCTCATCAGGCTATTGCCAACCGTCGAATAGGGATGGTACTGCTTGTTCTACGGTTGGTGCTTAGAGAATGGGCTGCTTCCACCGGTTCGCCACTGCTATTGCCTCTATCTTTATGTTCCAGACATGCAACACGTAGGAAAGAATAGGAAAGAATAGGAAAGAATAGGAAAGATAGAAAAGTGTTGGTTGCTACTATTACCATCTATTACAGTCGTCGTGCGAGCATTGATTGTACTGGTGTTTGCCACCTTGAAGGGGCCCCAACCCTGCAGTGTGGTACTTTATTGCCACCATATGCACATATAATATAGCCATAATATAGCCTATATGCTAATATTGTTGCTAGGTGCAATGTCGGCGTTGTTCAGCTTCCGTTTTTCTTAAAATGTACTCCTATTTGCTGACGTGCTGCTTGTATGGATGCTGACGCACGGCAGATTGTTTCAATTGATCAAACCCAAATGAATGGACCTGTGGGTGCAAAGTAACCCCCATACTGGAATGGCAGAAACCATCAGAAACCATCGAAGAACCATGAAAGCAAGCAATCCAAAAACCCTTCAAACAAACAACCAAAAACCATCAACCATGAACAAAACCATCAAAGAAAACCGCAAAAACATCAACCCCTCCAAAAAAACCGTCAAGACACCATCAAAAAGGCCATTTAGAAAAACATCAAAAAACTGAGTTTCCTGCATTTTCTATCAGAAACCAAGCCCAGGTGCACCTGCTGCCCTTCGAGTTCCGACCTTTGGGCTGCCGCCAGCACGGAAGTGGCGTGTGATCAGCTCGGGGGCCCAAAAGGGCACGCCCTGCAAAGAGCTGCTTTAACCATTGATTGACATGAAAAAAATGGTTGATTTCTTTTTGGTTTGAAAGAAAGCTGGCATTTAATATGGCTAATTAATGATAATTATGGGCATTGCAGCATCATCAACAAAAGAATCTCTGGTTGGGTTCTTTATGTGATCTTACTTGGGATGAAAATCACAATGGAAGATAACTGCCAAACATTTTTTCGATGTTTTTTTTCACCATCAATCAGCTTGGCGAACCGGAGAGGTTTCGTTCGGAATTTGATGAGTAGCCATACCTGGGATTGGACATAGATAGCCAGAAATTGGTCATTTTCTTGGTTCAAGTCATTTCAACTTGACCTCATTACACCTCATTGTCCCAGTTCCATGCCAAACTTTGGCAGTGTACTGTGCTCCATAGCTACACGGGTTATCACGGGTTGAGGTCTTTAGTGACATATGTGAAATTCCAGTACCTATATACCCTCTGGTATATTAACATAGACCCTGGCAGTCATCGGGTTGGAAGACTCGTTTCCATTAAACATTGGTGATGTTCAGGGTCTATGTTAATTTACCAGGGGGTAGTTGTTTTTTCTTTGTGACCCTTTGGATGTTGATCATTGCATTTGGATCCTTAGAAAGACCACTGTGGTGTGCGAATCTATTTGGGCCATGCCAAGCCTTTATGCCAGTTGTTTGGGGTTCCCAAAACCTCAAACGACCTTGTGGTATGTAACTTCCTGCAAACTAACATCGAACCCAAAACGTTTCCGTGATCAATTACAAAGGCGTACCACATCGTACCACACATTTTTTACAGGGAGAGGGCACCCTGTGATGCCACCAATGGCACGACTGAGGCTTTGTCAGGACCAGGAAAATGACATCTATGGCGTTCCTAAGCTGCAGCAGATGAAACAGAAACCCAAACCATGCTGAAGATGGGGAGGCTTGGCACTTTCTGCCTGTTCCAGGACCTCCCGAAAACCCGCAAGGAATCCATGTAGAATCTTCCACACCTTTGCCACTGCCAACCTTCCCAAATTTTGTCCAGTACCAGAAAAATATTGGAAGTTCCAACTGTCAAACCTGGGTTTTACCTTGCCCCCAGAAAACACTTGTTTCGAAATACCACTTTCCACATTCTTGCATGGCTAGCGGCTAGAAATTGGGTGATCCACCCTTTTTGGACACAGTCATATCATATATCATATCGTTGATCATATCCTTTTTCCGTCCCCATCATATCTTGATTCTCTCTGCATTACGGTTGGTTTTATGCCCACCCATTGTACAACCCAATACTCTATATACGTTGTTGTCCTCATTCCTGTTGACAAAATTCCCTCTAAATCCTCATGTTGGCTGTTTAAATCCTTATTTTTGGTTGGTTCAATCATGTTGAATCACGTTAAATCATGTTAAATCCATACATTGGCTGGTTATGGGTGGTTCCATTCCCCATTTTGGCCACTAAGCTCCGCCCCAATTTTAGCGTCGCCGAGGCCCCGGCCTTTGCCGGCGCGGCCCGGCGCGCCGCGGCCTGTGGGGGGACCAGGGAGGAGGTCTTCTCGGTCTTCCGGCAGTGGGATGGGATGAGTCCGCGCGGGACCTGTGGCCGGGGATGGCCGGGGATTGGTGAGTTTCGCATTGTGGGGTGGGAATCATGATGTTGTGATGTTGATGGGTGAATTGGGGAAACTGCTGTAGTTGGATGATAGCAATGATGAATGTTTAGCGGTTTAGCGTCGTTTTTTCATCCATTTGCAGATGCTTCCCACCGTGGGAAACAACCTGGGGATTGTTTAAGGCGTACTGCTTTCAATCGTGACATATACCAACCAGCACAAGGTAATTAGCAGGGGACCATAATTTTTCTTGGGTGGTTGGGGCAAAATTCGTTGGAGAATCTTAGCCGTCTTAGCCAGTAAAAACACCACTATGATTGAAATCATCAAGTCATTGGTAGATTCCGGAGAATTGAGTGAGAAGATTTGCATTTTCCAGCCCTATATTTTTCATGGTAAACATATGGAGGCTTCCTAAGTCATGCTCTCTACCCCTAGTTATCATCCTATCATCCATGTTTGGTTGGTGGTTTGGAACATTTGGATTATTTTTCCATTCAGTTGGGAATGTCATAATCCCAACTGACTTTCACTCCATCATTTTTCAGAGGGGTAGGCCAACCACAAACCATAGGATTTTCCATAGAAACCATCTGGCTACTGGGATACCCGCATGACTATGGGAACCTTCCACCGAGGTTGGGCCGGCGCGGCGCCTTAGCCGTACCCTTTGGAGTGTGGTACGAGGTGGTGCTGGCGCAGCTATCTGAGAAGGCACTGGCTCCACCCAGTTTTTTTTTCTTAAAGGTTCCAACATATGGTGGAGGTTTCCTAAGTCATGGGGGTTACCCCAAATCATCCAAACTTAGACTATGTTTGATCTATTTTGACATTTGAGACCTATGGTTTTGGGGAATCCCCATTTTAAGAACCCAAATGGGAGGAGAATCCCCGATGACTATATAACATGATCCTGGGGGGGAATTGCTACCACCAACCAGTGACTTTTTTGTTCCACTACGAACTTCTACTGGAGATATCGTCTATACTGTTTTGGGTGCCCCGCCTGAAGCAAATGCGAGAACACGGAGGTTTGTTGGGGCATTTTGTCTTCCTCACCGATGAGGAAGACATGGAGTTTGGAGAGTTTTTGGGTGAGAAGTGGATGATAAAGAGATTTTGGATCATAAGTTACGATAAGTCAGTTATTCAGATAAACATAGATAAACCAACATATTCTGCTTGGATGGTCATTTTTTAATCCACGTCTACAACAGTGAAACTTGTGCCGCAGGTGGCGACCCAGGACGACTTGGAGTTCAACAACAGCAACGTGCAGTGGAAGACGTGAAACCGGCTCAGTTGTAGGGCGAAGAGTCGGGGTCATGACACGGCAGTGTGTTTCCCTATGAACGCTATGTTTTCGGTTTCTTTTTGTGGGAAGTTGTGAGAAAATCGGGTTTTTCACATGGCAAAATTGATGGGGCATCCAGCTGGGTTTTTTTCGCCGATTTTTGCGATGTCACACCCTGGACCCTGCCAGGTACTCGAACATGAAGTACTTCTTGCATGCTGCCCACGTGGAGACGGGATGGCCAGTGTGTGGGTCCTTGTAACGGGACATGGCTTGGCGAACGCTGAACGGACCATGAAATGGCGGATTCTTTGCGTGCAGAGAATATTGTGCGCAATATGATTGTATGTTGATTTGAACTTAAAGGAGTTGCTAGTTGAAAGTGGGCTTCTACTACGCGACATGGGTTGGGGTCATGAACGTCAATATACGCCAACACATGATGATGTGATGGACGGTATGATCATGTTCCCTGATGATGCATGGATTGTTGTCTGATTAAGTCTACACATTTTCTGCTAGTTGATTGATTGATGGATGAATTCATCCTTATAGATGAGCAAATCAATAGAGAATTGAGCAGCTTGATATGGCAAACCCAAGAATAGAGCATCACCAAGTGGTTGGCTAATGGGATGTTTTCAGTTAAATATTGGTACCGCATTACCATACAGTATTTACATGTCTCTAGCATGCACAGTGTCTGTCCATTCCTGGCCTGGCACCTGAATTCGAGGTTTGCTCATCAGATGCAGCTGGGCTTCCTCCCTGAATGTGCCAAGCCTAGCCCTTTTTTGCTGGAACGAAAACGAGACATGCTAAATGACATGTTTTAAACCTCTGGTAATTTGTTTGCATAGCTATGGAAAATGGCCCATTGATAGTGGATTTACCCATTGAAGGTGATTTACCAGAGGGTAAACATGTTTTCAGGCCTTTTTTTTTGTGACGACATTTTGTGACCCAGATTTTGCAGGCGAAGTTTTCAATCACGAACCGAGCTGTGTTGCAGCTGATCAAGGTCTACACTATGATGGCTTCAGGCAAGAAGTGGTGGCACTGGCCAGAGGCTCCACAGGAAGCTTCTTGGCAGGAAAAATGGTCTGCTTGGGTGATTTTCTCTCAACCATTTGTACGCACACACATACATACATACATACATACATACATACATACATACATACATACATACATACATACATACATACATACATACATACATACATACATACATACATACATACATACATATATAATTATATATATATAATTATATATATAATTAAATATATAATTATATATATATATTGTACTTATTCATTGCACGTGAGAATGGATCAGAATTGAGAGAAACTACATGCCGAAGATCCCTAAGCATTCTATTGAAATTTCGAGGCGACACTTCAACTATTTTCAGAAACACAGGCGAGAGACACTCAGCATGGTGAACACCATTCATTTCCTAAGATTTTTTGGTCACTGTGAGGAAGACATAGATCTAGGTGGTGGTTGCTGAGTGACCCAAGGTGTCCATGTAGCAGTGCTGATGCCTCAATCGCCGAGGGCGTTTGGCCAAAATGAGGGAATCAACTTGAATCAACCATCCAAATGGGAATTTAACACAGCTTTAAAGTGGACAAATCTTTCTGAAAGAGGTTTTGATATGTTTTGCGCGTTTTTTGAATGAATACAAGCAGAAGCTAGCAGTTTCTTTTTCACTCTCCGCGGAGTGGTGATGCAATAAACAATGGCTGGACATCAGCAAAGAGCAATCATAGAATAGATCCCAATCGGCATGGTCTATGGTCCATAATAAGATGGAAGGTGAAAACAACCAAACCCAAAGCAGCTCCAATCAACATCTCCAGCAATCAGACCTTGAAAATCGCCAATTCTTAACTGGAAACTCATCTTCCAAACCACGACTCACGGGAGGGTCTATGTCTATGTTAATTTCATGGCGAATAATGACTTATAGTAAGTTCATCTATGGTAATATATGGTAATCCCCAAAATAGATAGAACAGTTGGATACTTGAACATTATAAAGGACAGATCATCAAACTAACATTCTGGTGGCACACTTTTCAGCATCTAACTTTTGAGCCCCCCCTTATCGGCATCGAAACGCGAAACGAAACGTGCCCAGGATGTGCCCAAGTTGTAGCGATGACAGCCGCTTGGTCAAGGCGACGATTAGCACAGAACAGATAAGAAACGGATGAATCATGAGAAACTGGTGATAAATACTGTTACCCTCTGGTAAACAAACATAGCTATTGAAAATGGCCATTTATAGTTACCCATTGAAAATGGTGATTTTCCATAGTTATGTTAATTTACCAGAGGGTAGATTGATATAGATTCTCATAAGAATTTAACAAATGAGAAGCTGATTCTGAAGAGTGTTGAATCCATCTTGGCGTTGAACTTCTTGGCAAACCCAATGCAGTACATCGACGTTTCTGAATGGGCGTCCAGACTAGACTCAGCCCAGTTGTGGACCCACAGAATCCACATAATTTGGGAGAACTTTGCGGAGCTCACAACCAGCCCCTCCTACTTGTAGATACTTGTAGGCTTTTTGTGACCAGGGTAAGAAGGCTTAAGAAGGTGATATCATAGATATCCTTTTAGGGGCCCAAAAAATGGCCAAGATCCGGATTTTTTTCCAGTTGCTGTCGCAAACATATGGCCATTACTCGCCATGTTTTGGAGGGGGTTCACGTAGCCGGAGGTCGTGGATGCATTGAACGACACCGAAGCGCAGCGCTACGAATTGGCCATGCCGGTGGCGGGGTTTGAAAAAGGTGGTGATGGGAAAGTGGGGATCAGATTTGGAGATGGGTCAAAACCTATTAATACCATTTTTAGGGGGATGAACATCCATTTGCCAGCTATTTTGGGGTTCACTAGGTACCAGGGTTTTGACCCATCCCCATTTTATTTCATTCCAGAAATCGTATGGGAAAGGCTTGAAATGGATTGGAATGGCCAAAAGATGTTTGCCAAAAACATGAGTTCGATAGCAACGAACTAGCCGAAGAATCCCTCCCAGTTTCGGGGTATCGGCCGATCTTTTTTCTTTTTTTGGGACTTGGAGACATCATGCCGTGAAGGGGGTGAAGTCCGGCCCCTCCACACCAGCTGAGGCGTGCAGCTTTGATCCAGAGACGCAAAAACTGGCTCTGGTGGTTGTACCAAGGCTGGAGAACACCACGTTAGGGGGCCCAGATGGGATAGGTGGGAAGATTCAGGCATGAAATCCCTACATTATTTACATTTAAGGACCTGGAGAGAATGGAGAGATTCGTGATTGGTCATGTGTTGATATCTCTTTTTTATACGTTTGATGCACCCTCCAGGGGGCCTGGACCTGAGGTCTAGTGAGAAGGCCCATATCCTGGAGGCACTGCAGTTGGACATTGGTGTGGCTAGCCATATGGCTCAAACCGATTCAAAATAAACAGCTGAAAATGCTGATCTCACCCCAAAAAAAAGTGCAGATTGTGGGTCTTCGTCAAAATTCTTGGCTGTTGCTGGGGTTGGCACCTTCCATTTTAATCCATTCTCACTATTGAAAAGGCTTCAGAAATCCTGGAAATGACCAAGCCCACCAGTGAATCAAGGTAGAAACTGGTGAGGTCCTTTCTGGCAGTGGCTGGTAAAACGGTATTTATCGATGATAATGTGGTAAACCCAAGAGTAACCATCCCCAAATGGTAGGTTTGTTATTGGGTCGCCAACATTATTCTGTTTCTGTTCATATGTGACTTAGCTCCTGGACTGATGGAAATCTTCGTGACTCCTTCCCGTCCTTTTGGCTAGCAACATTTACCCCGAACGCCACCAAAACACCACCAAAATACCACCAAGACACCACTAAAACACCAGTAAAACACCACTAAACATCAATACCACGTACAACCACCCTTACCATTATGTCCTCTCCAAGACCTTCCCACCTTTCGCAGGTGGACCTCCAGCAAGAAACCTTCCCACCTTTCGCAGGTGGACCTCCAGCAAGAAACTGTGCGCTGGAACGCCTCCAGTCACTTCCAAGACGCCCTGGCGTTGGAGAACTGCCGCCCGATGCCAGAGGGGGACACCGTGCAACCGCGAGGCGTGGGATTGGAGGGTTGGAGAGTGTTACGAAATCATGGGCAAAGCCGAAGGATTTTTGCACTTTTGCCCTATTTTATGAGAGGAGATGGATTTTGGAAGATTTTTTGGGCTATTATGATCTTGTTTTTTTTTTTTTTGGGGGGGGGATTTCGGTGGCTTTCTGCACTTGGAATGGGCCATTCGTCACGATGGTGGATGTTTATATGTTTGGTGTCTTGATAACCTGCTATTCGCACGAAATTGGCACCGTGGCGGTCGGACCAAAAACAAGGGTGATTCGAACACTTATACGAGTTTTGTTGAATCATGAAACATCACCACAGCATTGTTGGTGGTTAACTGTTGGGTGGGGCAGGCGCATTCAAATTATTTAAGGCATGCGATGAGAACCGGTTTATTTTTGCATATTTTTGTTTTACTCAATGGCCATACCCATCTTGAGAAGTCAGCATCTTCAACCTGTTGCTGTTGCTGTTGCTGTTGCTGCTGCTGCTGCTGCTGTTGGTGTTGTTGTTGTTGTTGTTGTTGTTGTCGTTGTCGTCGTTTTCCCCAATCGCTACTTGACATTGCTCGGATGCCGTAGCTCAATCACCAAACAAAGAGATGTTTAGTGGCTTTATGTTGGTGCACATCACTGTATCAGCATCAATTCGTCGTGATTGTTGTATACATATGATTATATATGTATTAATATTGTCCAGTTATGTCACGTGTCCGAACCATTATCGCTATTTTTTACCTTAAACACCAGTATACATCAGCATGATATCCCCATCATATATCATCATATGGTATCACCATCTTGTGGCTGGCAGCCTCAACCACTCAACAACCATGACGAAACGAGCCGTGAATGTGAGGTTTGACGACTCTCCTGGCGGAGGCTGACGAAGGTCCCCGCAGATCTCGATGAATTTTTATCGGGTGATGGCTATGGATCAAAGGATCTAAGTCTGAACCATTCAAGAAAGCTACGCAATGTGCAAATATTATGCAAATATTATGCAAATATTATGCAAATATTGTGCAAATATTGTGCAAATATTGTGCAAATATTATGCAAATATGGCTGCATCACATAAATTTCAAACTTTGGCTGCATGCTGCAACTAAGTGCAAAAGGCGCCCCATTTTGGTGATGTTGCAGCGCAAGGTGAATTTGTCCTGGCTGAGCCAGCAGCATTGGTGCAATTAGATGGACAGGCGGAAACCGCGGCCCGAACTGAATGGACATTTTAATGGGAAAATAATCTATTAAAAAAAATGTATATATGTATATATATATATATGCCTATAAATGATGGATGGGCACCAATTTTGGCAATACTGAACATTATTTTGGTGGAAGCCCTCCCTATGAAGTGCCAACCGGAGTTTACACATCCAGGGTTGGTATCATTAGATCCATCATCATGCGCTAAATATGGTAGATCCCGCTGAGAACTGCCACTGGCCGATATTATCTCGTTATCTCACTTGTTATATGTTTAGATGGTAGATAAGCCTCTAGTGATCCTCAGAGGGGCCTATCATGATGCGTCCAGACGCTGGCACGCCACATATGTAGATTCCATGCAATGCGCACAACGTAGGAATACAGCAGGCAGGCTAGCACAAAGAACAAGTGAACATTAGCAAATTGAGCAAATAGAAACATGAAAGACGCAATGAGCATAGTTGCGCACGATGCATGCACAGATGTTGTCTACACATGTATGAATTTTGGAGATCTTTGGATGATACCAACACTTTTGGAAAACAATTTTGTGCATGACACAGTTCCAGCGTCACGGCAAGGAGTTGACGAGGTGGGCGGGATGGCTCTGAAGATTCTTGGGCACAACATGCCACTTGTTCAATGATATAACTGATATAACATGAAACGAAATGAAATGACATGACATGACATATAACATATTATACTATCCTCAATGGACTTAAGACATACGACATACATTCAAATAGACAAATAAAATCAGTTTAAACACAAAGCAAGGCACCACAGTTTGTGGGCTTTGAGGCGGCAATGTCTTTTCTGGAACTTCCTATGCAGTTCGTGGCCTTTTCTCGGTGTAGTCTGCGTGGCTTGGTTGATGTTGATCTTGGTTTCTGCTTGGAAGAGGTGTTCGGATGGAACCACAGCATGTGCTGGGGCTGGGTCGGGGCCCCGGACGGCTGTTTTTGGGCCTTTTGAGCCAGCAGAAACCAGAAAAAACAATCTCCCAACATGGCATACCTATCCCTCCATCGGGGCCATTTACATCTCAAATGCAATTTTTCGCCGCGATCTCCGGCTGTGCAGTGGCTCCGCTCATCCACAAAGATGTCGGTCATCCTTCGGAAAACGCCAATTCGCAGCGGAGCAACGCTCCAGGAACTGAAACGAGATGCCTGGCCGCGTTAATTGGGGGTAAAACGGGTAAAACTCCAGGGCTGGAAAAGGCTGCAAAAACAGGAAACGCGCCGTGAACTGCGGATGAGACAATACAGAACCCTAATCAATTGCCTCATGCTTTTTGAAGTCTTTGGACTTTTTTTGAAGGGGTTGGCTTCTCATTGATAGCGTTGAGAGCATTGGACATTTCATAAAAATTGATCAAGAGGTCTGTTGGCTTCCTCAATGCTGCAGGATTCTCTGCAGCAGTTCCTTACGAAGCACGGCTTCGACGACGTCAAGCACCCACGACAGTTGGGAAAGTTGACAGCACGGGTGAAGATGCAGTGCGTCTATCCTATCCACGTCGCAGCAGATATAGGTGGGCAATATGGGCAATGCTCAACAGCGCTGTTGGTTGATGAGTTCGGGATTGCTCTCCGGTAACATAACTATGGAACCTGGTCCATTTATTACAGATGATTTACCTATGCAAAACGGTTAGACCTCCTGATTTTAAACAATTAGGTTACATTACCAGAGGATAGCCAATATGTTGGGGTTTATTATCTTTTATGATGGGATAGGTCCAAAAAGGCTAACGTCGCGTTGTTGTCTATGTTTCGCTGCGTGTACAGGGGATGCCTTCATTTTTTGAAGGTTACCATAGGTTACCCACAGCTGATCAATCCCTGCCAGAATTTGAGCACTGAGTGCAACTGCGAGCCGCCAGTCAAAGGTTGATGTTTTGAGAATGCCTCAAAACCTTGATCTCATGTCAGCGATTGGGTCTGTTTTTTTTCCATCACTTCTGAAACTTCCTCAGCAGTTTCGATGACAAATAAGTTCCCCCCAGACAAAGGAGAACAGTCAACCCTCATTGTGAATGCTGTACATCTCTGTAAGCTTGGTATTCAGACGAGTAATCCTGAGTTTGGGTATAGATAATAAAGAATGTAGATATACACATGCACATCCATATTTGCACACACACACACATATACGCAGTTACACAGGCATATACATATTATAGTATTATATATATATATATTTATGTGCATATAGATAAGATGAAGATCCATATATACACCATCCACACATTTACACATCTACTCACACACACACACACGCACACTGTGATTTTATATCAACATATTCGCGTGCATAGATATATACAATATACATATGATCCACACGTGTTCCACGACGTTCAGGCGACGACGAGGCCTTAAGGATGTTGCTGGAAGAGGGCGCGGACCCCGAAGAAGGCGATGACCAGGGCAGAACGGCGATGGACATCGCGCAGGACGGGAACGGTGTATAGCATACTTACAGGGGTTACATAGGGAACACAGGGATAAACAATATACTTACTTATAGGGGCGGTATAATGGCATATTATGTTATATGATGTTGTACAATGTTATTTGTTGTTATATGATGTTTAATATTATTTTACGATGTCATACAATGTTATTGATGTTATATATATATATTTGAAGTGTTCACAATGTCATACAATGTTATGCAAGGACATACAATGTTATAGAAGATCATAAAATGCGATATGATGTCATATCATGCGGTATATATATTATTATACAAGCCTTCGGCCCAAGTCTTTCCAGTAGTAGTGGGGCTGTTTTCAACTGATGCTTGGGAGATTGTTAAACCATGGCTTCGTTTCCTCGTTGTGCGGTCCTTTCGTCAAAAAGGCATTTGATTGTTTTGCATCCCCGATGCTACTTGGGAAGAGGATCATGGCTACTCCTGGTCATGTGCAACATGGGATCACCAATCACTGTGCCTGCAGCCACCCAATGCCAGTGTGCTGGCAACCTTCAAAACTTTGCTCTGCATTTTGGGCGCCTGGTTCGCGACTTCATCCAGGTGGATGACTATGTGCAACTTGCCTGCTGGCATCGCAGCTTCCTGGAAAGCAATGCATGACTTCAACCTCGGCAGCGGCTTTGAAACAACGCGGCCTGCAAGTCAGCAGCAAGGATGTTATGATTCGACAGACCCAGTTTGCAGCCCACTGCCCGGAGATAGTTTATATAGATCGTGCAAGCGGGCCTTCAATGAGCTGCGTGCGTCATCTTCCATCCCCCTTCTGGGCGTGTTGGAGACAACATGGAGCAGCACCCGGCAATGATTGTATGAGCTTTGGGCCGGCTCAGAAACATGGGGGTAGCAAAGTTGGAGCGGCACAACCTTGCTGCAAAAGTGTTTCGAACATGGGTCACACTTCCAGTGTTTTTGGCCTTTAGATTTTGGAGACCTGGGTGTGGCATCCCATCTCTCCACTTTTTCTTGATTTAAGCAGCCGATCAACTTAGAATTTCTTCAGTCACGTTGGCTTGCTAGACAGCACTAGCACCAACTACACTGGTTGGTTAATGGACCGGTGGGCGTGCCTGACAATAGCCATGCCTAGCCACCTCAGTTTCAGGCAGGGTTCGCGGAGAATGCTTCTTTCCCTGCTGGAAACACGTGAAGTTTGTAGCCTAGTGCAGTCCCACAGCTTGTGGCATACCATGGAAGTTGGGTGGGGGCAAACTCCTGCACCCCTCTTTGAAGTGTGTACAAAGCGACCTGTTGGACATTGAACCCCGTGCTGCGCTGCAATGCCACCGCTGCGCACGCACCACTCAGAAGCCGTCCGAGAGACAGAGATATATATCAATATAAATATATATATATATAATTATATATTGATATATATATATATATATTTATTGATATATAAATATTTTTATGTATATATATATATATCTATTTCTAAAACGTTTTTCAATGTAGTTGTACAATGTCATAAGAATGCTATTTACAAACTTAGACTAGTTGGGCCATGGTGTGCGCCAACTGGTGATTGTAAATTGGGTATATCCCCAAGCGTCATCAGGGCACAATGGAATTTAACAAAAGCATAATCACGAACCAGTTAACGAACTCCACGGCCCGTCTAAATTGGGCTGAAACCCGGGATTTTGGGTCGCAGGTTTTGATCAGAATCCTAGTTATGACTAGTTTTGCTTGAAACCCTGGGTTTGAAGTGTCACCCTACGGATTTGAGTGTCACCCACGGATTTGAGTGTCACCCTACGGATTTGTGTGACTCCTTGGTTTTCATTACTGGGGATCATGAATTGGCCCGCTGCTTCCAATACAAAGGGATGATGGTTTCAGTTTGGGTTGTTGGCCCACGGCCAAAAAAAGAAGATGAGAAGCCACATAAACCAAGATGTAAAATAACAGACACAGAAATGGGGAGCGGAAATGAACGGATGCTCTAAAAGGTTGTCATTTTAGTTGGGAAATGAAGGTGAATTATATTGATGGTACTGTATTTTGATGTATTTTGTTGGGTTGTGGTTGTTGATCCACAACAAATACAAACCATGCAAATGGGATGTCAAACAAGACCATCAATGAAGGGATGCACGTGAAGATGTTCCGAAAAAGAGGGGTACATACTTGCCGTAGAAAAAGGTCCTACCAGACCCTGCCATAAACGCCGTCAAAAGTAGTGCTATGTGGCTGCGGGTTTGATTCCCACCCAAAAGGTTAGCAAACGGGTTGACCTCCATAGGATGTCGCCTCGGGAGGACATCATTCGGATTATAGCGACCTTATTTGTTGGTTGTATCATGTTATATAAACCTCTCTGTTGAGGAAGCGATGACATGAAGGTGTGGATTCACCCTACAAAACATGGGATTGATCTATAGCATCCCCAAAAAGATGCTTAAGAAAAGTAAAAGCGTAGTAAAAATAGTAGAACATAGTGGCAAGTTTCGAGTGACCCTTGATGAAAGTGTGATTCAGCATTGATTCAGCATTGAGGCCGCCAGGCCCTTCTCTTTTTTTCGTGCGACCTTCCTATCATTGGGCAGCCCGGGTGGTCAGGAGGCCAATGTGGATGGCTCCCACGTGCACGTCCTGGGTCTTCTGCAACGGGCGATCCAAGTCAACATGGCCAGCTTTTAGCGGCGACGATGTTCGCCACGGCTCAAAGGTCCAAAAATCGGGGGACAATTTCATCTGAAAATATCGAAAACGGTTAGGTGTGCTTACAGATTTGATGCCGGATCCTGGTTGATCATCATTTTAGTCAGAAACTAAGACCAGTCCCAAACCACACATGTTGGAACGGGCGTGGGTCGAAAACTAAGACCTGTCGCAAACCGCACATGCTGGTCATTGTTTGTATATTTCTATCCATCATTCCATTTCAAATGCCCAGCGTTGTGATCATTGGGTTGAACGGAACTGGCCCACGGCGTAAAGAATTTGGCCCGCAGAAATATCAGGATTATCAAACTTTCATAAATTTTCAACATCTTTCAACATTTCAACCGGTTGGATTGTGCCAATGCCCCAAACGCTTTTGGGCCTTGATCTCTCGGCAGTTCAGTTCTGCAGAGGGTGCCTGCGGCTGGTCCCCCATCGGACGCTAGGTCAGCTGGGGGTGCCGCTTTAGTTTTCCTTTGTTTGTTATTGACGCTTCAAAACCCTAAAAGCGAAGGCTTTGGAGGGGGGATGGCGACGTTGCCCAAAATGGGCATGGGACAAAAACTAAGATCAGTCCCATACCACACATGTTGGAACAGGCGTGGGTCGAAAACTAAGATCAGTCGCAAACCGCACATGTTGGTCATTGTTTGTACATGTTTGTATATTTCTATCAACCATTCCATTTCAAATGCACAGCGTTGTGATCATTGGGTTGAATGGAACTGGCCCACGGCGAAAAGAACTTGGCTTGCAGAAATACCAGTAGTACCGCGCAAGGCGGTGGCGGAAGTTTCAAAGATAGGACACTATAGGAGAGGTTGGCTGTCGTGAATCACGGATGGGAGAGCGAATCCACTGATGGACCGAAAGGCGGTTGGAGTTGTGTTTTTCGGAATGGCTGCAATGGTTGCAATGGTCACCTCACCAACAATTGTTGGATGTAGTGTGGCGTAGTGCAGCTGTAGTTGTAGTTGAAGTGTGGTGGATTTGTAGTTGTAGTGTAGTGTAGTTAGTGTAGTGTAGTTGCAGTTGTAGATGTGGTGTGGTGTAATGAGTGGAGTGTAAGGTAATGTAGTGTAGTGTAGTGTGCTGTGCTGTGTAGTGTAGTGTAGTGTAGTGTAGTGTGCTGTAGCGTTGTGTGCTGTAGTGTAGCCTAGTGTTTTGTAGTGTAGCGTAAAGTAGTGTAGTTGTAGTTGTAGCTGTAGTTGTAGTTAGTAGTGTAGCGTAGTGTAGCGTAGTGTTGTGTAGTTGTTGTTGTGGTCTAGCGTAGTGTAGTGTGGTCAGTGTAGTGTAATTAGTGTAGTGTAATGTAGTGTAGTTGTAGTTGTAACTGTAGCTGTAGTAGTAATAGTAGTTGTAGTTGTAGTTATAGTTGTAGTGTAATTAGTGTAGTGTACTGTAATTAGTGTGTGCTAGTGTTGTGTAGTGTAATTAGTGTACTGCAGCGTGGTATATATGTATTGTAGTTGTAGTTGTAGTGGTAGTGTAGTGTAGTTGTGGTTGTAGTTGCCTAATCTATCTATCTATCTACCTACCTACCTACCTTGTCTGTCTGTCTGTCTGTCTGTCTGCCTGCCTGCCTGCCTGCCTGCCTGCCTGCCTGCCTGCCTGGCTGGCTGTCTGTCTGTCTGTCTGTCTGTCTGTCCCATTTTTCTCGTTTTTGACAAGGTGCACAATCCCTTGCGCTGGCCACGCGAAACGACATCTGAACGTCCAAAAGTGGTCCGAACATGTAGTGTTTTTAACATTTTGACCTCGAAATGTGCTTCACGCCACAACGGCGTGCACTTTTTCGACATCTCAACTTCTGAAAGCGGTCTGAACGTGGTGTGTTTTGCACATTTTGACTTCGAACCGTGCTTCGCGCCACAACTACGTGCACTTTTTCGACATCTCAACTTCCAAAAGTGCTCCGAACATGGTGTGTTTTGTACATTTTGACTTGGAAATGTGCTTTGCGCCGCAACGGCGTGCAATTTTTCATTTCTCATCTCCCTAGATGTCTCCGCACCCGCCCCTTTAACGAGCCTACTTTTCGACCCTCCGGAGCCACAAATCATAGGAAAAACGCAGTGAATCTCGACTTTTCTACCTTTTCGCGCGCCATCTTCTTTCTTCTCACCCTTTCTCTTCTCTGATCTTTCCTCTTCTGCTGTTCTCCTCTCTGACTCTTCCCACCTCTGGCTTTTCCATCTATCCATATTGTCGGAAGTTTGACTACGAAACTTCCTTCGATCGGGATTATCAAACTTTCATAAACTTTCAACATCTTTCAACACATCAACCGGTTGGATTTGGCCCATGCCCCAAACGCTTTTGGGCCTTCATCTCTCGGCAGTTCAGTTCTGCAGAGGGCGCCTGCCGCTGGTCCCCCAACGGACACTAGGTCAGCTGGGGGTGCCGCTTTAGTTTTCCTTTGTTGTTACTGACGCTTCAAAACCCTAAAAGCGAAGGCTTTGGAGGGGGGATGGCGACGTTGCCCAAAATGGGCATGGGTCAAAAAATTAAGATCAGTCCCAAACCACACACATTTTGGTTTTTGTTTGTATATTTCTATCCACCATCTTATTTCAAACGCTCAGCGTTGTGAACGGAACTGGCCCAGGGCGTGAAAAATTTGGCCCGCAGAAGTATCAGGATTATCAAACTTTCAAAATCTTTCAACATCCTTCAACATTTCAACCAGTTGGATTTGGCCCATGCCCCAAACGCTTTTGGGCCTTCATCTCTCGGCAGTTCAGTTCTGCAGAGGGCGCCTGCCGCTGGTCCCCCAACGGACACTAGGTCAGCTGGGGGTGCCGCTTTAGTTTTCCTTTGTCGTTACTGACGCTTCAAAACCCTAAAAGCGAAGGCTTTGGAGGGGGGATGGCGACGTTGCCCAAAATGGGCATGGGTCAAAAAATTAAGATCAGTCCCAAACCACACATTTTGGTTTTTGTTTGTATATTTCTATCCACCATCTTATTTCAAACGCCCAGCGTTGTGAACGGAACTGGCCCAGGGCGTGAAAAATTTGGCCCGCAGAAATATCAGGATTCTCAAACTTTCAAAATCTTTCAACATCCTCCAACATTCCAACCAGTTGGATTTGGCCCATGTCCCAAAGGCATTTGGGCCGAGATCTCTCGGCAGAACAGTTCTGCCGAGGGCGCCTGCCGCTGGTCCCCCAACGGACGCTGGTCTGCTGGGGGTGCCACTTTGAGCCATGAAAAAATGGAGCTTTGGCCACGAGTCGTACGAAGGATGGGGCTTTGGGAGATGATTTTCTACATGTCAACTTGTGAGTTTAAGGCTTAAAAAATGGTGCCGCATTTTGCAACTGCAAATGAATGTTAATTATAATTCTGAATGATACATTTGTTGCAAACATTTGATGGGATTGTTACTTCCTGTCACCCTTGAGCGGGAATTACATCTTGGGTTCTGGGTTCGCTATGGCCGTTGCACGACTCTTGTTTGTTTGAGAATATTCTCGGGGCTTTTAGTATTGGAAGAGAGCGATTGAACTCCAAAATACAGCGTGGACAAGACACCAAGCCTTTTGCAGAGAATCATTTCTGGAGCTGTTTCGCTTCTCACATTTGAGCCCAACAATGTTGTTTGAATCATGCAGTGATTGAACACATGAAGCAGTGGAAACCCCTCACCAGCTCTAGGATGCTGCAATGCATCCCAATTGCGGGCCAGACTTGCCAGTCATGGATCCTAACTGTCCTAACTGCATATATTCCCGAGAACTTGCTATGATTCAAAGGATTCAAAAGGAATGTCCCCAAGATCCCGCAGTGTGGCATGGGAAAGCCTACAGTTCCGCCAATGGCCCCCCTTAGCCAACCCCCCTCGCCCTGGGCATCCCTGATAGAAAGACGGGTGAGAGTGCCATGTCGCTGAAGCTGGGGATGGCCGTTGCATGGACCTGGATCTTCCTCATTGTCTTCCTGGTGACAGCGCCTCTTGGTGGACATTTTTGCCATCTTGGTGGGTCCAATGCGGGTGGATGTAAGATGGGTAAGATGGTGATTTGAAGGAATCTTGAACACATTTTCTATCCTTTCCGTAGGCCCATCTGAAAGATCTGAAAGTGAAATCAGATCAGCAGGGCACCAATCCACTCATATTCTTGGAACCGAGGTGACCCAACCAGCAACCACAAAGCATCTCCAGAAAATTAAGGTCATTTTGCAACAATCTTGAAATGGTGGGTCCCAACCTCGGAATATCGTCGGATATACCCTCTGATTATTGTAGCTATGGAAGCTATGGCCCATTTATAGACAATTAATAAACATGATGATTTACCTATTGAAAACTCTCGGGGAGAGAGAGAGAGAGAGAGACCTATTGAAAACGGTGATTTTCCATAGCAACCCGTTAAATAACCAGAGGGTAAATGGGATGATGGAACTCCCAGTGAGATGGAATTGCACTAGGATTGCCAGAGCGTGCAACCGCAATTGTTGCAAGTATGTTTGTGGTTCTAACATATCAAACATATCATAACATATCACAACCATATCATAACCATATATGATAACGATTACAACAGCATTGTTCCAGGGCTTCTGACCGTGCCCCAGGCCAGTCCTTCTCCTAGTGCTCCTGGGTTGGCTTCTCCCACGACGCTCCGCTCGAAGTGCTGGACAGAAGATCCGCATCGCGTTTCTTGGTGTAAAAAAGCAATAGGATCCACATGGATCCACCGGGCCCCCGCCATCCCAAAATTTACCAAAAAATGGGTGGCGGAACAGATTTTTAAAAAGTATAAAACATCAAAATCTGGGTGGTAAAAATGTCATTGCTCAAAACTAACATGAATTATAACTGTTCAACGATTGCACGAAGATCCGGGGGATGATGCATGATTGAGTTTGATTATATGTTTGGAAGTACAAGCAGGGTCCTAGGGTGAAATGATAGGTGGATATAGGTGGTTCAATGGGGCACTGCCTCTTCCTGAAGTTGATCAGTGCGACGCAAGTGATCCTTCTTTTGGTAGCTCTTGATATGAGGGATTTATGCCAGCCAAGAGATCGAACTACATCATTTTTAACCTTGAGCTCTACCAGATTTTTGGCCCAGCACAAATATTGGACCTCCAAAATTGGAGAGTTGAAAGGTGCACCAAGAAGGACCAACTTCATGAAACCCGGTGGTATCGCTGCTCCAAAACGGCACCCCATTTTGAAGCATCCCACACTGAGGTTCGTCCACCCAGACCTGGGCATTGGTGGAGCGGAGCTCGCACCCTAGGGACATCGGAATTGGAAGGGGGGAAAGTCACAGGACACCCTGAGATAATTTAACGCATGTTAGGGTGTCAATTGAACATGTTTTTTTTTTTTAAACGCACAATAGAAACTTTGGTACAGATTTTCGGTTGAGGCACCTGTTTCCACCTAACGTATCAGATGTTTGTATCCACCTTGAAGTATGTTGACTGTTGAATCATCCCAACGAGGGAAGACCTTGAGGAACGCCATGGGTTGGGGGAGCATCCACCAAGGCGCTTGGTGGTGGATGCCGCAGTGGCGCTTCAGAATCATGGCCATGAGGTGCTACGCTGATAATATATTCTCTGCAATAATCATGGTGCACATGGACTTATCTAAGGCACAACGGGCAGTGTGGGGCAAATCCTGCAAATCTCCCTCTTGCCATGGCACTTTTTCACTACGATTCCTCAACAGGATGCAAGGGTAAACAATGCTGCAGTTTTGGGACGCTGAAGGTGGAGATGTTCACAGCAAGGCCACGCTGACATTTTCTTGGGATCAATGGGTGAAGCATTGATACTGTGCAGCCAAATGCATTGCATGACGCTTTTCCTGATTCATCTTCATGATCCTTTTTGGCAAAAATTGGATCGCAAAGCCAGTGGTGGTGGGTTCTATCTGATGGCCAGGCATGAAAAAGACCACTGCTTCGAAGAGACAAGGACCCCATTCTGGGAGCTGTAAGTGAATGATGCACTCTCGAGGGCATCGTTCAAGTTCAAGGGCAGGAAATTGCAACCTTGGCATGTCACATGTTACCGCTTTGGTCCAAGTTGATTTATTCTAGAACTGGGGGCAAAGCTTGTCAAGAACCTTTGCCTCTGCAGATTAGGACTTTCTTATTATTTGATATTTTATATATATTTTCATCATCCATTTTCAATCTCTATGTGGTTTTCTGGAAGCAGCATGTAGGCAAACTTCTAGCAAGTCCACTGAACTCAGGTGAAAGTTCAAAACAAAGCAGACTCCGTTGGCAGCACAGTGAGCAATGACACCACATCGCACAGCCACTGGGGTCCACCCCATACTGCAGGAATGGAACTCTCAAAGTCCACGTCTTTGGCGATTTCCTTCCGAGGAGCTACCAGGGCACTATTCCAGGTGCTGTGGTTGCTGATCCACAGGTTGATCAGATATCTAAGGGCTGAAGGGCCCTTTCTTTGCAGGGCGGACAGGCACCCAGCCGCTAGGCAACACCTACTGGGTTTTGAGGGTTGTCTTCAGGAGAATCTGCGGCCGGTTCTACGCTGCCTGCGCATACCTTCGAATGTGCTGGGTGTCACTCAGAATCCTCCTGCTGTCCTTCGCTGGCGGGTTTCATGCAGCAGCCTTAGCGTGGGCATGAAGAAGCTCAAGGGGCCAGTCAGCAAAGAAGTTGGACGGTTGAAGCACTATATTCTTAGTCCCTTGTAAAGATAACTTAAGATCTTTTGCAATACCCTCCGGTTATTTAACATAGCCATGGAAAATGGGCCATTTATAGATGATTTTCCCATTAAAACCTCCATTTACAAGGGATTTTCCATGGCTATGTTAAATAACCAGAGGGTAATTTTAAAAGCATTGATTTTTTCCAATGATCTCCACCAATTTTAGGGGCTGCACACTTCACCACCAGGTTCTGATCGTTGATCAGGCGGGGCTTGGGACATTGGAGGATGTCTTAGAATTGGGGTACCTTAAAATTGTACCGAAACGGACCCACACCCTTGGTGTTTTCTAAATTATTTTTAATGCATACATATAATTTTAATATATAAATAATGGCGATTTTCCAGAATCCACCAATCCAGGTGGCGTGAGATGCAATGTCCTACATCCTGCATCCGGCAGCTGGCAGGTGTCCATTTGTCTTCCAATCTTGCGCTTGGCCCGGCCGCACGGCATTATCTTCTACTGCCACTACCCAGCCGCTGGGCATGTGGACAGAAACATTTTTGGGGACCTTGGGGACCTTGGGGTATGGCTTTGAAATCTTTGAAGATGTTTGAAGATGTTGGAAACCATGACAGAACTTCCATTTCGCTGAGGATTACCTCCTGACCACCAAGTCTTCGGTCTGCCTGGGGGGATGGTATGGGTTTCTGGGATCTGGTTGCGGGCCTTCGTGTGAAGCCCTGCAAGCACTTCCCCTGAATTACAGTCGTCAATCATCACAGGCCCCGCAAATGAAAACCTGGTCTGGTTTATGATGAGCATATGTATATATATATATAGATATAATGTATATATATATATATATATACATATTCATGTTGAGGGCGCGTTGAAAAAATCAAGAGAGCTCAATATGACCAAGCAATGGGCTTGCCCCATCCCCTTTTTTGCGCCGTAGGTACTGAAACGGCTGTACCGATTTCCCTTGGATCTGATGGAGGCGTGGTTACAAGTGCAGTACAATCATATATCCAATACATCAATATAAAGGGGGAAAATGAAGAAAATGGGGAAAATATGGGGAAAAGGGGAAAATATGGGAACATATGGGGAAAATATGGGGAAAACCATCAAGAAATCGACACAAAAAAATATCCACTCACCGGATGTTTGGAAAGGGTGGATTCATGTAGCAGCGAAACTTGCGGTGCATCCACGGACAGATCTTCTCGGATGGTTTTTGGAAGTTATCGGTGGAATCTTGCAGATAACTAAGAAAAGCTGGAGCTAAACCAGAAAATCCACAAACATCCTAGAAATTGAATGAAATTGGTGAATCAGATGGGTAACTTTGATGACCTCCTGTGAAAATTGTGAAAGGAGCTGACCACAGGTGCGGGCTCCCAACTCCAGGGCGAAGCAGAAGGTACATGATTTGAGGGGTAAAAACCACTGGAAATTTGGTTGAGAGGCTTGATCTAAAAAGCTGGCGCTTTTAGATCTTGAATGTTCCGTTCAACGCTACTTGGAATGGAAGAGTCAGCTGCGATGCCCAGGTATGGCAGATCAGATCTACGTGAACTCCTCTTTCACTGCTGGCGTCTTTGCTGAAGCCTTTCCCCTGCTGCCGGGAGGCCAAGCTTGGGCACTTCCAGATGGGTCAAAGCCCATGTTCTATGTCAATGGGGGGGATGAAGATGAAATTGCGAGATTTCTATTCAATGTTTGTCAGGGTGCCAGGCGTTGAATCCATAGCCATTTCAAATCATTTCAAGGCTTTAATTGATCCATAATAGCCATATATAATATTATATAGCCATTTGAGACTTGTTCTACCGAGTTCTAACCATTGAAAAACGTGACAAACACAGCAGTCCGAGATTCAGTCGGTGTTTCACGGACGATCGACGATCTTTTGCAGCTTGACCTCCCTGCAGCCTGAGGGATTGCCTGGGTATCATTCCCAGCGTGTGCGGGATCTCAGGGAAAAAGGTCAGGTGTATTTTTGGGGACATTTTTTCCCCGTGTAATGATGGTTGATGATGGTTGATGATGGTTGATGAGCATTTGAGCATTTTCTACATAGTAAATGTTAGTAACTAAAATAACTAAATATACCATGCATGGGGCAGAGATTCTGATGTTGAGATGCATTTCAGGAGGCCCCATAATGATCGTAATGACACCACTCAGACTGGATGCATGCCGATGTACCACCAATGATCGACATTGATCTTTGCACCAAGCTTTTTTGCAGGGAGAGAGGAGCACATGCGCATTCAAAGAGACCATCAATCTGGCACTACATGCATGTAGGTCACATCAGGCCATATGCACATGGATTTTCATGGATTTTCATCCATTTCTATGGTCCAGGCGCAACCACACCAGTTGAGCCAGTTGAGCATGCCATGGATTCGGGCGACCTGACGACTGGTCGCTACTTGTACTGGGAGGAGAGTGTCCAGCGCTCTTTTGAGATCGTCCACCAGGAGTCCCAGTCGCAGCTGATCTTCTCGCAGGTCCTGGATGGCGTGGCGGCTTCTGGGGTCCTGAAAAGGATTGACTCGCAGCGCTGGGAGGCATCCTGCTTGATCTTGACGGTTTGACATAGTTTTAACATGTTTTAAAGATGTGTCAGTTTCTATCTCCAACTTAGGAGGATTATTTGATATTCCGCATGCTCCATCCCTCGAAAAACTGGAATGATTCTATACAATTGACTTACTGTAGATGTCTTTGGGGCGTCACAACCCATCGGATCCCCCAGGCCTCGGTCACTGGCAGATCCATGACTCAGTGGATGCTGGTCGCCGCCGCCGCATCCGATGCCTTGCAGCTGGAGCGCTCGGATGGCTTCAAGGCCTTGGCACGGCGGATGTTGCAGTCCCCTGAGTGGCAGAAGGTGGTGGGGCAACCGGTGGATCCACAGCAGACCCTTCTGATCCAGGCGGCCCCAGGGAGTGGCAAGAGCACCCTACTGCGCGAGTGGTGTCGGGGGAGGCCCAACAACAAGATACTGCTGCTGGCTTTTAACAAAGCCGTTGCGAAGCAGTTGCCTGGGTGCACTAGGGTTGTTGAGGCTATGTTTATTTCCATTGGTAAATGCACCACTTGGGGAACCTTTAGGGAACAATGATCTTTCTATCTTTGGGGACGCCTCAAGCTGATCCAAAGGTTGGAAGACAACTTCAAGAGTGAACTGCCGAATGTGACGGTCCAGACCATCCACTCACTTGCTCACCATGCAACAAGCCATCTGCATCAAGGCAACATTGGTGATCCAACAAAGACAGATCTGAAAGAGTTCCTTCAGTGCAGCTGGAACGAGGTAGAGAAGCAGCAAGAGTTGCTTCGGCAATTTTGTGCCTCTGCGAGTTCCAGGTTGGGGATGTCATAAACCCAGCAAAATCCAGGAGGTTTGCTATTGGGTGCACATGGGTTTGATCGCATTGTATGATACTAATAGAAACATGTCAATTGAATATGTGTAAGCTTATACATAGCTGTTTGGTTTCGAGATAGTGATTGACGTTGACAAGCAACATATTTCAAGAGCCCCTTCCAGATTGAGTGGCCGTGATGGTTCGCGCGAGCTGCACTTGCACAAGACCTTGTGGACGCACTTTGCCTCTGGAAACTGCCACTTCAGGGTTCCCCACAATGTCTACCTGAAGCTAGTTGGCGGTTTCAATTACTGTACCCTCTGGCAATTTGTGCCAGTTTGCTATGGACAATCACAATTTTTACTAGGTAATTCATCGAACTAAATGGAGCATGCTCCACAGCTATGTCAAATTACCAGAGTGCCAGACCATTTTCCATCCCTAAAGAATTGGAAAAATGATAGCAAGGAAGGATGATACCATATGATACATTATGATACCGTGTAACTAATACATGTTTTTTCTTTTTTCTGTTTCGGTATCCCCCAATCTGTTGGGCCCCTCTTGTGATTTCAAGCTGAGGAAGCTCTTCCAGCTGAGCCCGGGGCTTCAGGAAGAGGCTTTTCAAGGCTATGAGATTGTTGTCTTGGATGAAGCACAGGACTGGGCTGTGAAACACAAAGATCTCACACCCTCTGGCAATTTAGTATATACATTTAGGCGTGACTTAGGCATGACTTCTTGGATACAGCGTTTACAATGAGGTAAATGCCATTCAAAACCAGGCTAGGCATGACTTAGGTCTGACATTATGTAGCTATGGAAAATGGTTCCTTTTGTAGATGATTTACCTCTTAAACCTGGTGGTTTCCCATTTATGTGAAATTACCGGGTCTTCAAACAGTGTCACACCCCTTCCACAACAACGTTTCTTGGAGTAGGTTGCCTTGTGTCAGCCTCTATTCAAGTAATATCTCTGGGAGATTCATTGTGTTGTAGTGGGCTGCGGGTGAAATGCTTGGCAAGGATTGCACAGATTGCATGCTGGACCTGCTCTCTCGTGGCAAGTTTGCACGCGTCATCGCGTGCGACCCCCATCAAAACATCTACCAGTTCAACAATGTGGACGGTCGTTATCTCGCGAAGATGGGGATGAACTACCGGATGAGTTTGCCACAAAGCTTCAGGTTTGGAAACGACATTGCACAGCTCTTGACGCGCATTGCTCGAACCAGCCCCGCGCCTGCTGACCCCACTTTCCAGGTTCGAGGCATGCCCGAACTCCAGACATCCCTGGAGGTGGTTGAAGATCCAAGCAGGGCAATTCAAAAGCTCCTGGGTGAGAACAAAAAGATGACTGTCTTGGCCAGGAAAAACAGCAGCCTCTTCTTTGAAGCGATGAATGTGATTGCCAGCTTGGGTGAGAACAAATCCATTTCATTCATTGGAGGCTTTGAATCCTTCAGTGAGAACCATCTTGTGCCTGTCATGGACCTTTTCTACCTTGGCCAGGGCTGCACGGATCAGATACAATCAAAATTTCGGAATTATCTGACCAAATTTCCATCCTTGGAGAGCCTGAGGAGCAAATGTGAGCGGGAACAGGATATGGAGTGGCTTCCCAAGTTCACCATTTATGACAAGCTGCGCGGCCAGATGATGGGCCCTGAGAAGCTGGAAGCTTTAATTCGGGACATCGAGGAGCAGGTCATTCCCTCTCAGCAAGCGGACGTGGTCTTCTCCACAGTTCATCAGGCCAAGGGTCTTGGATTTCAGAATGTAGTGCTGCTGGAGGATTATTTAGATGAAGCGACGCAGGAAGAATACAACATCTTCTACGTGGCATGTTCTCGGGTCTCCACCGGCAGCCTTTTTGTGGCCAAGAGCAGCATGCAGGCTTTGGACGGCCCTCGGGGCAGAAAACGAGGCCGCGAAGCGCAAGACCTTGACTTTGACTATTTGGACTTCCTCGATGACGACCTGTTTCCGGATGACTTCCTTGAGAGCTTCCCCGAAGAGAACCTTCCCGAGGACTTCCCGGAGCACCCCGAGGACTTCCCGGACACCTTTGAACATTACACCCTTGAGGAAGAGGATACCCAAGAAGGGGAAGAAGAAGAGCAGTGCTTTGAAGATGATTGCTTTGATGACTGAGGCGTCCACGTGTTCAAAAGTTCCAGTTCCAGCTTCAACAGTTTCAATGTTTTTTTAGTGTTTTTTACTCTTATGGATTTCCTTGGGTGTGCCGTGTTTCGCAAGATGAAAAGGCTTCATCAGGCGTCCTTTTTCCCAGAGGGCAATCTTCTGGAGGACGCGCTTGGCCCCTTTTGAAGGCACCCTTCAACAGTTCAATCATGTTGAATCTTGGTGTCATAGCCTTCGAGACACAAGAAACCTGTTGCCCTTGGTCGAGCTGAAGTTGAGGGGTGTCCGAGCATGTTGTGCCTCTCGTGGGCGTCGGATTTGTACAGATTTGTCGCCAATTCTGGTGCAGACGGGGAAACTCGGGGAAACCAAGAAAAGGGACAGGGGCAGCTGCCCATGCGCTCAATCAGCTGACATTTTGGATCATTTCAGCCATCGTTTGGGCATTTTTTGGGATATCTTGGGAGATACTTGTCATCCCTATGCCATTCCATGCATAGATGCAGCCCTGGGCAGATGACCATGATGACCGAAGCCAGGCTGTATCCACCCTTGAACTTGCAAGACCAGGATAGCAATGCCAGCAAGGCGTGCGGGATTTTTTTCGCGTGGCATTTTGTCGGTTTCTGTACCATCCGGTAATCAAACTTGGCCGGGAAATCCCCTACGAATGAACATCAATAATTTTTATATGGAAAAATCATCGAACATATCGAACTGAACGAGGCATTTTCCATTACCATATTTGTTTGCAGAGGGTATGACCACGTTGTTTTCCATTATCAATGGTGGTGAACATCCAAAAAAAGAAGCTACTCCGAGGGTGGGCCAAGGTGCCATATGGCTGTTTTCTGGAAAGGAATCGCATGGTTGAGGGGATTCCCGATTTAGAGAAACACTGGATTACATTCGGTATCGGTATGTGAAAAAATGAACAGGTGATGGATAATTATGGATGACCAGGGATGGACAAGATCAAGTAGCGAGACTTTGGGGGGTTCTTTGGTTCAATCTGCTGCGTACGGAAACGCCATGAAACTGGGACCATGCAAAACATCATAGATAGCGATATGACAATTTTTCTATGGCCATTTCAGGGACCTTTTTATGGGAGGTACAGTACCTATCATATACAAGGCCTGAGGGCTAAGTAAGGCAATATCGCCACAATTCATATGGCGCAAATATGGTACTAACGTAGCTCCATTTTAGGATCCTGCAATGGTCGCTAGGCGGGTGAGCTCTCCTTCCTGAAGCCGGGGGAACAACTCCTGCTGCAATCACTGGCACGCTTGGGGTGCCCCAACGAGCGGTGGAAACTCCATGGATCTGGGGCTGCGCATGGTGATTTTTGGGGTGGAAAAAAAGTGCACTATAAAGGATTCGATGCGGCTGCATGTGCTTTGAAATATAAATAGATTATATAAGATTATATAGAACATATATATATATATAGACAACATACATACGATCATACAATTTTATGATGTTATATGCGCGTATGGTATTCATGTATGTATCTATCTGTGCATTTCAAATGCCCTTCTGGCGTTACGCGCCAGGTCCATCAATCGCTTCGAACGGAAGAAGAACGTCGGGTTGGCGATTCGGACCCCAAACGGGGCGGACCGGAGGGCGTTTACCGATACCCCTGGCGTTTGGAAGTACGCCAAAGATCAACAAAATGTCAGGTTGGCGAATCATATTTTCATATGAAATATCCGATGAATCTTCCATTCATAATACATATCCCATTAAAGGTCCAGTATGTCCAGTTGGTGCCACGCCTGCGCCTAATGGCGGCCACTGTGGCGCCTTGAGGAAGACCCTCAACTGATCACGGCTCAGTTGAATCCAGTGAATGGGTCAATACCTTGATGGTATCCCCTTGTAACCCAATATACCCTCTGGTTATTTAACATAGCCATGGAAAATGGCCCATTTATAGATGGTTTACCTATTAAAAATGGTGGATCTTTCCATGGCTATGTTAGTCATAACCATATGGTAACCCAGCGAACTGGGGATACAGCCCAGTTCTGAACCGCAAAAAAGTCGATCCATGACCCAGTTCAGCCACGGAGATCCACGGCAGGACCCTGGCAGAGCTGCCATCGGAGTTGTTCGCCAAGACAAGATGCTTGCCATACGGGGGAATCGACTGATGGCAAACCTGAGTCCCTGAGATAACCGTTCAGCTACCCGGCTACCCTGTGGGAAAAACAAGTTACAGTATTTTCGGATGTTTTGATATCATTTGATATCAATGATTGTTAAATCCTTTCCCTGTAGTGCTATTTGTCGGGATCTGGAGTTTGTAGGGGTATTTTGTGCACCTGTGGTGGTGGGAGCCCCAGTGGCCAGAGGGGCTTTGGCAAGCCATACGCAACCACGCCAATGAGTTTTCTTTAAATGTTTTTTCTTTTTCACCTCTCTCTCCTTTAAGATCGACATATATATATATATATATGTATATATATATGTTTATATACACATACACGTACACAAACCTTATCTCGATTCTGCCATCATTTGTCTGGTTGGCACCAGGATGGACAGAAAAGGCCCAGCATTCTTAGCGGCCCATGGTTTCTCAGGTTTACAAAGCAATGGTTTATCATTATTTTCTCTGATTTTGTGCATCAGACTTGCCAGAACTTGCCGTGTATCCCGGATATGCAAACATAGCTGATATTGAATCAGTAGTGGGAATTCCCATGGTGGATAATTATGATTGTCCCCAACTTAAAAAGGGTCCAAAAAATACCCTACACAAATCGTCAACCAAACATCACGTATTTTTCTTCATCTCCGGGGATCTTTTCAATTTTTTTTAAACGGAATTTTACTGTGTCTGAACAATTAGTGGAACGGGGGCCATTTTTTTGTTCTCCCCTCTCCCCTCTATATAATGAACACATATTTGTTGCTGTGTTGTGGGGTTTGGGACGAGGTTGTTGGGTAGGGGTACCCTGCCCCCCTTCCAAAAGTAGCATCGCAAAGCCAAAATGCCACCCCAAATATGTATTATTATTATTAAATTAAAATAGCACCAATATTAATATTTTACTTTTTCGGCTACCTTGGTGCATTTTGTTGCTTCTTCGTGGCCGAACTGCCTCTCACCTGTGCAAAGCTGAAAAGCATCCCTTTGAAAAGGGTCAGGGGGCCTTTGAATGAATGTACTGATTACAGACAATTACAGTATATCTCCATGAAAAAAAATCCAGTGAAGTTTTTTACAGCTTAGATGTTGATGTCAAGTTGATGTCAGTTGATGTCCACTAAAGCCCATTTTTTTTGATCAACCACCGAGCCTTCCAGAACTCGTCTTGGCGGGGGGCTATGATGAGCGGCTCCCTGAAAACGTCGAACACGCGGCTGAACTGGAGGAGAACTTTCCCGGGCTCGGGGGGCCTTGGAGCATTCATTCCCCCAATCATGGTAGGGGGGGGGGTTCAACCAGAAATTTTGGAATATACAAGTCACAGTTTTAAATTTAGGGTCCAGGATAGTCTCTATAGGCACTCTATGCGATGTTTTCTTTATCCAGACATTGCGGGGCTTGAAAACAACAGTTCTTTTTTTTCAGCATGTGCATTTTCCACATTTGCAAACAGGGGGTGGAGATCCAGGTGGCCTTGAGGCAAAACAACAAACACGGTTTTGAAGAAACAAAGACTGGGGAGATCACGGGCTCTATTTTCTTCCATAATTCAGTTAGGCAAGGAAACGTACACTTAAAAAATGAGAGAGAGAGAGAGAGAGAGAGACAGAGAGAGAGAGAGAGAGAGGGAGAGAGAGAGAGAGAGCGAGGGAGGGAGGGAGGGAGGGAGAGAGGGAGAGAGAGGGAGAGAGGGAGATAGGGAGAGAGGGAGAGAGGGAGAGTGGTGAGAATTTCTTCTGGCCGTCTCTGAAAACGGGGTATGCCATGGTACGATGAAAGCACTTGATTTCACCAGGCCCTGGCCAAGAGCCTGGGGGTAGCGGAGCATGTGGTGCAAATGAGGCGGAGCATGACACCCGGACCCAGGATGCAGAAATCCATGGGTTTCCTTTCCATTTGACCTGGGAATTTTGATGGCTGCGGGATCCATCATTCTAGCAAGATGCACTTTTTGGGGTTGCTGTTCGCTGGAAAGTGTGCCGGAAAAGCCAACCTTTTTGAAGTCAACGGGAATCGTTTACGTCTCCCGAAAGGGAACTCAAAACCGGCATTGGTTTCGACAGTGCTAACATCCAAATGATGACATTTTTGATGACATTTTTGATGACATTTTTGATGACATTTTTGATGACATTATATATTTTGGCCGGGCTTTTGACGATAGACACAGTCGACAAAAATCCACACTTTTTCGATCCAAAAAATCTGATGGCATCCCCGCCTCGGAGAGGTCAGTGTCAGCAACGCAGAAGGCGAGCCTCTTGCGACATGCCGCCGGGCCCTGAGATCGTTTACTGGGTATTTGGGGTATCCATCTATTACTCCCATTTTATAGTTCATATATTGTTCATATTATATCACCATATCATACCATATCAGGATATCCCATTTGATATATTTTGATATCCCTCTTTTATAGTTCATTTTACCCATTAAAAAACTGGGTATCCCAGACTTTTATATCACCATTTGCTCATCCCATGGGGGTTTCCAGTTTTTCGTGGCACCGGAAGCCACACCTTTGGAATGCCAATACCGGGAGGCCCCAGATCTCGACCAAAAAAACATGGCTAGGACATCCTTGGACATGGTAAAAATCATGGGAAATTCCCGAAAAATGGAGGTTTATAGTATTATAGCTGGGCAAATCATCTATAAAATGTGGGATTTTCCGGCAGGTCGTGTTTGGATTTGGTACTTAACCTTGGCTTTGGATCAAGGCCGCCTTGCTGTACACCCCTGACCGGGAGCACTTTGGCATCGTGCCGGTGGAAGCCATGTATGTGGGGAGCCCCAAGGGGGCTGGAAGGAGGTCATACAGGAGACGTAGATACAAGTTGGGCATGAGCCAAGGCCAACCTTTGTACCCCATCACTGACAGGTTTTACACCAGAAATGAGATATACAAAAACTTGGAGTGACAAAAACATGAGTACTAAAAGCTTGAAGTGACAAATATATGTGGACCATTTTGGGTCCGAGATCAAAATTTACTGTAAGACCGCGGTAGTGGCACTTGATCCTCTCAGGCAAGGTTGCCGGTCGTGGCTGTGAACACGGGCGGGCCGTTGGAAAGCATTGTGGAGAATGCAGCCGGACTGCAGCCAGATCAGCCAGTTTATCTACTGAATCTACTGGGCTTTTGGATGGTGTTGGATGGTTATGGTATGTTATGGTATGTTATGGTGATTTGCAAACTTTTCCAGGTGCATAAAGGTGACATCGTTGGCACCAAGGAAACTGGCTACCTGCGACCCCAAGATCCAAAGGCGTGGCCATGGCTCGGCAGGGCCGATCTTCGTGATGGTTGCGGTTGCTACTTGTTTCATCCCTGGGGATAGTAATCGGATAGTAGCCATTGCCTATCCAAATCCCGAGTTAAATGACTTGTTATGGTGATCCCCAGATTGGCTCACATTATGGCAATATATGGCAATGGCTCAGATTTCTATGCCTGGAATCACACGGGATCACATGGGATATGGTCAAACACAACAAAAGGCAAAATGGCCAAATTTGGCCACTGGCACCACCAATTTGAGCCATAGGCACACTGGTTGGTAGTTTCAGATTTTTTTGTTTCACTTTAATTTCAGTAGTTGGGATGCTCACCCCAATGGCTTACAATCCCTCCACCCGAAGGTAAAATACCCTGAACATCCCTGTACAAAAACTTGGTTTGCAAGTTGTTGTGGGTAGTGGATATTTCATACTATATTGGCTACGCATCCACATTTTACGAAGGTGAAACTGATGGCACACCCCCAGCAGTCAAGTAATCCCAAATCTTTGGCTGAAAGAGAGTAAACCATAGTAAACTGGTTGGTGGTTTGGAACATTTTTTTTCTCTCTCCCATCTATTGGGAATTTCATCATCCCAACTGACTTTCACTCCATCATTTTTCAGAGGGGTAGGTATGGTAGGTTGAAACCACCAACCAGCCAAAGTAAACCAGCCATTTTTGGATGGTTAAAGCCACTTTGATTGATTCCACCAGGCTTGGGCGGAGTGCGTCGCCAAACTGCTGAGAGATACCGAGCTGCGGAAGCGCTTGGGGGAGGTGGGTACCTGGGAAGTTTGGGGTGTCTCTCAGCAATCAAGCGTGGCTTGCTGGGAAATCCTATATTATTATTATTATTTTTATTATTATTATTATTGTAATTATTATTGTTATACTTATTAATTACTATTTTAAACTGGGAAAATCGAATTTCCTCTATAAACGGATGATTTTCCAGCACATGTTTGATTAACGGAAGGTACACAAAAATCATTCAAAAGTTGCCTGTTTTTGAATACCATCCGTTTATATGGCTATGAAAAGTGAATTTTCAGACGTCAATCATGTAGTAGATGGGTGGATTATTGATTATTTTTCATAGCTATTTTAAGCGTGTTGATTTACCGGAGGGTATCACTCTTTTAGTATTGAACCCCCCACCATTTAGGGTGGGTGCCAATCCGATTCTGCCAGTTGCGGGGATTGGAATTGATTATGATTAGAAGAAGACTTTCCAGCCTTGGGCTTGTGATTCGTAGGGTCTAGGTTTCTTACTTATGTTATGTTATGTTATGTTATGTTATGTTACCCTCTGGTAATTTAACATAGCTATTGAAAATCACCATTTTTAATGGGACAATTCACAAAAAAATGGCCATTTTCAATAGCTATGTTAAATTACCAGAGGGTATGTTCTTTCAAGATTCTCCCATTTGGGAAGTGGTTCATAACCCCAGTGAAGTTCCCTAAGGGTACGACCTCTAGAGGCGGGGACTCGATCAGGCTGGCCGCAGGCGTGCGCGGGAGAAATTCTCCCTGGAGGCGTGCGATGGGCAGGACCTGCAGTGCCCACAATGTGTGTACTCTATGTACAGTATATACCGCGTTTTTCCTTTTAAAACAAACACACACACATATATATATAATAAAAATATATATATATATAACATACACATTATTAATATTACAGAAGCATATCCAACCATGTGCGCCCCCTTGTCGAAAATACCAATCAAGCATGTACGCTCGTGGTCACCCACACTGCTTCACGGCCCAGGCATTTGGGAAGATACTTCATGGATCGGTGGAACAGCTGCTTGGCACTGCCAAGATGATCATGTCAGTGTCAGATCCATTCGCAGCTGACTTTACTCGTTGGTGCCCTGAGGTTAGATGGAGACCTGTCCAAGAAGTCCAAGAAATCCGAGTGAGGCGGTTGCGCAACCGCCGCCAGCGCACAGGAAAAACCGTGCGGAAAAGGTCTGGAGCGTTGCGGAAGAGATGCCAACCTTTGACCAAAGGGAACCTCAACTGAACAGGAATCAAAAAAAAAATCGGCTGCCAAACAGCCATAAATAATCCATAAATATTCCATAAATCATCCATAAATAATCCATCAATAGCTCCGGAAATTCTGCAAACATCGAAAAATGGTGCCTGGTTTTTAAGACCACGAACTCGTCAACCAATGCACCAAGGCCAAGCAAAGACCTGGTATATTTGACAGGCCCTGGCTCACCGGGACCGGTGTCCATGGGTCAAAACCTATTAAAAAGAACATAAAAGAACCATATGAATACCATATGAATACCACTATTATGAACCATCTTCTATTTTTCATAGTGGGAACACACATCCATGAGCCCACTATTTTGACCTTCCGGCTGTGAGGGTTTTGAATTCGGGATGCTGCTGCACCTTCCCTTGCTCACAGGGTCGGCTTCTCACCCTACACACTCGTCCTGTGACCCAGTGTTGGTTATGGTTCATCCGTAGTTTATTTGGATGTAACATTTGCCAGACTTTGGGGTGAGGTTAGGGTCGGTCAGGGTAGGTCAGGTAGTGTCTATCTAACATGGACCTGCAAGACCTGCAATCGCCCAAAGCAAACTTACAGAACATCATTTACCAATCCATATGATTCATATTCTATTTCAAGCGCAGGTGCCAGAGGGTGATCTTCCATGAAATCCTTGACCAAAAGCCAATAGGATCAATAGGGCCTAGATCTGGGGCCGGGCGTTGATTGGATACAAATGTTGGGCCGGGGGACCGCGGACTTAGCTCTCACGGTTTCTGCATGAACCCACGGTTTTTGCTTCGATGATCACCGATGATCAGATTAATTAATTATGCATGGTTATAAGTTGTAAGTTATAAGGCATAGTGGTTAGTTGAGCTTCATGTTTATTGGGTATGGCTCTATTTGGGATGACATGGGATGACTTCTGCCCCAAATGGATCCAAATGGTTGGTCGGTGGTTTATGGCATTGGAGCTTTCCACATTCGTGGCCCAGGTTCGTTTTTTTCGCTGTGGAGCCTGGGGGTGAGAACTTCTCGACTGCCGGGGAGCCCATTTGTGCAATGCAAAGCGCCAAGGGTGGGGAGATCAACCTCCAAGCTGGGTGATCAACGACGAGAATCCTTACGTTTATAGCGGATCTAAGGATCTCATAGGATCTCAAAACATACCTCAGCCATCCTCAGCCAGTGGGCACAAGCCAGAGATGGCACAACTGAAAAGATGGATTTGATCAACAACAAACAGATATAGAAATGGTACATAGACCGGCGAATTCGCACGGCGAAAGCAGAATTGGTGATTAATCACAATTTTTTACCTGCCAAAGTTGAACAGGGAATCCATGGGAATCCACTTAGAAACGCCATTTTCATTTGGAGTACCCCCTGGTAAACTAACATAACTATGGAAAATCACCATTTTCAATGGGAAAATCCACCATAAATGGTCATTTTCAATAGCTATGTTAAATTACCAGAGGGTATAATCTTCAAACTCCACCAGAAAATGCCTGGCATGCACGGGCAGGAGGAGACCATCGACACTCGCATTGCTCAGTGCCGATCCTGGTTTTTCAGGGGCCCTTTGCTGATGAAAAAAAGGGGAGAACCATGGAGAACCCCAATGAGTGGTAAATGACTTGCCCGAATTAAGTGCCCTGGATTTTCTAGAATATAAGAAGAACCTGTTTTCTTTACAACTAACTCCTGAGTGAACTTGACAATGATGGTCCCCCAACTGCTTTAAAGACGGCAACCTGTGGCCATTGGCAGCAGCTGAGGTCCCGCTGTGATGGAGGAAGTTGGGGTCCAAGCTCTGACATGGTGTTGCTCAGAGAAATTCCAGGACTAAGAATGGACACCCATATGCATACACACACGTAAGAAATGTGCCTTTTAAACACACACACATGTACACACACACACATATATATATATACAATCATATTTACATATACATACATATTATATATGTATGATATCATATACATATATGTATATATATATATTATATAATTATATGTCCGCATATATCTATGCATGTACTCTATATCTAAATGCATAGGCTTGCCAGTCTTTTTTGGGTCGCGTGGGCCAAGGTTCAGGCGTGCTCCTTTGGAGTCCGGCCGCTCTCTCAGGGACGATTTTTCTGTGGAAGTCTTGGGCCAACAGGTAGACTATGAGAAGACACACACACACAATCACACACACACATATATATATATACACAATTATACACATATTGTTTCGTTTCGGTGCGTTTCATTTCATGATACTGTATATAAAGATATATAAATTTCAATGTCATTCTGTTTCATTGCAGTCCATTCCGTTTCATTCCATTCCCTTCCATTCCCTTCCATTCCCTTCCATTCCCTTCCATTTCCTGCCTTCCCTCCGTTCGTTTGTTCGTTCGTTGGTTCCTTCATTCCTTTGTTATCCTTTATTCATTTGTTCCTTCGCCCTCATTCGCGATGCCTTTTCATGGGTATATAAAAGTATCAGGTGCATCCATACAATTCCAGATTTCAAACTGGGTTGAAGGTGAGCTGACAATCAGCAGAGCATCTCGACCCTGGTTTTCACCGTCCGAATGGAGCTTTCCAAGGTCACTGGTGGTGAACGAGTGGCCCTGGAGGCCAAAGTCATCCGATCTTCCACCGCTGCCAAGTTGGCAACGGCCCGTTTTGACCAGGCGCCTTTCGACCGCACAGAGCCCAGTGGATTGGCGCTGCCAGCGCCGCGCTTGATTTTGGCGGAGTTCTTGAGCAGTGGTCGGCAGGCTGGCAGACCGTCAGGTAGACCACCTGTGCTTGGCTGTTTAGGGACCACACCCACTTCTTCCAAAAAGGGGCTCTCTGTTCGAGTTTGTGTGAAAATAGGGCACCCCAAATTTTGATAGTTAGTCATCCTTTTCCCCAAATAAAGTTGCAATTTTGAGGTGCCCATCCCATTTTCCGACCATCCCAAAATCATAGTGTTGGCTGTGTAACTTTCATACATCCAAAAAGAAAGCCATTCTGTTCCCGGTATGATCTGGTCATATATGCCTATCATATTCCATTTTATCACGGGTTATGGTTATAGGTTTTCCCCACTATTTTCCCACCATGTCGATCATCATTTTGACTACCTCCCAAAGAGGTGGTTTCAGCGGCAGCATTCCTGATGGAACCCTGCGCTTGGTTTTGGGATGTTTCTTATCTGGGTTATTCCCCATATGGGTTTGTTTGAAAATAAACTACCTCCAAATCCATTGGCTAATCATCATTTTCCCACATCTTCCCATGGTTTCATCAGAATTTTCCCATATTTATCTTCCTACTAAAATGGCAATTTTATGGGTTACCCTCTGGTAAACGTTTACATAGCTATGGAAAATCACCATGCTATTAATGGGTAAATCCACGATTTCCATGGCCATTTTCAATAGCTTTTTGTATGTTTACCAGAGGGTATTCCATGTAAAAAACGAGTTTTCCCCATATCATGGTTGGTTCTTCAACCAACCATGTCCATGGCTTTTCTACGTCGCCGCGGTGCGACCAAGTGGCGAGGTGATGTTGTCCTTTGACCGGCCGGGGATGACGACCGGGGAGACCGGGGTGACCGGAGACATGGTCCATGGCACCAGATGTCGAAAAGGTTACCCTCTGGTAATTTGTTACATAGCTATTGAAAATGGCCATTTATACTGGATTTTCCCATTAAAAATGGTGATTTTCTATAGTTATGTTAGTTTACCAGAGGGTAGATGAAGTAGTAATTCCTCACTTTGGAGTGTTGCTTTTCGTATTTTTCTATTCTTTTTTGGTTTTTTTTGTTGTAGTTCTTTTTGTCAGTAATTATGGGGCACTTGAGTTTCGATGTAGCCAGAGGATCATGGGACACTATACTATGCTAATGCGTGATTAGTTAGCTCAGAATTACGTCAAGAAATACGGTTGGATATTCTTATGTCATTCGCCGATCAGTATAGTGGCCTCTGACATAGGTAACCAAAGTTATTTTACCTTGTGATTTTGGGGTTGGTTCTGCAGGCAAGTGGAAGATGAGGGCCATACATAGCAACCCCCAAAAAAGATAGAAGAGTGAAAAGAAGAGTAGAATCCTACTAGAATAGTGGTAAATTACTTGGAAAAGACATTTTTTTTGGGGGTCAACCCTCCTCTAATCGAACATCTCGGTGGGTGGAACATTGTCCCCGCAATTTAATGATTTTTGATATTCTGATTGACACAGATGCATGGTATTTACCATGGTTTTCAAGCAGCCATGTGTTTTTTTTTCCTCCAGCTTCTACCACGTTCAGTGGTTTCTACTGCGTTTCGGAGGTCAAAGTACATTTTTATCTTCGAAAAAGTGGTTCACTTTTGAGGTGGTGTGTTGTAAAACCGTGGCGCCGTGACAATTTTCGGGGACATTTTTTTTTTAAACTTATGGAATGATGTAGCATCAAGAAATTGTAGCAAATGTAAAGTGAAAGTGAAGAATGTGCCATCAAGGGAGTAGAAACCCACATGATAAGTTGAAAGCGTAGCATCAAGATGTTGTAGAACATGCTAAGTGAAAGTTAAGATCGTACCATGAAGAGCGTGTAGAAACAAACATGATTAGTTTAGAACGTATAGTCGACAAGACGTTATTACGCCCCCCATCACCCCTCACCCTCGAACCCCCCCAACCCGCCAAAAATCCTCCACCCCCCAGAAAAAACAACAACCGAACCATCACCACAAAAACAGCAAAACGCTGGGACGGTTTCCCACCCGCTGGCTCAAACATGGCTTGCAGGAAAACCTACTATTGATATTTTCCATTATTTTCCATCAAAACCTCATAAACACCCTTTTTTTGATTGGATTTCCACTTGCCAAGTTTGATTAGCGGAGGGTACTCCATATTAGAGGAATAGGGTCCCCCCAATTCCAATATCCAATAGATTATTATCATGTTCCCTCTTCAAATGACTATTATTTGTGGCTATCCCCTATTTTCAGACCAACCATCTACTATAATAATGTGGTTAAAACAATAAGAAACCATCCCCCAGTCATCACCAATTTTATAGGTGGTATGTTTACCATTCCCAGTCATGGGTGGTTTATTTTCCATTGCTTTTAGCACATTAGCTGGTTTTCCCATCAAGACCTCCATATTTTGGGTGATCTTAGCATGGCTTAGCTAGGCCGTGGCTCGAGGCCTACCCTGATGGGAGCGGTGCCCAGGGACAGCGACGGGGATGGCAAGGCGGACACGCATCAGGAGGCGGCTGGAGTCAACCATGACTACCATGACTGGGGCATGGTTGATATACCCTCTGGTAAACTCACATAACTATGGAAAATAATGGAAAAAACACCATTTTTAATGGGTAAATCCACTATAAATGGCAATTTTCAATAGCAAGCATAAAGAATGGTGATGACTTGGGGATGGTTTAATTTTTCACATTGGGTGAATCCCACATTACTCAGATTGCATGGTAATGTCAATTCCAAGCTGTTCGACGGCCTTTTTTTTGTGGGGGAGTTATTCAACTTGGCCAGGCAGATGCGTGGAAAAGAAACTTCCCTTGCAGTTGGGTGGTGCGGAAGCCTAGCGACGCATTTATTCCCTGGCTGGAAACGAGACCTTTGGGGCTTCAAAGCTATCCAAACCTAGTTTTAGATGCTTTAGATTAGATGGTTGTAATACTACCACCATCCTTTTGTTGTGGGGGTGCCATGTCTGGCTCGCAGTTTCAAGTGTTTCAAAGATATTTGGGATGATGATCTCACGTGATGTTCATATTTTTCGGATGGGTTGAAAACACGAATCAGATTTCTTTTTGACCCAAAGCCATTTGCAACCGCACGTCTTGAATCTATGAATCTATCCTGGTGGAAGACATCATAGTTCTGCCATGCATGATCCCAAATTTCCAGCTAGTCCTTGTATGACCAGCGGATGATGATCCACATTGGCTGTCTTTCGACAAAAAATTGATGTCGGAACGTTAATCCACACGCACACACATATCTACGTCGAGAAACTACGTATCCATTCTGACTTCACAGTTGTATCATACCGTTATGAGCAGTATTCAAACCCCTCTGGTTGATTGCTTGGGAATTTTAAGGGACTATCATCAATGAGCCGTGAATCCCGTTCTTATCCAACCAGTATTTCATAGAATTGCATTTCGGCTTGGGAACATTGTGGTAACCAACCAAAATACCATATCAGTAACCATACTAACCCCCCTTCCGAAACACCCTACTCATCATACATGTTCATACTGATCCCTATCATCCTCCCTGTTAACCAACCAGTTATATCAGAGTACCATCCGAAACGTACCACGAGAACCGTTCGCGTGATGAGGTCGGTGTCCGTAGCCTGGAGCAACTGAAGCTGACTGCGTCCACCTGTGCCCGGTTGATGTTGTGTTCCTGGTTCCCACTATCCCACCAGCACCAAGACAAGCAAGCAACCACCCAGCCAGCCAACCAGCCAACCAACCAACCAACGGTTTGATGTTGAGACCAGCACCAGACTATCCATGCCATGTCGAGCGGAGGTACTTGGATGACGGAGCAGGAACTTGTGATCGATCTCCCTGCGGAGAGTCCGGCGGCCGGGGCGCCTGAAGTTAGCCAAGTGGTCAGCACCGGACGAATTGGGTGCCGAATAGGTAGCTAACTTGGTTGATATAAGATGATACAAGTAGCGAATTATGGTAGATATATGCATAGTAGTTGATATACTATCTGGTTATTTAACATAGCCATGGAAAATCACCATTTTTAATAGGTAAACCATCTATAAATGGGCCATTTCCCATGGCTATGTTAAATAACCAGATGGTAGTTGTAAAGGATACCCAAACAAAACATATGATTGCAGGGTACCACACGGCACCACCTTGTAGATACTTGAGATCTATTCATTCAGTAATGTGGTAAAACACAATGATCAACTACCCCATTTTTACCAGAAATAGGTCACAGCCATCTCCAGAAGGGAGGTGGTTTTCCTTGGGTTTACGACATTACGTCATTAGGTCATGCTTGGTACCCCAGAAAAATTGACAACGGAAGTCGAACATCCGATTTTAGTAGACCTTCAAGGGCGATGAGAACCCCAGTGTTCCCTTGATTAGGGGCCTAACGTGCAACAATGAGTAGTCAAGCTACGTAAAGAATAGTTGTCGGAGTTATGCACATCATGATGTATATATATATATATATTCAGTGAGCACCCCCACACTTGTGATGTTCACGAATTTTCCCACGAACCAACAAAGAAATTTGTTGGAAAGATGGGCTTCAACTTGACAGGTGCCTTGCAGATCCCTTCTTTTTCAAGAGCCCTTTACCCGTTGGTGATTTAACATAGCTATTCAAACTGGCCCATTTGTTGATGTTTTATCCTATTACAGTAAGCACGATGATTTTTAATGGCGATGTTACTGGCGAGTACTCTCTCACCACCTGTTGTGGCGCCACAGGAGGTTGGAAGTCCCTTCTTTCTCCGTCAAGGGCTTGGTAGCAACCAAGACGGGTCGCAGCATGTGCCATGGACATGGCACACTCTTCAAAAATCCAGCGCGATGGAAACGTATTTGGGTTGTAGATATATGTTGTAGGCTGTGTGTATACTGTATAATGCTGTATGTATATATATATATATATCTGCGTTTTATATATCTATCTGTCATGAATTTACGTATGTATATATATACATATGTATATACATATGTATATATGATATACATACCTTTAGACTTAAAGGAACAGAGGGTCAAATATCCATTCGTTGTTGTTGCCCCCCGAAAAACAACCAATCCATTGAGCCTGGTTCTGCCAGCATCTGCCAGCGACTGCCAAATGCCACACGGCCATGAAGAACATGAGCATCATTTTCCCAATCCATTTACTGTAATCCATGTTGATATTCAACATAGCCATGGAAAATGGCCCATAGAAATAGATGGTTTACCTAGCTATAAAATGGTGATTTTCCATGGCTATGTTAAATAACCAGACGGTAATCCATTTTGATATTATTACAGGGGTTCCATTATGTGGTTTTCAGGTGCTGAGGGTGTAATCAATTCATATCAATTCTACTTGCCCCGTCTTCGCCACAACCTCCTGTTCAGCCCTCATTATATGACAAACAGCAGTTGGCATGACATGGCTTTAATTCAAACCATTGCAGCGTACCTGGAAGAATGGACCTGGAACTTAGCATGATACCATGATTGAACAATACTTCTGGAATGGGTTGGAAAAAGCAGCTGCTTGCTACAGCATTCACAGCTACTGCTAGCCACAGATTAGCCGATCAGCGCAGATACCGATGCTGGGCTCCTTACCTCCGTTGATGCTTGGAAGTTTGAGGCCGTGATGTGGCAGCCAACTTGCAAGAGCCACTGGTCAGCACTGGAGTCTTCAGGAAGTGCCATAGCTAGGGTTCAAATATTTCTGTTCTGTAGCCATACTTGGGATGACTGGATGAGATGACTAGTATTTTATATTTTTTGTGGGATTGGTTGAAACCGAGTACCCATTGGTCCTTTCAGGGCTTGGAACGGAATTGATCGCAATTGGCTGCAAGGATGTCTTGGACCATGGGCCCCAGCTCAGTGGTCATACGGGGATGAATGTGGCCATATGAAGGCAACGTGCTGGTTGTGTCTTGACCCTCCCAGATTTGGGATCAGAGGAGCCTATATCTGGAAGGGTTTTTCTTTCAGATGTAGGTGCAGCTGCATTCAAAAATTGCTGGATAGTACATGCCACGACTAAAGTATACTAAAGTCAAACATGGGAGGAGAGAACATCCTCTACACATCGCAAGAACCCCCAGGTCCATCAGGTCCTCATGTCCACATCCGGTGGGATCCAATGGGATCCAGGTGCGGCGAAGAAATCGGAGGCCTTGAACCTGGGCGCCCGCGCAAAGTCCAGCGCGCGCCCGGCAGATGCAGCGCCAACGCTGCCTCTTGCGGCGGCAGCGGCAGCGACAGGCGATGGAGATGGCCGAGTGATCCACTCATTGGGTCATGTGGGAAACCATGGCTGCCTGAAACTTACCATTTTTAATCATTTTTTGGGAATGGTTGATATCTGTTTTTTTTTTTAAGCACCGTGGATAAACAGGTGATGAATACAACATACATGAAAAACATCCTTTATGGTTAGGTGCTATATACTATATGACTACATATATATATATAGTTTTCAGGGTGCTCGGAACTGCTCCCCACCATTTTTCCTCCAGTGGGCTTAAAGTATGGAGTATGAGCGCATAGTCCTAGAAATTGGGTCCTTACTATCAGGCTAGATGGTTGTTTTTTAGAGGCCCATTTGCAACCGTATAATATTGTATAGTCATAGGCTGCAGGTCCGAATCGGTCCGAAGATCAATGGGAATTCCAGGATCCTAAAATGGAGGTACTGTACCATATAAGGCCATATTTTGGGGGTATATCCCCTTACATAGCCCTTACATAGGCCTTATATATGTTAGGTACTTCCAATTTAGGTTCCTGGAATGGCCATTGAGAAGAAGGCGGAAACTTGAATCTTGTCAAAGGGATGGTGATTTCTTGTGATTTCTTGTGATTTCAACAGCTGTTCTTATCATTTTGGCATGCCATCACGATGGTTACCCGGTTACCCCCCACAGCTTGGCGAGGCGATGATCTGAGGATCAAGGCGAAGAGCAAAGCAACACCCAGAGGAAGCGTAGCTCGGTTGCCGCCAAGAGATGCCAAGAGCTGGGAGCACCACAGTGGTCTTAACATGATTTAACCATCAACAACCCGTTGATTGTTCCTCTACAAAATGCATATGCTTTACGTCTATAAAATGCTGTTCCGGGACTCATTTTATAGAGCTCTTGCTTGGCAGTCTACAAAATGCCCCTCCAGAGCTCCATATTTTATCATTTTATAGAGAGCTTCCTTCCCAGCATCAAAGATAATAGAGAGGTGCAAGATGTTGCAGATGGATGATGCATTTTATAGGAGGGATTCTTTGCAACATGTTACCCTTATTTATTGAGCATGCTGTGAAAGGAAAGTGCATTTTATAGAGGGAAACTGGGGGCAACCTTGGCTTTTCAGATGTTTTAAGAGCATATGTTGGCTTGTATGGAACAAACATTTTATAGAGGCTTCACTTTCCTGGTAGTCCGCAGGTGGCAGTTTGAAGGATGCACATGGATGCACGATGTCATGTTGCGCGTCTTTGCACACGTGTCGTCTGCGGAGAAGCATTTCATAGAGATGACGGAGAGGTCATTTCATAGAGGGTTACCACTTGTTATATGGATGTTAGCTGACGGAGGGCCATTTTATAGCCAATTTTCTCTATAAAATGCTTCGTAAAGCATTCTGGGGCACAACCAAGGGGGACCCATCAACAACAGGGAATTTAATTGGATTTCATGGGGAGTTGATTCAAGATATAATTTGATGGGATACAACTAACTTGACTAAGCAACTCACTGGTTTAAAATGGTTTAAACATTTGCCATGGTCAAGAGCTGGATTTTGGTACCATATTGGGGGATTGTTCTTTAATTCATTCATAAGAATCAGCATTTACACGAACTTGTTGACCACCCCAAACAGATAGAACAGTTGGACATCTGGAAATTATACGGGGAAGCATCGTCGAATGATGCATCCCTAGTATTACAGTAATAGAGGCCTGGAGAGAGATACCTAAGCTGGAACCTAAAGCATTCTGAAGCGTTGGAGGTCTTGGCCAAGAGGATGGAGAGCTTCTTTCATTCATTCCAAGATCATGGAAGGGGTTCCAGGCATACAGCAAATATGTTGAATGTTTTTAGTATGAATATGAAGGTATGTATATAAATATTTGACAGGTATGCATTGCGCTGCACTTATACCCATTTGGCCTTTTTGCTTTTGCCAGTCGAATTGCATTTGCATTGCGTACCGGGATACCGTACCATACTGTAGTGTGCCATGCCATTGGATGGTAAAGAATGTTTTTCTGCAAGCTCTTGCGCTGTCCCGGTGATACTTGATCCATAACAACTACTTGGCCTTTAAAACAAACAAGATCGAACCCCATTTTTCTGCCTGCTTCAAAACATAAACAAATGAAACAACTTTCTGATAAATCAAAGGAACGTCTTTAATGAAGGTATTCCATTGAGACTTTTTTGCAGACAAACAATTTCACAGAAAGAATCGCCCTCCACTTCCCCGAGCATAAAGCCGTCAATCGGTACAGGCCTTGAATGGCCTTGGGACCATTGTTAGTTTAGTGCCCAACATGGCTAAACTTATGGTTCTTTTGGATTTTTCATGATTTTTCGCCACACCCATGTCATGAGGTAGCCAAAACGCTGCAGCCGGAGCCAACGGTTTTGCCCAAGACTGAGGTTGCGACTGCGACAGGCGTGAAACGTTGTTGAACGAAGGCTAGGAGGGACGACTAAGTATACACTTTGTCTATTTTCACTATGTAAAGCATTGTGCAACTATAGGTAACTATATACCCACATGCACACACAGAACCAATATGACATAAATAACCACATCTGTATACAGGACCTATACATATACATATGCATTTTGTATGTTTATTGGTATATGTATATATATATGTATATGTGTGTAGCTATAGGTATCGGTATCTGTATATCCACACACGATCCACACACGATCCAAACACGCACACACACACATAACTTAACCACATGACATATCCACCTGTATATATGACACATGCATATGCATAGACGCACACACACATGTATATATACATATATGTATATTATGTACATGTACATGTACATGTATATGTATATGTAAATGTATATGTATATGTGTATGTATATGTATGCGTATGTGTATGTGCATCTGTATGTGTATATGCGTATTATGCGTATATGGGTATATGTGTATATGTGTATATGTATGTGCATGTATATGTATATGTACACGTATATGTATACGTAGATGTATATGTATATGTGTATGTATATGTAAATGTATATGAATATATAAACATGCATGTCAGTATGTATGAATATGCATCTGTATGTGTATGTGTATGTATATGTAAATGTATATGTAAATGCAAATGCATATGCATATGTATACGTATACATATGACTGCAAGTAGAGAGGGGGAGTCCACTGTTGCCGTTGTCAAATGCTTTCACATTGGTGACTCCTTGATTTTTCAGAAGATTTCAATCAGTTACCCTACAGTCTTACTATGTGGATGCAACCTCATGCAACGTTAGGGAGGGGGCTTGCACAAACCCCAAGCCAAAGAATCTTCCAGGCATTCCCGGATTCCCCGAGCCACACTTTTCACCCGTCTACATCCGTGTCCTGTATATGTTGATTTCCGTATGTTTCCGCTCGACAACAACAACCTCTTCTGACCATTCTCTTTCAGATTTCCATGCCCTGACACGGAAAAACATCCACCAAAAAGATCGACTTGCACTCCCTTCCCCTAATATAAAACTATATATAACTAACTAACTAACTAACTAAATAAATAGATAAATGAATGAAGGAATAAATACATAAATAATTGTGTATATATATATATAAAAGATATCCCGCACAATGGCACCCAAAATGAAAAGATCCACTACTAAACCATGGTTTCTAGATGTTTTTATTGAGTTTTTTACAAAAAGGAAGGGATTATCAACTCATTGGGTAAACCGTGGCAATCTTCGCCTTCGCAACATCTTGATCTTAGGTGGACTTCCAGGTTCCACCTTTGGTCACCTAATTCCCGCACGTGGCGACTTCAGGGTGCCTTGATTCGTCGTTGGTTCGTTCTTGGGTCGGACGAACGTGGAAAAGGATATGTGTCGATATGCATCCAGGGAGGATCGGACGGAAATAGGTCAAAAATGGTATGAAACTAGCAACAATGGCTTTAAACATGGCAATTCTGTATGTAGGATTGAGGAGTCACACTGAGCAGAACGTGAACTGTTGTTAACTGGGCTGAACTGAAGCATCAGCACACTCAGCACAATCCACAAGCATGTTTTCTTTTTAAAGTTGTCTTGGACAGATCGAGCCGGCTGTGTTGGGATGAGGTGCCCTGCATTTTGTGGTATGCCCTGCAGCAGAACATTTTCCATTACAACAATTTCTTTCCAGACCGTCTTTCCCCACTTATAGGCATTTGCTAGCCAGCCAAGCTTGAACTGCCAGAGTTTGCGTGCACAAGTTGCCCCCGGAGCCCAATTTCAACTGCCAATGATCTGCCTGATTCGAAATACAAAACAAGCGAACTTCTAAGGAAGAAATATCTTGAGTGTTCGTTGGTTGAGACCCCGGGAGCCCCTCCACTTCAGCATAAAGCCGTCGGTACAGGCCTTGAATGGCCTTGGGACCATTGTTAGTTTAGTGCCCAACATGGCAAAACTTATGGTTCTTTTGGTGGGTTTTTCATGATTTTTCGCCACACCCATGTCATGAGGTAGCCAAAGCGCTGCAGCCGGAGCCAACGGTTTTGCCCAAGACTGAGGTTGCGACTGCGACAGGCGTGAAGAGCTGTTGAACGGAGGTTAGGAGGGACGACTAAGTATACACTTTGTCTATTTTCACGCATTGTGCAACTATAGGTAACTATATACCCACATGCACACACAGAACCAATATGACATAAATAACCACATGTATACAGGACCTATACATATACATATACATATGCATTTTGTATTTTTATTGGTATAGATGTATATATATATATATGTATATGTATATGTATATGTATATGTATATGTGTGTATATGATATATATATATGTGTGTAACTAATATGTATATACAGTGTATATATATATATGTAGTATGTATATATATATGTAGTATGTATATATATATATATATTTGTAATATATATGTATATATATATAGAAATGTAATATGTGTACGTGACTGCAGGAAGAGAGGGGGAGTCCACTGTTGCCGTTGGCAAATGCTTTCACATTGGTGACTCCTTGATTTTTCAGAAAATTTCAATCAGTTACCCTACAGTCTTACTATGTGGATGCAATCTCATGCAAGGTTAGGGAGGGGGCTTGCACAAACCCCAAGCAAAAGAATCTTCCAGGCATTCACCGAGCCACACTTTTCACCCGTCTACATCCGTGTCCTGTATATGTTGGTTTCCGTATGTTTCCGCTCGACAACAACAACTTCTTCTGACCATTCTCTTTCAGATTTCCATGCCCTGACACGGAAAAACATCCACCAAAAAGATCGACTTGCACTTCCTTCCCCTAATATAAAACTATATATAACTAACTAAATAAGTATAAATGAATGAATGAAGGAATAAATAAATAAATAAATAAATAAATAAATGTATATATATATATAAAAGATATCCCGCACAATGGCACCCAAAATGAAAAGATCCACTACTAAACCATGGTTTCTAGATGTTGTTACTGAGTTTTTTTACAAAAAGGAAGGGATTATCAACTCATTGGGTAAACCGTGGCAATCTTCGCCTTCGCAACATCTTGATCTTAGGTGGACTTCCAGGTTCCACCTTTGGTCACCTAATTCCCGCACGTGGCGACTTCAGGGTGCCTTGATTCGTCGTTGGTTCGTTCTTGGGTCGGACGCACGTGGAAAAGGATATGTGTCGATATGCATCCAGGGAGGATGGGACGGAAATAGGTCAAAAATGGCATGAGACTAGCAACAATGGCTTTAAACATGGCAATTCTGTATGTAGGATTGAAGAGTCACACTGAGCAGAACGGTGAACTGTTGTTAACTGGGCTGAACTGAAGCATCAGCACACTCAGCACAATCCACAAGCATGATTTCTTTCTAAAGTTGTCTTGGACAGATCGAGCCGGCTGTGTTGGGATGAGGTGCCCTGCATTTCGTGGTATGCCCTGCAGCAGAACATTTTCCATTACAACAATTTCTTTCCAGACCGTCTTTCCCCACTTATAGACATTTGCTAGCCAGCCAAGCTTGAACTGCCAGAGGGTGCACAAGTTGCCCCCGGAGCCCAATTTCCTCATCTGCCAATGATCTGAATATCTTGAGTGTTCGTTGGTTGAGACCCCGGGAGCCCCTCCACTTCAGCATAAAGCCGTCGGTGCAGGCCTTGAATGGCCTTGGGACCATTGTTAGTTTAGTGCCCAACATGGCTAAACTTATGGTTCTTTTGGTGGATTTTTCATGATTTTTCGCCACACCCATGTCATGAGGTAGCCAAAGCGCTGCAGCCGGAGCCAACGGTTTTGCCCAAGACTGAGGTTGCGACTGCGACAGGCGTGAAGAGCTGTTGAACGGAGGTTAGGAGGGACGACTAAGTATGCACTTCGTCTATTTTCACTATGTAAAGCATTGTGCAACTATAGGTAACTATATACCCACATGCACACACAGAACCAACATGACATAAATAACCACATGTATACAGGACCTATACCGATACCTATACATATGCATTTTGTATTTTTATTGGTATAGACATAGATGCATATGTGTGTGTAACTAATATGTATATATATATTTATGTAGTATGTATATATCTATATATATTTGTAATATGTATGTATGTATATATATATGTAATATGTATACGTAATATGCAAATGCTTTGACATGGGTGCCTCCTTGATTTTTCAGAAGATTTCAATCAGTTACCCTACAGTCTTACTATGTGGATGCAACCTCATGCAACGTTAGGGAGGGGGCTGGCACAAACCCCAAGCCAAAGAATCTTCCAGGCATTCCCCGAGCCACACTTTTCACCCGTCTACATCCGTGTCCTCTATATGTTGGTTTCCGTATGTTTCCGCTCGATAACAACAACTTCTTCTGACCATTCTCTTTCAGATTTCCATGCCCTGACACGGAAAAACATCCACCAAAAAGATCGACTTGCACTCCCTTCCCCTAATATAAAACTATATATATATAACTTATAACTAACTAACTAACTATCTAACTAACTAACTAACTAAATAAATGAATGAATGAATGAATGAATGAAGGAATAAATAATTGTATATATATATATATGTATTTATAAAAGGTATCCCGCACAATGGCACCCAAAAATGAAAATATCCACTACTAAACCATGGTTTCTAGATGTTTTTATTGAGTGTTTTACAGAAAGGAAGGGATTATCAACTCATTGGGTAAACCGTGGCAATCTTCGCCTTCGCAACATCTTGATCTTAGGTGGACTTCCAGGTTCCACCTTTGGTCACCTAATTCCCGCACGTGGCGACTTCAGGGTGCCTTGATTCGTCGTTGGTTCGTTCTTGGGCCGGACGAACGTGGAAAAGGATATGTGTCGATATGCATCCAGGGAGGATTGGACGGAAGTAGGTCAAAAATGGCATGAAACTAGCAACAATGGCTTGAAAAATGGCAATTCTGTATGTAGGATTGAAGAGTCACACCGAGCAGAACGTGAACTGTTGTTAACTGGGCTGAACTGAAGCATCAGCACACTCAGCACAATCCACAAGCATGATGTCTTTTTAAAGTTGTCTTGAACAAATCGAGCCGGCTGTGTTGGGATGAGGTGCCCTGCATTTCGTGGTATGCCCTGCAGTAGAACATTTTCCATTACAACAATTTCTCTCCAGACCGTCTTTCCCCACTTATAGGCATTTGCTAGCCAGCCAAGCTTGAACTGCCAGAGGGTGCGTGCACAAGTTGCCCCTGGAGCCCAATTTCCTCATTGATTTGCTTGATTCGAAATACAAACCAAGCCGCTTTCTGATGGTTCGGAACATCTGTAGTGACTGTAGTTTTCGAATCATACAATTTTCATGCCTTTTCTCTTCTCTAGCTGCATCTATGTGATCCGAGTGTCTCAGGTAGCCAAAGCGCTGCAGCCGGAGCCAACGGTTTTGCCCAAGACCGAGGTTGCGACTGCGACAGGCGTGAGGGAGGGGCCAATTTTTCAGGTGATTGTACCACAATGTGCCGCATATTGATATTGGGTTGCCTGGTGGTTAACCAACAGTAAATAGGGATTTTGCCAACAGAAATGTGGAGAGAGAGGTGGTATCACTGGATATCATGGGGGTATAGTGGGGACTTCACTGCGATCCGAAATGAAGGGATTGGGATTGGGGTAACATAAACAATCCCAATCCATTGCAGGTGTCTGCTCCAAAGAGTCAGGATGGAAACAAACTGCCATGCCTTTCTCATCATTCTTTCCTAGTGGCTTCCAGAAGTCCCATAGAAATTCCATTAAAACCATTAAAAACCCATTAAAAATCCCACAATTTTCCTACCAACGTTCCTCGCAGGTACCTCGTCCTCATCGTCCTCATCGTTACGCCCCGCGGCACGCGGCGATTTCAGGGTGGCTTGGAGCAAGCCGGCCATGGAGAAAGAACGCCATCAGCACTTCCCAGCAGTTAGTGATTAGCAATAGTAATAGTGTTTTTTTTTATTACTATTAATGATTACTATTGCTGTTAGTGATTACGATTAGTGATTACTGTTACTATTAATGATTGCTGTTACATGCTGTTACTGATTACTGTTAGTGATTAATTACTATCAGTGAAACCATTTAAACAAGATGAGCGATTACAAGTGATTTTACTAAAATATCAACATTTCAGATGGTAACTCACTTGTATTTTGATGAGCGATTACACGTGATTTCCCTATGATTTTACATATTTTTGTGATTTACAAGGAAACTTGAAAATCACAGAATTGGATGATGGGAAAATTTTCAGGAAACACCGATATTGGATGGTAAAAACCATGGTTTCCTGTAGATTTTCCCTTGAACCAATCCATTGAGAAAAAGATCAACGTTTTCGGGCCATGTCGAAGCTCCGATAGGCGATAGTCAAGCAGCGCAGCGCCCCCGGCGCGGCCAGCGCGACGGCCTCCAGCAGCCTTTCCACCGATGGACCCGGCCGGTGATTTTTCTTGGGATACCCGGCCTGGTAAACGTTTACATAACTATGGAACATCACCATTTTTCATGGGTAAATCAACTATAAATGGCATATCATGGCATATCTATGGTATAAATCACCTTTTTTTTTCTCTGGTAAACTATGGAACATCACCATTTTTCATGGGTAAACCGGTAAATCAACTATAAATGGCATATCTATGGTATAAATCACCTTTTTTCTCTGGTAAACTATGGAACATCACCATTTTTCATGGGTAAATCAACTATAAATGGCATATCATGGCATATCTATGGTATAAATCACCTTTTTTTCTCTGGTAAACTATGGAACATCACCATTTTTCATGGGTAAATCGGTAAATCAACTATAAATTGCATATCTATGGTATAAATCACCTTTTTTCTCTGGTAAACTATGGAACATCACCATTTTTCATGGGTAAATCAACTATAAATATCTATAAATGGCATATCTATGGTATAAATCACCTTTTTTCTCTGGTAAACTATGGAGCATCACCATTTTTCATGGGTAAATCAACTATAAATATCTATAAATGGCATATCTATGGTATAAATCACCTTTTTTCTCTGGTAAACTATGGAACATCACCATTTTTCATGGGTAAATCAACTATAAATATCTATAAATGGCATATCTATGGTATAAATCACCTTTTTTCTCTGGTAAACTATGGAACATCACCATTTTTCATGGGTAAATCAACTATAAATATCTATAAATGGCATATCTATGGTATAAATCACCTTTTTTCTCTGGTAAACTATCATCACCATTTTTCATAAATATCTATAAATGGCATATCTATGGTATAAATCACCTTTTTTCTCTGGTAAACTATGGAACATCACCATTTTTCATGGGTAAATCAACTATAAATATCTATAAATGGCATATCTATGGTATAAATCACCTTTTTTCTCTGGTAAACTATGGAACATCACCATTTTTCATGGGTAAATCAACTATAAATGGCATATCTATGGTATAAATCACCTTTTTTCTCTGGTAAACTATGGAACATCACCATTTTCATGGGTAAATCAACTATTTCAATGGCAATTTACAATAGCAAACTGTTACAAATTACCAGAGTGCACTGTGGGATAACCATGGGAATACGGGATCTCAAGCAACTTCATATGATTTTGGGTTTGTCCACACGTCAGACATGCTTGATACCTCTATGAGATGATAAAATTTGCAGAACACCAAAAAATAATGATGCAAAACCCATTGAATTTTCAATAATCACTATTGAATAGTAACGTTGAATACATGTTTCACCCATGTCTCTCATGCGACCAAGTGCGCGCAGCCAATCTTTCCCAAAGTGGAAGTGGACAATTCTGGAAATTTCCCAGCCATGTCAAACGGGGTCAATCATCCTGAATTTTGTTCCAGGTGAGATTGCCAGAGTTGAGCCACTGAGCTATGATTTATGATGATGCACCTATTAAAATTGGTGGCTTTTGATAGCTACATTAGCAGAAGGTCGTTCTTTAGTTAAATCAATGTAAATCATATGTAGCTTTCCTTTTTAATGGGGGTTCTCCCCAGTTATCATCCACTTCTCGATGGATTTTCCACGTGCCGCCGTGGGAAGGACTGGAGAAGGCGTTGCAAAGCTCCGTTGGGAGAGGCACCAAGAGATCAGCCCCTGAGGACGATGAGTTCGCTGCGATGGCCGCAGCAGTTCCTGCGAAGCGAGACACCACGACGTGGTAGCGGGATGTGTTGGTACAACTTGAAAAAAACTGATAGATTCCATGAGTTTTTTGGAATATTTTTTTGTGGATACATAACTGATCAATGGTTGATAATTGTTTAGGGGTTATATGATTATATATGATTATACTGTCTCACGATGGGGAATCCCCGAAAAAAAACAACCAGCAAGGATCGAGGGAACCTGCTGGACTTCCATTGCTATAGATGGGGGGTCCGAACTGGAAAATCACCATCAAACTAATAGGTAAATCAACTATTTCTATGGGCCATTTCAATAGCTATGTAACAAATTACCAGAGGGTACCCGTAAATCATGCATCTTAAGAAATGTTCATGAAATGTTGGTTCATGATGGTTAATGATTGTTAATGTTGCTTAATTAAATGGGAACCATCTGAACAGGATTAACAATCATTAACCATCATTAATCATCAGAAATGGGAACTCATGATGGTTAAATAGCTAAATGGTTGAAAGAAACCATCCAGCTATGTGGAAAACCCAAGGTCAAGGGCCACAAGAGCATGGCACCCAAACAGCTGAAGGCGCCCAGCGAAATGGTGCCATGGCGGCCATGGCCACGGTTTGATTCAAGGGAAAATCATGCAAATTCCACCGGACCCCGTGCTTGAGCTGCATGTTTTTTTGGGGACTTGGTGCAGATTTTCCGGCAATGAATCCAATGATAATACAGTGCAGTTTACCTGCAGGGTAGCTGATGGCTGAAGGTCCGGCATCACTTGGCAATTAGCAGTTTCTACATCAGACAGCCCAAGTTTTGGATGTTTGCCCCGTTTATCATTTCCAAACCATGAGTTTCTTGCAAATTTTAGCCCTATAAAGCCTATAATTCAAATTGACCGAAGCAAAACCAGCCGGAAGACGTCGACTGGTAGAAACTGGAAACTATGATAATCTTTTGATATATATATATATGAATATCACTGTGCCCACACACACACATATATATATATTGCATTTTGGGAACGGGGAAAAACGAGGCCCGCTGTGGTTTATAGTTTGTATTACATATATGTATCGTATTCGATTTACTCCCCAGTTTCCTTATCCATGTAGTAAGACAGCCTACTAAGACATATTAGTTTCACATATCTTCACATATCAATCTGAAAAAACACAGTTCGCAAATTCAATCCACTCACCAATCAACCCACATGAGAAAGAAACAACACCAAATATTCAATAAACATCAATAAACAACTCTCAAACATATAAGATCATTTGCTTTATAAGCACAGTTCTTTGCTTATAAACTCACCTGCCTTCAAAACCTGACTTTTTCCAAAGCAACGGCCGCAAAACCAGGAGAAGGTCCCTATATCCCATGAAAACTCGCCATTTGGGGATCATTTATTATTGGGTTTTCACCTGGTAAGTTCCCGAACAGGATTATCCATGATTATCCCATGAACTGAGTTGTAACCTCACTTGCTACCCTCTGGTAATTTGTTACAAAGCTATTGAAAATGGCTCATTCATAGTTGATTTACCTATTATATATATATAGTTTGATGGTGATTTTCGAGTTTGCAAACTGTTCGTTTACCAAAGGGTATGGTTCATTCTTTTTCATTACCATGATAACCCCATGATAATCTAAAAGGCGTGATAATCCCATGATATCCCATTTTTTCCATGATGACCCCATGTTAATCCCATCATTTTTCCATGATGATCCCATGTTAATCCCATCATTTTTCCATGATGACCCCATGTTAATCCCATCATTTTTCCATGATGATTCCATGTTAATCCCATCATTTTCCCATGATGATCCCATGTTAATCCCATCATTTTCCATGATGATCCCATGTTAATCCCATGATTTTCCATGATAAAAAAAGAATCCCAACTTTTTTCCATGATAATCCCATGTTAATCCCATCATTTTTCTATGATAATCCCAGGTTAATCCCATCATTTTCCATGATAATCCCATGTTAATCCCATCATTTTTCCATGATAATCCCATGTTAATCCCATCATTTTCCCATGATGATCCCATGTTAATCCCATCATTTTGCCATGATAATCCCATGTTAATCCCATCATTTTCCATGATAATCCCATGTTAATCCCATCATTTTTCCATGATGATCCCATGTTAATCCCATCATTTTCCATGATAATCCCATGTTAATCCCATCATTTTTCCATGATGACCCCATGTTAATCCCATCATTTTTCCATGATGATCCCATGTTAATCCCATCATTTTTCCATAATGATCCCATGTTAACCCCATCATTTTCCATGATAATCCCATGTTAATCCCATCATTTTTCCATGATGATTCCGTGTTAATCCCATCATTTTTCCATCATGATCCCATGTTAATCCCATCATTTTTCCATGATGATTCCATGTTAATCCCATCATTTTCCCATGATGATCCCATGTTATTCCCATCATTTTCCATGATGATCCCATGTTAATCCCATCATTTTCCATGATAATCCCATGTTAATCCCATCATTTTTCCATGATGATTCCATGTTAATCCCATCATTTTTCCATGATGATTCCATGTTAATCCCATCATTTTCCCATGATGATCCCATGTTAATCCCATCATTTTCCATGATGATCCCATGTTAATCCCATGATTTTCCATGATAAAAAAAGAATCCCAACTTTTTTCCATGATAATCCCATGTTAATCCCATCATTTTCCATGATGATCCCATGTTAATCCCATCATTTTTCCATGATGACCCCATGTTAATCCCATCATTTTTCCATGATGATTCCATGTCAATCCCATCATTTCTCCATGATAATCCCATGTTAATCCCATCATTTTCCCATGATGATCCCATGTTAATCCCATCATTTTGCCATGATAATCCCATGTTAATCCCATCATTTTCCATGATAATCCCATGTTAATCCCATCATTTTTCCATGATGATCCCATGTTAATCCCATCATTTTCCATGATAATCCCATGTTAATCCCATCATTTTTCCATGATGACCCCATGTTAATCCCATCATTTTTCCATGATGATCCCATGTTAATCCCATCATTTTTCCATGATGATTAGTTTGATGGTGATTTTCGAGTTTGCAAACTGTTCGTTTACCAAAGGGTATAGTTCATTCTTTTTCATTACCATGATAACCCCATGATAATCTAAATAGGCGTGATAATCCCATGTTATTCCCATCATTTTTCCATGGCTTTGCCACTGCCCAAGGCCAGCGTCAGCTACGAGGAACGGGATCCATATCGCCTGGCCCAGAAGATCCGCGCGTGGTCGACCAAGGATCCCACGAAGGTGGGGAAAGTCTGCGAACGCGCGGACGAAGTTCTGAAGCCATCAATGTTTGAAGAAACTTTCTGGGGTTAAGATGGTTATATTGGTTATATATATATATATATTTGAACATGTTTTTATGGTTTTATAGTGTTTTTGTTTAGTTTTATATATTTGAAAATGTTTTTATAGTGTTTTGGTTTGGTTTTATATTTTTTAAAATGTTTTATAATGGGTTTAAAGTGTTTTTGTTAGGTTTTATATTTTTTAAATGTTTTTATAATGGGTTTATAGTGTTTTGGTTTGGTTTATATTTTTTGAAATGTTTTTATAATGGTTTTAAATGGTTGTGTAATGACATAGAAACCTATTATGAACAATTTATCTGGATTTTATCATTTTTGGGGTTTGTAGAATATAACACATCGGGTATGAATGATCATAATCATCATCAACCGATGATAAACCCAATGATACCCAATTTCTGGGTAAGACTGGGTAAGTGGATGTAAACGGGCCACGGACGGCCTTGGTTTATGATCATGTTCAGCGTCCTAAAAGGGGGTTCCTTGGAGGCGGTGCCGCTGCCGTGGTCACAATTCGAACACGCGTTGCTTGATATCGATGTGAGGGTTGTGCTGGGACCTGGTGATCGGAATGGGCAAGAGCTTACTCATTCCCTGTTTTTCTATTTTCCAGAGCCTGAGGCACTTCTGACCAGAGAATTTTTTGAGATTGTTGATGACAATTACTTACCATTGGAGAGGGAGGGAGAGAGAGAGAGAGAGAGAGAGAGAGAGAAAATCTGACCAAAGAATTGTTTCTACTTACCCTCTGGTAAATTAACAGTTCGACCCTGGCAGTCATCGGGCTTGGAAGACTAGTTTCCATTAAAAATGGGTGATTTTCAGGGTCAACAAGTTAATTTACCAGGGTGTATCATTTTCATTGCTGAAGGCGGCGCTCCGGGGCGCCCTTGGCGTCCCTTGGCATCCATTGGCCAGGCAGATGCCGGCCAATCTGCTGCATGCCTTCCGTGCCGCTGGCTTCCAAGCGTTGGGGTTGCCCAGGGGCCACAAAAAAGTGCCGTATCCTGAATTGATCCCGTGGTGTTGCCTGGAAACACCACTGTCACACTTGCTTCGAGATGTCAGCTCCAAGATATAAACGTAGCTATGGAAAATCACAATTTTTTATGGGTAAATCCACTATAAATGGCCATTTTCCATAGCTATGTTAATTTCCCAGAGGGTATACTGCAAGATGTGTCATTTTTTCGGAGGTAGAGCCATGTAAGTTTTGTTGAGGCTGGTGATCGCCCAGGCCAACACCCATCCAAGCGCAAGTCTGGCCCGTGGCAGCCAGTGGAAGCGATATCATTGGGATCGCCGCTCGACCATCCCAGTGAGAAATGGGGTCGTGGATATCAGCTATGAAATGCTACGGACGGTCTAATAGATGCCGGTTGTGAGATGTTCATTCATCTGGGTAAATGATCCCCAAATGGCCTTAATTCAGGTTAGTGAGATATTATAATTTACCCAGATTCATGGGTTTATTACTTCGGCCTAATGTAGTAAACCCAATTAAAAAAAAAAACAAATCACCAGAAATGGGCGGTATGAACCATCTCCAAATGGTAGGTTTATGGCAGTGGGTTGCCCATGTTAATTTTTAATTGGTAGATAAGCTTCGTGAGACCATGGAGCCTAATAGGGTCCCATGGATCAGGGAGAAATCCATGAGGAGCACACTTGGGCGTTTGTCGCCCAAAAGGCGTTGCTCATTTTGGCATGGAAAACTAATGTGACTACAAGTTCATTGCGCTCTTGTAAGCATGGATTCGCATCTGAATGGAACACGAATGAAAGTAGATCAGCCATAGATTGCGTTGTTTGTTCAATCCATTTTTTCTGACCGTATCGAGCTATCACAAGTTTACTCATATAGTGTACTGCTGCTGGCGTTCCAAAAAATCTCACCTGTCAATGTCCTGTTTTGAACGAAGAATTTCAGAAGATGTGGGACTTCTACATCCAGAGATGGGATGGCGATGCCATCCATACAACCCACAACTATCTGGAGGAATTATAAGGACCCCATGTCTCGGCGTCACTGGAATGATGGGAATTGATTTGGGATATAAAACTACTGTATATTTCACTATCCCAAAATTGCCAAACATTTCACTTTGGTGAATTTTGAGGCCAGTCATGTAATCATAATCAACCGGTTTTATATCAGAACAGGCCACTGTGGGAGTGCGCAAATTGCAGCATTTCCTGCGCAAACAGTGAGTTTTTTGTTTTGGTTTTGTATGCCTTGAGAGTTGATATCTCGTAATTTCTCTTCACCTCTGCAGCGTCTCTTCTCTTAGGCTCCATCCAACCCCACCAACACCAAAAAACCACGAAACAAAAACACAAAACACACAAGATTGCAGACCCCGAGGGGGAGAGATACACATATTGAATATGGTGTTTTGCGTGTTTTTTGGTTTGTCGTTTTTTTTCTAATAATTTTGTATGTCCAGAGATGAAGTTAATGCAGGGGTGAGGTGGCACATGGTTCAGGTCAGATGGTGCAGTCCAAACAGTCTTTTGTTTTTTCATGTCATTTCCTCATGCTATTTGGCAATGTTTTGCATGTCTACTATATAACCACAATTTTGAAGACAATGAAGCCCACAAAGTATTGATTATGAAGAGATGGTGTGATTAATATCAAGCGTATGCAAAAACGATGACACCATTTCTATATACTTCTTCTCTTATTAGTATATATTTAAAAAATGTGGGCAGCACTCTTTTTTTTGGAAACGTCTTGTCTGTATTATCTGAAGTTTTTTTTAATCATAAGACAATGGAACATTACCTGAAGATAGAATCCCTTGATAGACGCGCCACCTTCTTTGAAGGTGTATAGTTTTTTTTTTTTTAAATGGTATTCATTGTTAAACATGCATGACAGACTTTTGTAGAATTTCCCCTTTAATGCGAATGACACATTTTGTTGAACCATGGTATATTATTGGGGCCCCCAGTCGATAGCGTTCAGTTGGTTTATAAGTGGCTGAATTCCATGGTTTATGGTAGATATAACGAACTAGTTAATGTTGGATAATATAATGGTTTAATGTTGGATATATATATAACTATAGTTAATGGTTAGTTTATGGCTTAACAATGGGGATTTTGTCATGATTTATACACCATATTATTGTTGGAAAATGTTGTGAAGGCTGCCATGTGCTGCCCATCAAGGCGCGCACCGGCTCTGGAAAGACTTTGGCATATCTCTACCCTGTCCTTTGGATCCCTTGGCGTTGGCGTTGGGGATTGCTTGGATTGCTTGGAGAATCACCCAGCATAAATATGTAAATAAGTTCTTCTATAAGCTATAAATGGGCGGACTGCTCTATTCTTGTGTCTCGTGATGTCATGTAAATTTGATGAACCTTGCCTAGAACTCGGATGAAATTTGGCAGAAAATGGCCCAGTTTTACTCAATGCTTGGTCGAAGCATCCGCTCGCAGGCCTATTTGTGGATGGCCCGCCGCCCCGGATCCGCCACCCGCGCGTTGTTGCTGGCGCCCACAAGGGAACTGGCCACGCAGATCCATGCGGAAGCCGTGAAATTCGCCAGCGCCTCCGGCTTCGGCAGCGCCTGCGCGCCTTGAATGCCTTCAATGCCTTGGTGTTGAGTTTAGCTTGGGAATGCTTGGGATATGATTATGGGATAAGGTTGGAATAGGTGTTGATCCTAAACCAGCTTCAGGTTGGGTTGAGTACTCTTGAGCTTCGGGTTGAAGGTACCTCAGGATTGGGGACCACCAAACAGTTGGAAGATTCAGTTGATGTGGTATGATGGTAGGCGCCGACACCGAAAAAATAGACAGTCAGAATAGTTGACATGACAGGACACAACGCGACAAGACACTACATGACATGACATGACCTTCACAACTCGTTTTGTGGGTTATATATATATATATAGATGGTTATAGAATGCAGACCCATTTTGGTCCTTGAAGTCCCATATGATCCGGAAGATTTGCGATGCTACACACGCACACACACACACACCCGCACACACACACATGAGTAACCGACAAAATTAGCGGAAGACTAAAGTAGTGGGGAGGGACATGGGATGTTCAATTTTGTGCGAAAACATTCACAACCGATAGGGGGCCACACACTTACCGATACCCTATTTTTGCAGATAGCATGGAAGTACAAACCTTCACAACCGATTGGGGACCACCCACTTTGGCCATGTCCATTGCGGGTACAGTAATAAGTAATTTTGTCCGCCGCTCACACACACACACACGCATATATATATATACATATATATATATATATATACGTGTGCGTGGACACTTACAGTTAATATGATAGCATATGTTTCAAGCCTTTGGAGTATTTAAGTCTAGCTTTTTGATTCAATAGTCAGAGGTCAACAGCATTTCTATCCCAGGTCTATGGTGGTGTTCCCAAGAAGGATCAGCTGCCAGCTCTTCGCGCGGGCGCGCCCATTCTGGTGGCGACCCCGGGGCGGTTGAACGACTTCCTGGAGTGGCCTGGTGGATGTGCTGATTTCACCCCTTTTTTACTGGAGAAGCATGTAGAAAAAATATGGGAAACGTGGAGGAAATAAGGAAATACCCTCTGGTAATTTAACATAGCTATTGAACATGGCCATTTATAGTGGATTTTCCCATTGAAAATTGTGATTTTCCATAGTTATGTTAAATTACCAGAGGGTATGGGAAACGTGGAGGAAATAAGAAAATATGGGCAAATGTGGGAGAAATGGGGATCATCTGGGATAATTTGACAAACATCGGAGAAATTTCCAGGGTCAGGAAGCGCAATCCCTGGCGTCCACTGGTAATTTTGCCCACAATCCACCGAAACTTTGGAGGTTGGAAGGGAACTTTCCAAAATGGGCTATGCTTGCTGTCTAAAAAAGGGGGGGATTGTAATATTTAATCCTCTCAAGCGAATTGTGGGTCCCTCATGGTGGGTACTTGATGTCAAGGGGATGGATATGTATAAGTATAATACGCCATAAGACATATGCATATGTATATGACATATATACATATATGTATGTTTATACATATACATACATAATGAATCAAAAACAACATGAACCCACCCAGCCTGATGAATGGGATACGGGATACTGGATACGCCCTAGTTTTGTGCATGGCTTATTGATCACTGCATCGATTCCTGGGATGCACCGCTGAACCATCCAAGTTATATCAGGGAATCGCCATGACATTTTTCTCCAGTCATACATGTAGGCTGTAAGTTAGCATGATTTATATGGTATAGATAGTGGCACATAGCAATTTGTATACCCCCAATATTAACAGGCAACAACCATCGATGTTGGAGATTTTGGCTCCACATGAACTAGTGGTCATAGCGATGAGCTGCTTGTGACCATGATAAGAAAATCATGTTTCGTCTTGTTCTTGGCTACTTTTGGCCAGTTGTCAGCGTCTGTATCACTGCTGACCTGTTTTTTGTCTCTCCTTTTTCCCTTCAAATGTGTGTGAACTATTGAAGTCATTGTCATTGTCGTTGTCGCTGTTGTCGTCGTTATTGTCGTTGTTACTGTATTTGTTGTCGTTGTTGTTGTTGTTGTTGCTGCTGCTGCTATTGCATGGTCACTTTCAGCCAACAAGCCATATCCACGTTGCAGCAGGTTCCGGCAACTCTCGCTGAGCTCGGTGGGATACCTTGTCTTTGATGAAGCAGATCGTATGCTCGACATGGGTCCCTGGGACTGGCCGGACTGGCCTTCTCGTTGGTAAAGATAGCCTCCGGTTATGACTAACATATAGCCATGGTATAGATGGCCCATAGAAATAGATGGTTTACCTATTAAACATGGTGATTTTCCATGGCTATGTTAAATAACCAGATGATATATAGGACCATCATCAAGGTTTAGATCTCAGAAAACGACTGCTGAAATCTGGTGAAGGGTGGATGAAAATTGGTCTACTGTGTTTTGATATGGCCTCGTCTTGGCCTTGGGCTATTCGTGGTGGATCAGCAGCTCGTGCTGCTCCCCATTGAAGATGTGAGGAAAAAACATGGCGTTCTTTTGGTATGTAGCAGCCTATCCCATTAAAAACAGTACACGTCCACTTGCAGCCATGCTACCAACTAGACTACAGTACAAACATTAATTTCAAGTGAATGGATTATAGTTCATTCATGTATGCACAAATGGATTTACAGATGAATATTTATTGGAGTTTCCGAAGCGGAGGTTTTGAGCCGCAGATTCGAGACATCGTGATGCTTGGACTGCCAGGTGGTTGTGTGAATCCAGCCCAAACACGCAGAGACTACATCACTGGGTTAGTTTATTCATCAAGAAACCCTGGAATTTTAGCACTAGGGCGTTTACTGCAATTTTTCCCTTCAACCAATCCAATTCCATACTACAGTTGAAACATGTTTAAAGTCTTGACATGTTGCGAATTGGATCAGGGATTGTAAGACGCAAGGCTGGTTCCGTCTGGTGGACCGAACATCATCAGCCAAGTTCGAATTACCAGCAATTTACAGTAGAAACATCGAATTTCAACCTGCGGCCGGGAGAGAAACCAACATTGAAGCCAAAGCAGCGGGTTTTGAGACGATGCCTTCCAAATCCTTCCAACATCTCCCAACTGTTCACAGGGTTCAATCATGTTTGGTAAGCGGAGCCAACCCAACTTGGCTCATTTCAGGGGAGGATATGGGAGTTTTTTTTTTTAAATTTCACATAAAGCATGCTATACTGCTATAATCTGCTATACGCAATCATATAATATCATATACCCTCTGGTAAACAAACATATAGCCATTCGAAAATGGCCATTTATAGTGGATTTACCCATTTAAAATGGTGATTTTCCATAGTTATGTTAGTTTACCTGAGGGTATACAGAGTTTTCCCAGGTACCATGCCACCAAGTGACCGCTCCGCCCCGTTTTTCGAAGCCGCCATTTCTCACTGAGGAAACAGGTCCCCAAGCAACGGCAGACCTTGATGTTCAGCGCCACCTGGCCAGCTGCTCGGCTATGGATGGGCTATGCTTTGTATACGAATTGCTATGGGCCATTATCATAACCATTACTATAACCATTATTATATATTATTATTATAAATTGGTTGGTGGTTTGGAAGATTTTTTTTTATTTTTCCATATGTTGGGAACAACTGACGAACTCCATCATTTTTCAGAGGGGTTGAAACCACCAACCAGATAAATTGGATGGGCTATGGATGGGCTATGGTTTGTGTACGAATGATTTGCTTAGGACATGGCTGTACAGAATTTGAGTCGGTTTGATTTGGTCATGCCAAGACCATCGGATGGTCAGACCCAGAGAAGCCACGGATTTGCCGGTTGAACTGGTCAGGGCTAACACGTGTCGCATCATGTGACCATTCCGGGCCCCCCCAAAAAACTCATCGCAACATGTGGTTTGCTTCTTAGGGAGTTGATTGTGAGCTGGAAACTGAAGACATCTGAAGACTGAACGTGGCCATTGTTCAACCAATTTTTCATAATTTTGTTCAATGTTTCATCTGACTCAGAGGGAGAACTCCAGTTCTTCAAACATATTTTTCCAGATTTCAAACTTTTCAGGCACTCAGTTGATCAACCTCAAAGGTACCTTTTGCTTTAGGAACTTTGGACTCTTTTCTTGACATCGTCAACCTGCAGAAGGATCCCATTACGACAAACGTTGGAGTTCCGACTATGCAAGAAAACAGCCACAGGAGAATTGTCGGAATTCAACCAACCATACATTGAAGACTGGATTTACTTAATGTCAACCCCGGATTCATAACCAGTGGTTGATTATTTACGGGGGTTACCTCCAGAAAGTTATAATTAGCTGCTTAAATGGCACCCAATTCAAGAGCCTGGTGGTTTACAAGAAAGGCTTTTGGGATCTTTTGGGACTGTTTGCTGCGGGCTAAGGAGGAGGTTCAATGCTTGGCTCACGACTTCTTGAAGGAGATTTTCACTGAGGGGATCCCCCCGGAGATTCCCTAGGCACAAGGATGGTCATCCCCAGACAGAGGAATACAAGCAGGAAACTCGCAGGGGAGCATAACGTTTTCCGAACCTTGGACTGGACCCCCTGATGTTCAGACCTTCGGTGCATGGTTGTTTTGTGTGTTTTTGTTGGGCAGAGAAACTCCCCGGCTTCGCAGGGCTGCTCGCATTTTTGCCTCGGCTCAAGCTTCATAGGACTAGGCAATTATCACCCATCCTTCGCCGCGCGGAGCTGGGGGCTGCGGTGTTTTCTTTTGGCCATGCAATGGGCACCTCACTCGCAGGTTCCCATGGCAATGCCTCAAATGGCGGGCTATCCCCAGATGGCTGCAACTGAGACAGCACATGGGGTGGGGCCGACCGGGGCACAATGCGCTCCTGAACTCTGACAAGTGACTGGTCGTTCCCTCTTGTCTTCAAAAATGGGGATCTCACATGTAATCTTGCTTTCAACCCCCTAAAAGAACATAAAAGAACCACCACCTGTTTCACATGTACGCAGCAGCAGGGTTACCCACCCTTGAGTTTTTCCAGATGGTGCCTCCGAGTTGTAAGTGGATCAAGTTGGTGTATAAACCTCACCAACCAATATTAACAATATATATATATCATAATAATAGGCATAATGGTAATAATAATATATCATATATCTTTATAGCTACCACAAATAACCCATAAATTCACTTGTTGACCGACTTTTCCCATTGGCAACTTCACCATGTGGCGCCCTGAGGCACGCTCTCCTAGCCCCTCCCGGATGATGCACCCTGCGCAGCCGCAGCCCGCGCAGCCCGCGCAGCCCGCGGCACAGCTCTACCGCCACGTGGCAGCGCCGTCGCCACTGGGAATGGCCACCCAGGCGGTGCCTTCGCCGTTGGTGGTGCGCGTTCCCGTGGTGCCTTGGTACCATCTGGATCCATCTGGATCCATCTGGATCCATCTGGTAGTCTAAACATAGCAATGGAAAACAACCATTAATCCATCTAAATCATCTGCAAACTGGCCATGGCTTCCATGGCTAGAGGGCAATGTCTCAACATGTATCAAACAATAAATTGGTTTGAAAGCCATCATGTTGTTCGAGTTGTTCAACTCTGGTTCTTCTCAGGCCTTGTCACCGACGCAGCGGCATTTTCCAGCCAGTGTCTATCCGAACCAACAGGCTGTCCGTTTGTTTCAATCGCCTGGGTGGATCTGTGCTTTCCTGCTCTCAAAACCCTGAAACGGATAAAACATCCTGCGATTTCGAAACGTATCATCATGTCATATGCGAAGAAACCACCGTGGAAGATGGTCTTCCTCTTGGACATGGATGGACATGGTGGTTTCCACTTTCATATTTTTCACGATTATTTCAAGCATAGTCTACTGGAGCAGGATGCTTTTCCAATGGAGGGATGGCCAAATAAATTGAACAATATTGAACATGTTCAATATCGGGGTACCTCAAGTATCTTCAAGTAGGATCCATCCCCCGATCCTGCATTATATGCCATTAATGCCCCTATAGTTGAGGGCCCCAAAATGAACAGATCAATACTAAGTCAGGCTTTTCAAGTTTGAAAGCATGACTTAGTAATTATATGTAATTATTGGATCTGTTCATTAAACATATTTTTCATTAGAGTTTTCCATTAATATGGGGAAGGGATTCTGCAGATTCCCCTCTAGCAATCAAACACGGCTGGAAAATCTTGCACTTATCAATGACGTTTTTCCTTGAAACATCCATTTATTTAAGTGTGGGACAATTTCCCGCTTGCCACCGATGTTTGATGATTTTGATGACTAGCACATTGTCATGGAATTGGATCATGGGAAAATTTTCACCGGAAAACCCCATAATTATTTGATGGTAAAAACCCATGGGTTTCCGGTTAAGATTTTCCCTTACCCTCTGGTAATTTAACATAGCTACTGAAAATGGTGATTTATAGTGGATTTTCCCATTAATCATGGTGATTTTCCATAGCTATGTTAAATTACCAGAGGGTAAACCAATCCATTGACATTGGCAACACATCTTTTTCCCGGCCATCCCATGGCATCCAGCTGCGTCAGGTGCAGCTGAGCTGCGGCAATAGCTCCCCGGCTCCCCCCGCACCGGTGCTGCTGCGCCGTCCCTCGAACGATGGCACGGCGCCTGCATGGAAGGTCGGAGCAACATTTGATGCTTCACTCTGGTAAAAAAAAAGCTAACAAAATGATGGTTTAATGGTGGTTTAATGGGATTTAGTGGGATTTACTGGTAATTTAATGGGATTTAGCCCTCTGGCAATTTAACAAAAACTATTGAACATGGACAATTTATAGATGATTTATCTATTAAAAATGATGGTTTTCCAGAGCTATGTTAGTTACCAGAGGGTATCTTAATCCCATCCAAGTATTCAACATCCCCTGAATTGTCCAAATTATGATGATCTGATGATCATATAAGAATCACTAAACCATGGTTTCTGGGGTGGTGTTTCATATTAGGGGGAATGGAGTAATTGCTAAGTATAGCTGGTACTACAATTATGGAACTAATTATGTAGGTACTTACAGATATAACTTTTATAACAAACAGATACTAAACACTAATTAGTTTACTACTTGCAAATGTAAGCACTCGCTGTTTGGGATTTGGGCAATCATGAGTGTTTAACAAGGGTATCAGCTTGAAGATTACATGGGATATAAGTTGACAATATTAATCCCACTTAGACGGACCATGGAGTTCGTTACCCATTCTGTAAATGGCTTTCAGATTGGAATACATATATTGGGATAGTTTGTGGGTTCATAACCCATGTTTGATGAGATGGTATACGGATGTATACGGTATATCCCATAATCATCATATTAATATCCCATTCAGATTCGGTTCATTATAGATTTATCATAGTTGAATGGTTATCTATAAACCATCTAATGATAAATCTAATCATCTAATTTATATAGATTACATGGTATGTATATCCCATACTATAGTTGACCACCTAACCATGGCCATCCATGGCCTCAGCGTCGGCCACAGGAGATGCAACAGCGCCTGGGCTACAGCGAGGCACCGCAAGTCGCATCACCGCAGGTGCCGCCTCCGCACGCGTCGCCCACGTCGCCCACGTCGCCCGCGTCGCCCGTGTCCCCGGCGGTGTTGCTGGCCAAACCAGAGGCGTGAGGGGAGATGGGAGACAGCTCGCTGATGACATGGGCCATCTTTTCAAAAGATGGATTATATATCCACCTTGGGGGCGAGTCACCAGTTCATTTTTTGGGATTTATCTGCAAATTATGGGATGAGACTATAGCACAGGTGTGCCTGACAATGGGGCATATATGCCCTCAAGATGGCGGTATTAATAGGGAAAATGATGAGTAGTTCCAGGACGTTTGCAGAAGGGAAAATGATGACAAAGCATCACATTCTTGGGCACCCTAGTTTCAGACAAACCCATATTTTATGGCACTTTTAGATAGGTAACTGATACAAATAACTGATGATGATGATGATGATGATGAGACGCGCCTGGCTAACGAGCTTGGGTGCTGACCTGCCAAGTCGCCTTTTCAGCTCGCCTTCAGCTTGACAGATCTCCTCAGGGGGCGATGGAAAAAAAACTGATGATTCGCAACTTTTGGGCTGCCTTATTTTTGGTCCCATTTGGTTTGCATGAAAAACACATAAATTTTCCTGGGAAACGAAGCACTTATACTAGGAAGAATTTGAGTTTATTCATGGGCACTTACCAACATCTCAATTTTTTGGCTGTGTTTATGCCAGAATATACTACCTAGTCGAGAGATGTAGAGAGGAGGAAGCTGTTCGGAGCTAGAGGGATCCATATTCCGCACTTTCGCTGAACAAAGATGAACAAAGAAGACACACACTTTCCCAATGACACGATGGTACCCTCTGGTGAACTAACATAGCTATGGAAAGATCCACCATTTTTTATGGGAAAATCCACTATTTCTATGGCCATTTTCCATAGCGATGTTAAATTACCAGAGGGTAATTGATCCTTTTCCTCACTTAGTCACTTCTGCGTCTGTCTTTGGGAAAATTCTAGCCGTCTAGCCCTCCAAAAATGAAAATGGACACCTGGAAAATTTCGGTAACACATCATCGTTAAGAACTGCCTGGAAATATGTTCGGCATGTTTTTTTTTTCCCCCCTGGGGACCTCTATATGTCATGCTTAACTATGGTTGTTAATTAAATGTTGTGGGTTACTTTGATTTAATTCTAGGATAAACCATAGGTTTCACCATGGTTTAACTCGCTTTAACCATAGTTAACCAGAGTCAACCATGTATTTGGTTAATTTTTCACCATGGTTTAACCAGTTCTTCAATTTTTGGTGATCCGATCCAACCCGCGGTTCGTGTGAGGCCAGAGCGTGCGGAGTAACTCGGTCGACAATTCATCTGCGGTGGATCAAAAAAATGGGACACTACTGAGTAATACACCAACCATGTGGGGAAAAAATATATATATATAGATTTCACATACACACACATATATATTTACATATCTGTATGTATATATATATATGAGTATGTATATATATATTATTGACTCAGATACTGAGTATATAGTGAATTAATAGTATGCAATCCCGTTGGCTATTAGTACTATTAATAGCCAACCGGATTACATACAGCATGGGAATATCATGTAAATATCATGTAAACTATTGGGTGTTACTATATATATATATACATACACGTAATAGCAATGAATAGCAATTAATAGAATGTATCGCCAACATTTTGAGACATTCGTTTTTATTTTGTGTGCGTGTTTGTCTGAATTTGGGGTCATTGTACTGTACTCCACACACACGCGTGGCAGTAATTTAAATAGCCATGGAAATTTGTGTGCAGATGATTTTCCATATCTATGTTAAAATACCAAAGTGTATATGTCTGTATATATATATATAGAGCTCATGATTTTCCACTAGAATCCCATGAAATCCCATTATAATCCCAGTAACTCCCCAAAAAATCAATTGAACGCTGATGATGTTCTTGGCTTCGCCGGACAGGTGAAGGAAGGCAGAGCGAAACCACCTGCCAATGCAGGTGCTTAGAAAGAGGGGTCTCCAGGGGAACTGGACGTTGCCAGCTGGGATATGCTGCATATACCCTCTGGTTATGACTAACATAGCCATGGAAATCACCATTTTTAACCGGTAAACCATCTATAAATGGGCCATTTTCCATGGCTATGTTAAATAACCGGAGGGTATATCTATACATATGTATATATCTGTATGTGTATATATATATATATGTATAGAGGTATTTATATATCATCCCAGTGAGCGAAAAAAAGTCATTTGGAAGGTACCCGCCGGGAATCAAACGTGGCAATGGAAAATCTTCAATTTATAGATGATTTTCCCATTAAAACCACCTCTTATAGGGGATTGTCAATTGCCATGTTCATTTACCAGAGGGTTCTGCGCTAAACACGTTGATGGGTATCTTTTGTTGAACAGTAGAACTTGAGCGTCTACAGGTGTGGAATTCCAAGTCCAGGTCCAGCGCAATAGTTAGCATCACTAAACATTACTATCCATCATTACCCATCATTTGCTTATGGGAAATTGTATGGGTATTTCCTCAATTATCATTACTTATAATCGTGACATTACTATCCATCATTATGTGCCAAATTTTATTTGCTATTACTATGAGCATGAGTACTTACTAAGCAACCACCCATCATTAGTTATAGGCAAGTAACCAGTACTATTATTACACTTTATTGTATAAACATGATTATCACCATGCCCATGATTTCTGATTCTACCCCATTGCCCATTAGGCACCCATGTTTACCCTCTGGTAAACTAACATGACTATGGAAAATCACCATGCTATTAATGGGTAAATCAACTATTTCTATGGGCATTTTCAATAGCTAAGTGTTTGTTTACCATTACTATAACAATTCTTATAACCATTACTATAATTACCATTATCATAACCATTACTATAACCATTATTATTATAACTGTTTGGTGGTTTGGAACTTTTTTTATTTTCCATATGCTGGGAATTTCATCATCCCAACTGACTTTCATATTTTTCAGAGGGGTAGGTTACCTACCGTAGGTATACCACGAACCAGATAACCATTAGGCACCCCATGATGATTCTAACCATTATGCACCAATAGCTATGTAACAAATTACCAGAGGGTAATCGCCATTAATCATCCATTAATCAGCATTAATCATCCATTAATCATCCATTAATCACCATTAATCACCATTAATCATCCATTAATCATCCATTAATCATCCATTAACCACCATTAATCATCCATTAATCATCCATTAATCATCCATTAATCATCCATTCATCATCCATTAATCATCCATTAATCACCATTAATCATCCATTAATCATCCATTAATCATCCATTAATCAGCATTAATCATCCATTAATCATCCATTAATCACCATTAATCACCATTAATCATCCATTAATCATCCATTAACCATCCATTAACCACCATTAATCATCCATTAATCATCCATTAACCATCCATTAACCATCCATTAATCATCCATTAATCATCCATTAATCATCCATTAATCACCATTAATCATCCATTAATCATCCATTAATCATCCATTAATCATCCATTACTCACCATTAATCACCATTAATCATCCATAAATCATCCATTCATCCATTATATCTGGTTGGTGGTTTGGAACATTTGGATTATTTTTCCATACTGTTGGGAATAAGGTGACCAACCAGATATAGTGACTAATCCCATTAAACCCCCATATAACCCATGGGAATAATAATCCCAACTGACTAATCCATTATTAAATCGATTATCCATCAAAAATATGGTGACTAATCCATTAACCCATTATATAGTCAATGGGAATTCCAGGATCCTAAAATGGAGGTACCTACCATATATAAGGCCTATGTAAGGCCTATGTAGGGGAATATCCCCCCAAATATGGCTATATGGTACAGTACCTCCATTTTAGGATCCTGGAATTCCCATTGATATGGTACAGTGCCTATTCACCATATATAATCCATTATTCAATCGATTATCCATCAAAAATATGGTGACTAATCCATTAATCCATTATATAGTCAATGGGAATTCCAGGATCCTAAAATGGAGGTACCTACCATAATCCATGATATAGTGACTAATCCCTAATATATGGGTGACTAATCCGTTAATCATCCATTAATCATCCATTAATCATCCATTAACCCCCCATATAACCCCCATGGCCGGGCACCGCCGCGGGGCAGGGCAGACGTGCCCGACGCCGCCCGTGCCGAGCACACCGGTGGACCTGCCATGGACACGACTGGCCTCGGACGCCCGGCGGAGAAAATTGGGAATCCTATGAAATCCTATGATTTTCATGGAACATCCTATGAAATCCTATTATTTTCATGGAAAATCCTATGAAATCCTATTATTTTCATGGAAAACCTTATGAAATCCTATTATTTTCATGGAACACCCTATGACATCCTATTATTTTCATGGAAAATTTTATTAAATGGATGGTTTATAATGGAAAGTCCTATAAAAATGAATGATTTAGGGGTACCCCCCCCATATGGAAAATAATATTGTTCCATGAAATAGCCTGGGATCTAGATTTTGGCTACAGCTGTGACCAGGATATATGAACATGATATGCGGTTTGCTTAAGGCGAATTGTATCCCCACTTTGGCGAAACTATGGGAATCTACACAGCAAAACCAAGAAGACGCTGAAGAATGGAAAGATGATCATGCCAAGATAGTACTTAAGTGCGGGAGAACAACTGACACACAAGAATTACTATATTTTTCATCCACGGCATTTTTGGGCAAGACTCCACACATTGAAGGGGTCCCCAAGAAAATAGAGACATGATTTCACCGCCTTTTTTGATGGCGATTAAATGTTCAGTGGTTGCCAGTCGCGAAGAAGTGCTCAGTTGGGTCAGTGTATTTAGTGTATTTGTCTTGATCCAAGCCAATTGAAAGGGGTGGAGTTTCTCAAACCCAGGAAGCTTTGGGGGAAGATGGCACCTTGCGCAATCCCTCTGGCGGCTGTGACGATCTGAAACGCGAGAAGAAACCTGGCGGGGCCACAAGGAAGGGATCCCAAAGATCCCACCAGGGTTTCGCTGGGGGGGTATGGCTATAACCTAGGGAGAAGAAGTTACGATATGTTGTACCCTCTGGTTATTTAACATAGCCATGGAAAATCACCATTTTCAATAGGTAAACCATCTATAAATGGGCCATTTTCCATGGCTATGTTAAATAACCAGATGGTAACCCCAAGATCCCTCCAACTATCCAACTCTTGAGGGACCATCCACCCAGTGGATTACAAGAACCCCCACTGGTGATTGCAAGAAATGCTTGGTGAGAAATGGCCTGGTATGAACAACACTTTCAGCGAACCAGGGGCCAGGGGTAAACATACAGTTGAGAAGCATGGCTAAAATGTTGGGTATCTGGATCTGAAACAATTGAACCATCCAAGCCGTGAAGTCGAAACGCAATATTTGTTCAGATCATGTTCGAAGTTCGAAGTGTCAAAAACCGCTTGAACCATGGACCAATCACAACAAAAACACCCATCCCATCCCATCCCCCTCAGCTTCCAAGGAAGGCCCCCGGCGAGCGATCCATGTCCCCAGCGCCCGAAGCGAAGGCGCGTGAAGCCAAGGTGCCCGAAGCAAAGGCGCCGGCACCGCTGCCGCGGAGGCCAAGTAGGGAGGCGAAGGCCGCACCTTGGCGCGAAATGGTGGGAATCCACACTGAGATTGCCTCTTTCATGGATTTTTCATCAATTTTATGGAATGTTGAATGTATAAATATGATTTTGTAGGTAGTAGTATACAGGCTTCTAGAGATTTTTGGAGAGGGACAATGGGTGACAAGGGCATTGGGATGAAAGAAGTGGGATACATGAGCGATGAGTTTCATGGACGGTTTGAACCTCCCCCAGCTTCTGTGAGAATGATTCCTAATCCGCAAAATTCGGACACACCTCACTCAAAAAAACAAAAACACATCTTATAATCCAAACCTTGCACACATTTATGAATGACACATTAGCACCTCTACTTCAATAGCCATGGGATTATCTAACTGGTTAGTAAGTGGCTTATTGACCCACTCTGTCCGAATTAAAATCCATTTACTAACTAGTTAACAAACTCATCAAACTCCACGGCCCAAGTATTTTCCATTCCCTCAAGGGGTCCTTGCTCAGGAAGACTTAGCTTGGGCCAAGCCCAGCTCCACCCCCACGTCCTCCCCGACGTCGCCCAACGTCCGCGCGCCGCGCACGCCAAACGCCTCACCGGCCTCGCCGGCCTCACCGGCCACCACCGCCGCCAGCAGCCCACGGCCGGAGAAGAAGCAGCCGAGCGCGGAGAAAAAGGCGACGGCGACGGTCCATGAGAGGAAAGCGCCAGAAGCTCGGAGGAAAATGGAGGACATTGTGACATTTGAATGGAATTTGAATGAATTTGATGGAATTGGGGCAGGTCAACTCCAGTGAAAACATATGAACAAATGACATTTGGGACCAAATTCAGACCCTGTTTATGGGATTGTCTATGTCAGTTGAGGGAATGGTGGATAAACCCTCGCAAAAAAAAAGGTCTTGGTGAAGGTGGTTATTTTACACATATGTGTGCATGTTTGGAGCGACCTGAAAAGCATATTTGTGGTTACTAGAAGGGGGATCATCATGAATCGTTGTCAAAAATTGGGAAGAGGGAGGTGGTAGATTTACTGGGACTCGAACATGACCATGGCGGGCTAACAACGATTCCATGCTGTTAGTGGAAACATGCTCACATACACAAACCAGGAAATCCTCTATATAAGGGCTCTAGCGTGAACCCAGTGGCGGAATGGCTCTGGTCAAGATGGATTGCGCTGTGGAGGTAGCTAAAGCAAACGCCTTTTGGTTGGGTAAACCCGCCGGTAAACCAAAATGGCTGTTTGGAACGTCGGATTTTTAAATGATTTTTTGATGGTTGCCAATCCACCAATTCACAGACGTATCATCTATAAATGGGGCATGTTCCAATGCCGGATTAGATTGCCAAAGGGTATGTATATAAATCGACGTGAAATTCGCATGACTTTGCCAGTTTTGATGTAGTTTGATTCTACAAACTGAGCAAAACAACTGGGGAATGGTTCCGGTTTGTTCTGGTGCAGATGTCTCAATTAAGCAACAACTTGTTGGTCTTTTCATCCAACAAACTTCGGAAACTGGCTGAATGGCTTGGCGTTTCCCATCCGAGGAGAAGGCGGCCAGCGCAAAGGGAGCCATTGCAACCACAACGGCACACCGAGATGATTGGAATGACGTCACTGGATGATCTGAAAGCGTTGTTACTGGATGGTTTTGGTGATGGTTTTGGTGCATATCAGTGCATACTGTTGTGGAAAAAACATGAAAAAACCCGTGGAATCCATTGAGATGACATTGTTGGTGACCAGCTTTTTCAGCACGCGCATGATTTGGTGACTCCAGGGAGGGCGATGCCATTTTCCGCAGGGCTCGTTGGTCAAAGTTTTCCATTTTAGAAGAGACTCACACTTGCAAGGAACTACACCCAACTGGGTGTAATATTTAGTATCAAACCATCATGAAAAAATCAAAAATTAAGTTAAGTATAATAATTGCTGAGTAAACCATCCAACTGGGTAATTTTCACCAGGCCCCTATGAAAGATTCCCTGAGGAAAAGCCCGTAGAAAGTTCCCTGAGTGCCTGGAAGAAATCGCAGCAGCTGCTCTTCGGTAGGTCTCTTGGAGGGAAGGGGAGGTGGGAATGAGTCGCTGAGGAAAACAGCGGAAGTCTTGACCTTTGCTTCGCGAAAATTGATGAATTTTCCTGGGGCAACTCTCGGTCTCAAGCCTCCATTGCATTTCTCCCACCTGAGCGGCGATTGGGTTTATACTAGTTTATACCCCAAAATTGCATGAAAATGCAACTTTCATTTCATTTTGATTTTTGATTCGCAGAAATCGACAGACCAACTTCAAATGGGCTGAAAAAGATCTTTAATGATCTTTATAGATCTTCGACAGATAACACATGGGGAAGTTTTTTTCCCCATCCAACGAGGGGAAGCTGACGGCGTCAGGACCAAAACCGACGACGAAGACGCCGCGCAGACCTTCTGTCGCGAGATGTTCATCAGCCGTCGCCAGGGGAGGCCCGAGGATCACTACCGCGTCCTGGGGGTATTGGGCTCCTTGGCGCAGGGCGGAGGATGAAGGGTGGATGGCAGGGTGGATCTTGGAATGATCCATAACCTGACCTGATGACCAAATCATCCAAATCCAACTAAGAAACAGATCAGAAACATCAAAATCAGCAGCCAATTTTTGTTTTATTTTTATTTTTCTCCGGGTTCAGGGGAAGCACTAAGCGTCACATGACCACTTGTCCACAGCTGTTGCCCCATGTCAAGCCATGGGGAACTCTCAGGTAAGGGCTCCTTCGGCGTGGTGCGGAAAGTGCAGTGTCGACAGACCAAGGCGATGAGGGTCATGAAGATTGTGGACAAACAGAAGCGTGGCGCGAAGACAAACATCTCAGGGTTGTGCCAAATTATGACTGTTTATAAATATAGCTAAATCATATCTACAAGAGGGGAAGATGGGTACTGAGAAGATTATTGTTGTTGGTAACACCCCTTACACCCCTTTATAGTTTTGATTATTAATCCCCTTCACTTGATTTGGGTCATGTTCGTGGGTGGAGGGATGTTTTGGGGAGGATGGTTGGAGAGGACAAGGATGGTAGGTATGACCCCTTCGCACATGGGATATCATCAGGCACCCCAGTTACCCTCTGGTTTCCCCATCAAAAGCCTCCATCTATAGGGGGATTTCCATGGATTTCGCGGCCGTGTTTGCATCCCAGCAGGCTTGGGAGCTAGGGAGCCCAGAATGGTTTTGCATCCCTGCTAAATGGGGAGCCAAGGAGCACAAATCAGCCAATTAGATCAATTAGCCCTCAAGATCAAGGGTCGGAATATCTACATTCTTCTGTATTTAAATGTATTCAATGTATTGTTAAACATTGTTAAACTCTCTCTCTCCCTCTATATATATATTAGTACATAAATACACACACACACACATATATATATATATCGATATATCTATCTTCCAAGCCAAGCAGCTTGCACCCAACTACTTCATCATTTGTGACACGACGCCATTCCAAGGAAAGCGCTGAGCGGGGGATACCCCTTGAAACTTATCATGGAAGAGATCGATAAGCTGAAGAGTCTGGCAACTCGGCTGGTGCTGTCCGGCCCTCCCAAACGGTGTCCTTGCCACTGGGGCAGCCGGAAACTGGGACTGCAGGGACTGCTGGGTGATGGAAACTGGGTACCCTAAGGACCATCCTGCAGTCCTCAGATTGTTTGAGTACTACGCAGATTCCAGAAGCTTGGCTTGACAGCGCAGCGAGCTGCTGGTGGCATTTGACGGGTATGGCAAGCTGGCCAGCCATACCCGGATTTTTGGTGCGGGATTCGCATACCAAATCCATCAGTATCATCTCAGAGATGGGAGAATGTGCAGAGTCCAGGAACACCCTATATCATGGTAACATCAGGTAACATCCACGGTTTCTGGTAGGTTCCCCCCTTGAAAATCCTTGAAAATCAATCCATTGATATCACCTTGGAACCTGTGCATCATTCGAAGCTGATAGATGCTGATGCCAGATGATCCAGCCATTGAAGTGAAAGGGACCACGCTCAAGACATCTCAAGATCATGGTGTTATTCATACAGACATCAAGCATCATCAAGCTATCCAATCATACTCACCAAGCATCAATTTTGATGGTACTTAATGATACTTGCCATGATTCATCATGATTCCAAGCCAGAACTTGCCCCAAGGATCTCTCTATCTCATCACAGATCTCCTCCCAGGCGAGTTCACACTGCTGCGGGTTGGGATGATCCAAAGTATGGCTAACAGGGTGAGAGGGGACAAAAAACCCTTGAACGTCCTTGAAACATCTACGAATCTACGGGCTTTAAATCATTTTTTCGGTAAGAGGAGAGGCCCCATTGGAAAGGCAGTGGTTCACGGTTCACTCCCCGATTTTGTTGCTCAATGCCCCTATAGTACTGTTTTTTTTTCTCCTCTCCCTCATTGAACATACAGTTATCCAGTTGTCCTACTAAGACAATAGGGCGTGCAGATCCCTCACCCATCACCAACTTTTATATATGTCAAGAACAGAGGTATCTACTTCCATCCCCCTGTCATTTTGATTGCCGAACCTCTCCCAAAATAGCCTAAAATGTTGTTCAACAAGAATCAACAATAGTCAACCAATTTTCTGAACAAACCAACACAGATTTTGAGTTCGACACTGGTATCATATTCTTATATATTATAATACGAATATAATATATATGCAATAGTGATATATAATACATATATATATATATTAATATTTATTATATTGTGTATAAAATATATGGCTGCGAGTCAAAAGGTGCAGCCCGATCCATTCCCTGAAGCCACAGGCCGATCCATACCCCCGATCCATACCAAAACGCAGGTGATCCAGACCGATCCATACGTCCGAATCACCATGGGTCGATCCATACCGGCATTTTGACGCACCCCCATGATATATATATATATATTAATTATTATTATATATATATGTACATACATATGATATATATATATTATATTACATATATAGACATTATATATATACACATACATATAGATGTAGAATGATATAGATATAGATATATTATGTAGATATATATATAGATATCTATGATCCATTTTAGTGATGGCAAAACCCACCATTTGCAAGGCCCAGGGCTTCCATCGTTCCAGGTGGTGACCTTTTGGAAGCCGTGGAGAAGTCCTACGCGGAGCGGAAGCAGCTGCCGGAAGGCCGTTGTCAGCTGGAAGCTGCTGGAAAGATCCAGCAATTTTCATGGGAAAACGATGGAAAATCACCATTTTTCATGGGAAAAAACTATGGAAAATCACCATTTTTCATGGGAAAACGATGGAACACTCACTATTTCTATAGCCATTTTCAATAGCTTTTTTTTAAACGTTTACCAGAGGGTAATCCTATAGGACCAGACACCCCAGTTGTGAGAGTTCGTTTGAGACAAAAGACCACAGTTTCTTGATCTTTGAATCATCCTTCTTCTTCGACAAGCACAGCAGACTCTGTTTGTAGCGGAGACACTACTGCTGCGGATGAAGTCATTTTCCTACCAGAAGGGTGCTCTTTTTTTTTGGAAAAAATATGGGATGAAATGACCAATTTGTTTGGGGCATGACTGCTCTGGCGTCACTGTCCCAGCCAAGAAAAAGTCCGTAGATCTCCTTGGATTTGCCGATGATTTGTTCTATCATGTTCTATCTAAGATTTTTCCCAGCCTTGGGTCACGCCGTCACGCCAGGTTGGGTCGCCGTGGTCTTCCGCCAAGCCTGCGAAGGTCGTGGATCCCAAGTCTTTCTGTGGGAGCCTTCCGACTCAGCTGTTTTCATGTTTCGTTTGATACACAGTGAAACGTCAAACCGTCAAACCGATGTTTCTTTTTGGGGGCTCTAATAGTTTGGGACATGTTCAAGATTGGTTTTTGATTTCAAACCTATGGGGTTTAGGGGTTCTAGGTATTTTTGCATGCCAGGTGCCGAGGTTTCTGGCCATTTCGCTGCACAGTTTTCAGCACGGCCACGGAGCAGGTGTCGCGTATTGCCACGCCAAAGGCGTCATGCACAAAGATCTGAAATTGGAGAATATCATGCCACTGGATTTCATTGGGCCTGGGAGAGGATATAGATGCTATGAATGAACCCCCCTGGTTGAAAATTACTATATATACATTGTTCATTTGTGAGGTGTGAAGGTCCAACTAATACAGGTTTGGACACATTCCTGCGGTGTGAACACACCAAACTTTGCATTGAAATTCAGTCTTGAGTTGGTTTCGTTGGGGGCGTTGCTTCATTGGGAGTAGGTTTTCCTTGCCTGAAGCAAAACTGTTTCTGATTTGGCTAGCAATAAATGATGGAGCAATGATCGGTCCAACATAGTCAACGTCAACTGGCCAACTCAAGAGCAATTGTAGGATATTTGAGGTGTATGTATGTATGTATATATATATATGAACCAACGGCACATCCAATGTCATACTGCCCGTAAATTACAAGAACAACCGAAAAACCTCATGGGTAAAAGGGACACTCTGGACTCTGAATGGTTTTGGCGAGATGAGCCCTGGAAGTTTTGGGAATTCCCTTGGCTCGGAATGGAAATGGGCCCTGGGCATCCCCCTGGGCATCCCCCTGGGCATCCCCCTGGGCCCTGAAAGCCTAAGGCTGTGCTCCATTGAGCCCCCTGAAGCGGTGGTGATTGACGTCGGCTTAGCAGAGCTCTTTCCACCCTCAGAGGTGGGAAAGTCCACCGCGCCGAAAGTCATGGGCCTCATGTGCAGGGGATGTAACCAACAATTAGGGCTAATTAGGGCATATATATATACATGTATATGTATGTATGTATATGCATACACACACACACATATATATATATATGGGTCCGTGGGATGTGGCAATTTCAATGGGGAAAGTGATGATCAAGCATCGAATTTATGAGCGCCCTGTTTTCAGACAAAGCAAATGACCAACGCATGTGGTCCTCTGCCTCCATTTTCGACTCATACCCACATTTTTGGTGCCTTACTACCCTCTGGTAAACTAACATAACTATAGAAAATCACCATTTTGAATAGGTAAATCAACTATAAACGGTGTATTTTCAATAGCTACGTTAAATTACCAGAGGGTATCCCGCACCACTTCAACCTGTCTCAGGGTCTCAGGTTAAGGGATGGATGATGTGACCAAAAATGGGACATGAAAAGCCGTTGACCCATGGGATAAATGGAGATAAATGGGATATTGGTTAAATGGGATATATATATATGTTACATATATATAAGTTAAGCAACCATGAACCCTTAGTGGCATAAAACACATATTAAACAACCATATAAAAACACCATTCACCCGGTTCATTTTTTCGGATGATCCAAAGACTCGAACCCCCAGGCCGAGTCCTTCAAATCCGCCGACGCTGCTGGCACCCTGGCCACCATGGCGCCTGAGGTCATTCGCGGCAGCTTCAACGTGCCATGGCAGCGACACGTCGCGACGTTGCGAAGCCTGGAATGGCCTGGAATGATGGGACTGGGAGGTGGAATTACCCTCTGGTAGACTAACATAACTATGGAAAATCATCACTTTTAATTGGTAAATCAACTATAAATAGCCATTTTCAATAGCTATGTTTGTTTACCAGAGGGTATCATGAATTACCCCCCTTCGGCCCTTCTTAGCATGTTCCTTCGAACCCCCCCCTGCGTTCGGAACGCACGTTCCGGAACTCGCTTTGCGTTCTGCGTTTGGGCCGTGCTAAGATCCCTTTATTCTGACTGATTTCAGGTTATGATTGTGATTCACCCAGATGGGATTTTCAGATGTTTTGAGTCTCCAAACTTTGGACAACTCAAGATATGCTTCCCACTGTTCACATGAAGAGAGACATCAAAGAAAGTGGGATGGAAAGCATGGGATGACGATCCCAACTTACGGCCTTCCAACTCGTTGATGGTTGGTCAACCAGCGATTGGTTGTGTTGCTTCAACCAGCAATCATCCTGGATTGGTAGTTGTGGAGATCCATATATTCTGGGTCAACCTTGGTTAGATACTTATAGATACTTATAGTACATTAATCTTTTGCTATCAATGGTAAACCGTACTAACCAACTAAATATATATATATATAATATAGAGACTTCTTGGCGGGTATCTAAGATTCACCATGTATTACATAATAAATAATTAAGCACATATCTCTCTATATAAAATATCTTAAGGTGTAAATGGTAACTCCTGAGCTTGGTAGGGTGATGATAGATGTTCTTTTCCTACTGGTTGGTTGAGGTTGATTAACGGACGGGTGAGCCCCCTTTACAACCAATGATCATGGTTGATCGGCCCTTCTATTTTTCAGTAGATGCTGTTGGGTGATTGTAAATTGCGAATTGCCAAGCAAAAATGGTGGTTTAGTGCTATATAATAAGGATAAAAGGGTGATAATATTGATGATAGTACATATATATATATATTTATACATGCAGTTCATATTGGGGGTTGTATCCCCATACCATTCCCACCTTTTTTCATCCCATTGGTCGGAATTGGTGGCGTTTTAAATCGAACCGAATCTCAGGCCAAATTGATGACCTATTGGTCCATTGGTGATTTTCAATAACAAACGCCCTCTGGTAATTTAACATAGCTATTGAACATGGCCATTTATAGTGGATTTTCCCATGGAGAATTGTGATTTTCCATAGTTATGTAAACGTTTACCAGAGGGTATAAACAAATGACCGGAGGCTACTGTTGGGACTGTCAAAATCATCTCAGATCATCTCAGGCCATTCCAGGATCCATTCTATTGGAGGTACCATATATTTTTGGCCTATTTTTCAGGCCTACCATTCCCATCTCCATTTCTAATTGCTTAAGTCCTATTAAATCCCTATAAATCACCATGAAATCACCAGAAAATCACCAGAAAATCCCATTATACCACCATTTTTAATCAGATCATCTCAGGCCAAATGTGACGTTTGGTCCTTGGGCTGCTGTTTGTATGCGCTGCTCTGCACCCGGCCGCGGCGTCTCCGGGACTCTCCAGAGACGGAGCCCAGCAATTTGGAGGAGCCGGGAGTTTGATACGGGGAATGGTGTTGAAAAAAGGAGAAACCAAGCAGAAATGGTGCTTTAAACATGCGGAAAACCATGATAAACCATGATAAACCATCAAACATGACGCTTATATGATGGTTTAACCACAAAAAAGTAGGGAAGTTGATTTAAGCAGTGAAATTCTGGAAATGGCTGTGTCCTGACAATGGGGTATGCCGGCTGCGAATCCCCAGCCACTAAAAGTGCCCTGATAAACAGGTTATCGTAAGGGGTTAGACTAATTGGTTTATTGATGTTTATTGGGGATTATTATCACAACTCAAAAGGGGCAGACCTATTCACCAGCCAGTATAATGGTATGGGCTAGGAACATTTTCATGGCACATATGTGTCGATGCAATACGATCAAAGCCATAGATATCCTACTGGTTGGTGGGGTGAACCCCTCTTTACAACCAATGGTACGTGATGATAAATGGCATACCAGACCGTATGCCATTTTTTTACCACTAGGAGATTGTTGGTCAATCTTAGTAAAAACCACTATATACTAAAACCAAACCTAACACATGGAAGACAAATTCATGTGTAATTCATGTGTGTTTGTTTTTTCTTTCACACATCTTCAAACAGGCGCAAAATGCGGTTGTTTTTTTTTTTTCCGCCTTGGCATTTCTAGATGGAGCCGATGCAGCCGATGTTCAGATGCGAGGATGATGGAAGTTACTACAATTACTTCTATCCCTTTCGACCGCCTTTGGGAGAATCGCGGAGCGAACTCAAGGTGGGCGGAGCTGGCTGAGTTGGTTGATCTGCATGAGGAAAATTCTTTGGATGACTGATCTTTTTTGAAGGCACCAAGGCAAGGTTTTCTCGGTTTTTACACATGTTGATTCCAAGTATTATTGGTCAGAAGCATTTGGTTTGGTGGATGTAAAACCCATTTCCCCCCGAATGTGATGGCCATATATTCCCCTCAGAGGAGCTCAAATGAGGGCGTCTCCGAATCACTGGAAGGACTGATTTGACACTTCAAATGGCCTTCAAACACAGACATCCAATATGTCAAGTCCATATTGGGACGTAGGCTGATTAATTGACGTGAATTGTACTATCCATTTACTACTGGAATCATATCAAATCATATCGATCCCACCGATGTAGACCCTGAAAAATGAGCATCGGAAGGCAATTCTCTGCGATTCTCGGGGTCCATTCTTCGATGGTTAAGTCACCTTTTTGTCACCTTTTTAGCTGCTTCAAATCCCAATTCATCCTATTCATCCTCAGCTTTTCAAGTTTTCACATGTTTTTAAGCAAGGTTTAATTCTCCATGTTTGGTGGCAACAAAAACACATATTTTTGGTGGCTTTTGTACCTGAGATTTCTTGGGTTCCCATGGCCATCCCCCATTTTTTCAGGCCTACCTGGAGCGCCAGAAGCGAGGCCCCGACCTTGCGAGGCTGCGCTGCGGAGCGGCTGCGGATGACCTGGTGAAGGAAATGTTGGCCTATGAGGAGCCTTCCAGGTGCGACCCCTACAGAAACCGGGATCAACCGATCCCCAAAAATGATTCTGTGGTTGATGCAGGATAGGGCTTGGTTGGTTGAGGAGTTGAGGATTGGTTGGCCATAGGAAAGAAGAAAAGCATCAGATGGGGATATGTGTGGATAGAACCGATGATAGTTGGTTGATGAGTTTGATTATACCCTCTGGTAAACTAACGTAGCGATAGAAAATCACCATTATTAATTGGTAAATCAACTATAAATGGCAATTTTCAATAGTTATGTTAGTTTACCAGAGGGTAGTTTCCAAGACATTGGGCATTCTCACAATCCATGAGCTGGCAAATGCCAGTTCCGCACCAGACCGCCAGACGAACCCGTGGCATGATGCGGTCATTGGTCTGGGGCAAGGATCCCAAAATGGAGCCTTCTCAGGTCCATTGCCTAACTGGGTTATTACAGGCGTATTGGGTACAACATGGTATAACTTATCCACACTTATCCATAAATCATTCATGATCCATCACACTTATTGCAACATATCCAACTTGTCCATTCACAATGGCTTTTTTTTGAACATATCATGGACTATCCATGGAATATCCATAGGTTAGTCTTTATGGGTCACATTTCGATCCACCACAAATTGCGTGAACCTACGGCCTGCTCGTTTGGCCACCGCCGCAGGTCGCAGATGAGGCAAATTCTGGCGCATCGATGGCTGCAGTCACGTGATCGATGCTTGCCTTGATAGCTGGATGGTTATTTCATGGGAAATTTCATGGGAAAAATGTCGAAAATCACATGGATGATAACTATAGGGCTAATCCTCATGGATTGGAAACCTCCAGAGTTTTTTTTCCCCCAATTGTGTTCAATATATTTCTTGTTGGAGGATTGAATGCTTGACCGTTCATTTTTGGCGATTTGATTTCTTTCACGTGTAGGACATTTTTTTGGCTGTGGGAGAGTTAAAGGGTCAGGAAAATCGGCAGGGTGAACATTCAATAGGGCGATTAGGCAACAACCATGAACAAAAAAGGGGAAATCATCAGGTGTATTGGGTATGATTTGCTAAGGATATTGCGGAATCAACACCTGCAAAAAGGTATTTGTTTGGGATGAACACCTATAGTTTTAACTATTTTGCTGCATAGTGCGCCTTAATGTATTTCTACATAGCTTACATATACATATACCTTAAATATATGCATTATTATTTTTGTTAAATAGACATATCACATGTACAGACATATCACATTACAGTGGAGGACCAGCAGTTAGAATATGGGAAAATCAAACTTCCGTGTTTAACGTGAGTCCAGGATATATCTGTTTTCATATGTTGTTGAGTTGCGTTAATTCACACATAGAATTTAAAAAATAAAAAGGCCCCACACACTTAGAATATTTTGGATGTTTATGTATAGTTTGATATTAAGAGAAAACCATAAAAATCGTGTGTGTCACAGCCGTTTTCGAGGCGTCTCAAAACCCACAATCGTTTTGGACACAACTGTTGAATTTGTGTCTAAAACAACCACATTGGGTTCGTACATAATTAGTCACTTTGTACATCAAGCAAGGCAAAGAAAAGAAACATACAGTTGGGTTGGGTTCGTTAATTCCTTCAAAACAAAGGTAAATTGCAAAGCAAATGCAGCTGTCTCAAAACAATCTCAGTACATCACCACATCGGCTTGCAGTTGTTGCAATTCGTTCTGCAAAACACACTCATGGTACATACCAGCTGGTTGGCAGTTGTTGTTTTTGTTTGTGTAAAATTGTGCATTTATAGGCAGTGAATGCACTTAGAATATGGTCAAGGTCAAGGAAGGCACATAACCGAACAGTTTGCAGTTGAGTTCCTTACTGCGAAGCAAGCAAGGTACAGTGTCAAACAGTTTGCAGCTGTTGAGTTCCTAATTGCAACACAATGTCATCCGAGCACCGTATGCTTTACAGTTCTTGCACCTGGTACTGCAAAACACGCATGGTACAGTACCAGCTGGTTGGCAGTTGTTGTTTTTGCTTGTGTAAACCTGTCCATGTATGGGTAGTGAATGCACAAAACAATCAAGGTACAGTGCCAAAAAGTTTGCAACTGCTGAGTTCATGATTGCAAAACAATTTCAGTACAGTACCACGTAGACTTGCAGTTGCTGCATTTCGTTCTGCAAAACACACTCATGGTACAGTACCAGCTGGTTGGCAGTTGTGTTTTTGCTTGTGTAAAGCTGTGCATTTATGGGCAGCGAATGCACTTAGAATATTATCAGGGTTGCCAGAGTCGCTTGGTCCATCAAGGAAGGTGCAGAACCAAACAGTTTACAGTTGAATTTGTTGCTGCAAAGCAAGCAAGGTCCAGTTCCCAACAAATTGCAACTGCTGAGTTAATAATTGCAAAACTACCTCAGTACAACGCCACATGGTTTACATTTTTTGCATCTGGCACTGCAAAACACGTATGGTCGCCGCATGGTACATTCCCAACCCGTTTGCAGTTGTTGCGTCTGCCGTTTGCCTGTATAACTGTGCACTTAATTTATGGGCAGCAAATGCACTTAGAATATGATCACAACTAACATAGTCACTTTGAAAATCAACCAAGACAAAGAACAGAAACATACAGTTGGGTTGGGTTCGTTAATTCCTTCAAAACAAAGGTAAATTGCAAAACAAATGCAGCTGTATCAAAACAATCTCAGTACATCACCACATCGGCTTGCAGTTGTTGCAATTCGTTCGCAAAACACACTCATGGTACAGTACCAGCTGGTTGGCAGTTGTTGTTTTTGTTTGTGTAAAATTGTGCATTTATAGGCAGTGAATGCACTTAGAATATGGTCAAGGTCAAGGAAGGCACATGACCGAACAGTTTGCAGTTGAGTTCCTTACTGCGAAGCAAGCAAGGTACAGTGTCAAACAGTTTGCAGCTGTTGAGTTCATAGTTGCAACACAATGTCATCCGAGCACCATATGCTTTACAGTTCTTGCACCTGGTACTGCAAAACACGCATGGTACAGTACCAGCTGGTTGGCAGTTGTTGTTTTTGCTTGTGTAAACCTGTCCATGTATGGGTAGTGAATGCACAAAACAATCAAGGTACAGTGCCAAAAAGTTTGCAACTGCTGAGTTCATGATTGCAAAACAATTTCAGTACAGTACCACGTAGACTTGCAGTTGCTGCATTTCGTTCTGCAAAACACACTCATGGTACAGTACCAGCTGGTTGGCAGTTGTGTTTTTGCTTGTGTAAAGCTGCGCATTTATGGGCAGCGAATGCACTTAGAATATTGTCAGAGTTGCCAGAGTCGCTTGGTCCATCAAGGAAGGTGCAGAACCAAACAGTTTACAGTTGAATTTGTTACTGCAAAGCAAGCAAGGTCCAGTTCCCAACAAATTGCAACTGCTGAGTTAATAATTGCAAAACTACCTCAGTACAACGCCACATGGTTTACATTTTTTGCATCTGGCACTGCAAAACACGTATGGTCGCCGCATGGTACATTCCCAACCCGTTTGCAGTTGTTGCGTCTGCCGTTTGCCTGTATAACTGTGCATTTAATTTATGGGCAGCAAATGCACTTAAAATATGATCACAACTAACATAGTCACTTTCAAAATCAATCAAGACAAAGAACAGAAACATACAGTTGGGTTGGGTTCGTTAATTCCTTCAAAACAAAGGTAAATTGCAAAACAAATGCAGCTGTCTCAAAACAATCTCAGTACATCACCACATCAGCTTGCAGTTGTTGCAATTCGTTCTGCAAAAACCCTCTTGGTACAGTACCAGCTGGTTGGCAGTTGTTGTTTTTGTTTGTGTAAAATTGTGCATTTATAGGCAGTGAATGCACTTAGAATATGGTCAAGGTCAAGGAAGGCACATAACCGAACGGTTTGCAGTTGAGTTCCTTACTGCGAAGCAAGCAAGGTACAGTGTCAAACAGTTTGCAGCTGTTGAGTTCATAATTGCACCACAATTTCATCCGAGCACCATATGCTTTACAGTTCTAGCACCTGATACTGCAAAACACGCATGGTACAGTACCAGCTGGTTGGCAGTTGTTGTTTTTGCTTGTGTAAACCTGTCCATGTATGGGTAGTGAATGCACAAAACAATCAAGGTACAGTGCAAAAAAGTTTGTAACTGCTGAGTTCATGATTGCAAAACAATTTCAGTACAGTACCACATAGACTTGCAGTTGCTGCATTTCGTTCTGCAAAACACACTCATGGTACAGTACCAGCTGGTTGGCAGTTGTGTTTTTGCTTGTGTAAAGCTGTGCATTTATGGGCAATGAATGCACTTAGAATATTGTCAGAGTTGCCAGGGTCGCTTGGTCCATCAAGGAAGGTGCATAACCAAACAGTTTACAGTTGAATTTGTTACTGCAAAGCAAGCAAGGTCCAGTTCCCAACAAATTGCAACTGCTGAGTTAATAATTGCAAAACTACCTCAGTACAACACCACATGGTTTACATTTTTTGCATTTGGCACTGCAAAACACGTATGGTCGCCGCATGGTACATTCCCAACCCGTTTGCAGTTGTTGCGTCTGCCGTTTGCCTGTATAACTGTGCATTTAATTTATGGGCAGCAAATGCACTTAGAATATGATCACAACTAACATGGTCACTTTGAAAATCAATCAAGACAAAGAACAGGAACATACAGCTGGGTTCGTTACTTCCTTCATAACAAAGGTAAATTGCAAAACAAATGCAGCTGTATCAAAACAATCTCAGTACATCACCACATCGGCTTGCAGTTGTCGCAATTCGTTCTGCGAAACACACTCATGGTACAGTAATAGCTGGTTGGAAGTTGTTGTTTTTGTTGATGTAAAATTGTGCATTTATGGGCAGTGAATGCACTGAGAATATGGTCACAACCACATTGTCACTGATAGTCCATCAAGAAAGGTACACAACCGAACAGTTTACAGTTGAATTTGTTACTGCAAAACAAGCAAGATACAGTACTACACAGTGTACAAATGTTGAGTCATGATCGCAAACAATCTCAGTACATCACCACATGGTTTACTGTTGTTGCATTTGGTGCTGCAACACATGCATGGTACAGTACCAACCGGTTGGCATTTGTTATTTTTGCTTGTGTAAAACTGTGCATTTCTGGACAGTGAATGCAGTTAGAATATGGCCACAACTGCCAGAGTCGCGTATTCCATCAAATAAGATACAGAACCGGACAGTTTATAGTTGAGTTCTTTGTTGCAAAACAAGCACTGTACAGTACCAAATCATGAAACAGTTGAGTTCACGTTTGCACAACAATTTCAGCAGAGCACCGCATGGCTTACAGTTCTTGCATCTGGTAGTGCAAAACACGCACGGTAGAGTACCAACCGTTTGGCAGTTGTTTTCGTGTAAAAGTGTGCGTTTCTGCGCAGCAAATGCACTTAGAATATGCACACAACTGCCAGAGTCACTTTGTCCATCAAGCAAGATACAGAACTGAACAGTTTATATATAGTTGAGTTTGTTACTGCAAGACAAGCCGTGTACAATACCAACAAAACATAAACAAAATGCAACTGTTGAGTTCATGATCGCCGATAAATCTCAGTACGGTACCTCATGGTTTACAGTTGTTTTTGGTACTGCAGCAAAACACGCATGGTACAGCACCAACCGGTTTTGCACTTGCTGCTTTTGCCTGTATAACTGTGCGCTTATGGGCAGTAAATGCACTTAGAATATGGCCACAACTACATAGTCACTGATAGTCCATCAAAGAAGGTACCGAACCAACAAGTTTACTGTTGAGTTTGTTATTGTAAACCATGTTCTTGTTGTGTTGATGTATTGGGTTTTGTTCGTTTTCCATTGAGATTTGCGAACCCATACATTGAGGTACTCATGCGGTAGCACGGTAGAGTACCATAGATTGATGGGGAAACCCAAAAAAAAAAACAGGAACGGGGATAGAGAGAGAGAGAGAGAGCGAGAGGAGGCTTGGAGGTAATGATTTTTATTGGGAATTACTGGGATATATGGTCGGATGTAGCTAGTTTTTCCTTAAGACAGCATACTACAAAAATATTCTATGTGTACCCCCTCGATTTGAATATTCTTAGTGCTTTTCACCCCGGGCTCAAGTATGTTAAAAATTAACATAAATCCATATTCTAAAACTTTAATCTTTTTTTTTTAAATTCTAAGTGCTGGTCCGCCACAGTATATATATATATAGACATAGTTATGGATGAGAGAACCAGGGTACCCATTTGTTTAGCCATTGGCGCCCATAAGCGCGCCCTGCCTCAAGCTTTGCTCCTGAAGGAGAGCAAGTTCTCGGTGCTGGACAAGTTGATAGACGCTTGGTTTGAGCCAAAACCTCACGCTTGGTTTGAACACCCCCACACATATAACATACATATACTTATACAGATATACAGATGCAGAAGATAGATGTATGCACATGTAGGGTGATGATTATGTATATATAAATATATATATACACATATAATTACATACTCAAACTTATCGTGTATTATGCATATGTGCATGAATAGATAAAATCATACATACATGTAAACAAACCAACATCCAATTCTATCTATTTGGTGACTCCTATGTAGGTGCCATACACGAGCTAAGATGAAGGACTAGGATATCGATGTTAAGAGAGATTACCCCCAGGTTCATTTGTGACTAGCTAGGTTTGAAGTACTCCTGGTGTGATTAAGTTTTTTGGATGCTAAACCCATGGTGGTCAACTTCTGCGTGCTGTAAATTTCCAGCTGTACGGCAAAGCGTTGGAAGCCCTGGTAAAAATGATATCACCATGACATCATGCTGGTCATATCCATGAATAGTCAGTCATATTTTATATCATATGCTTAGCGGCAATGTCCTCATGCCAAAGCCTAGTGATTTTGAAACCTTCGACCAAAAATAGCTAGAGAGGTCAAGCTATCCAAGGCCTACTTCAGTTTCACCGAACCAATGCTTTGGCGCAGGCCGCGACGGGAAGATGTTGGGGATTCCATAGCAGCGATATATAGGTGAAGCCGAGGCTTGAACTGGATAGGTTTGGCAGATGATCCAAGCTGGAAGTGGCTTGGAGGCCGCAGGGCGTTGTATCAGTCATTCATGGCGCTGAAAGGCCGTGCTTTTAGATATGGCCTCCCAACTGCCATTGGCTCAACTACGCAGCTCGGCGACCGAGGGTGAGGGGCTTCCAAGGTCATTCCAGCGTCCAAGTTGCTGCGGGCATGTTCTAACTATGGTAAGTGAAAAAACACCAGGAGAAATTCCCAAACTCATCAGAACTCATCCCCAAAATCCGGATCTGTTTTCAATGAAGTGACCCCTCTTGTGAATACCGAGGCGAGCTGACACAGCTTTTCGAATCCATGGACAAGGATGGGAACGGCATGTACCTTGGTGACCGATGGACCCCTGGTGTGGCTATAAGTGGTCAGTAAGTGGGTTAGAAGATGTTAGAACATGTTAGAACCCCCTATATCTTTGACTGGATGGTAATTCTATGGGTTTTTCAACCACGAAACGCCTTCCTATCCCCGGTTCAGCCGCCCAGCCTTGGGGCTCACCGAGGTTGGATCGGGGCGAGCTCACTGAAGCCTTGACAAAGGCAGGGCTGCAGCCAGAGCAAGCCAGAAGCTGGGCTGCCAGTGGCCATGGGACAATGATCTCGGAGGGAACTCTTCGAAATCCATGGATTTTCTTCAGCTCGGGAGGGCATTTGTACATATTTTTGGGCAACTGGGGGCAACTGGGGGCTAAGTAAATGAGATAAAAAAAACAGCTGTCCTTGGCTCGCCTTCAGCAAGATGCTGAACTCCCGGAGAGGGCGATGGAGAGAGAGAGAAAGAGAGATAGATAGATAGATAGATAGATATTTGATATATATATATAATTATATATAATATATATATATATATCTAGTAGTTACTATAGTTATATAATGCTCCCAAAGTGAGGTGATGATATGCCAGTGAGACTTGATCAGATGCATTAAGGTAAACCATGGGCCCCAGCCGGCGCCACCAAGGACAGGCCGCCGTGCGTCTCTTAAGGGACGGCGGCGGGGCCGTGGAATTCTCTCGTTTTGTGGCTGCTTTAGTGCCGTCCTGTTGCTTGGACCTGGAAGACTTGGAAGACCTGGAAGAGGGGCAGGAATGTTCTCCCAATGTTTAATGCTCAAGTATTATATGGCCATTAATTATATAGCATACCCATTATTTACCTATTATATATACCATTATATCTCCAACAGGGACAGGGATGGGGGAATTTTCGAGCGGCCAAGTGATTGAAGTCTCGAAGAATGGGAACTTTCCCATTCTTCCCGCTAACATAGACATGTTTAGAGGAAAATCGACTTCCACTACCCTATTTGGCGGGATCTATGTTACTTGGAGAGAGGGTCTGTATCAAGTCTCAAAGATGAGCCATGCTATAGCTGCTATGGCAAAGGTCGCTATGGTATGGCCCATCTCCGCCCAACGATTTTTGTGAACCTGAGGATTTTTGGAAAGCTGTTTCATTACCCTCTGGTTATTTAACATAGCCATGGAAAATGGCCCATTGATAGATGGTTTACCTATTACAAATGGTGATTTTCCATGGCTATGTTAGTCATAACCAGATGGTATCTCCAATGATATTTGCAGTATTCTCCCATTGCGCCCCCATGTGATCCCCATATTTTCCGTGGTAAGCTCCACGAAGACGGGCTATGGAATTAGCCAACCAGTTTGTGGACCAATGGATTCTCCATGGGAGATGTTATCGCTCGTGGGTTTTTCATGTTTTTTCTTCATATCACTTGGAAGTGCAGTTCGCTTTTTATAAGTGTAACCATGGATATATAACATATATAACATTATATAACCATATATAGAACCATGGTTACAAGGATGAACTTATGGGGTTCTACCATGGTTACAGTCATCAGTTAGGCCATAAGAGTAACCTCAACTGCCCAGCTTCCCATCCCTTCCCCAGGCCGCGACCTGCTCTCGGCCAAGCTGCTGCGCAGCAGCTTCGACCGCCTGGACGAGAACGGCGATGGCTTCGTAAGCCGCGCAGAACTGCAGAGGTTGCTGGAGCGGGCGGGTTCGAAGCTGGCACAAGCCCAGTGCCATGGCATGGGATGGCATGGGGATGATGGTGTTAGGTATATGTATATAGTGTGCGTTATATATATATATATTATATTATATATATATGTTATATATATATATATTATACACATATATATATATACATACACATATTTAAATTAATTAATTATATATATATATATAGAGTCTCTCTGATATATATATATATTTATTTATTTATGTATTTGTCGAAGGAGGTTTAGAAGTCAAACTTCCGACAATATGGACAGATGGAAAAGCAGAGGTGGGAAGAGCCAGAGAAGAGAAGAGAAGAAGAGAGAAGATCAGAGAAGAGAAACAGTCACAGAAGAAAGAAGATGCAGGAGCGAAAAGGTGGGAAAGTCGCGAAACACTGTGTTTTTCCAATGTTTTGTGGCTCCGGAGGGTCGAAAGGTAGGCTCGCTAAAGCGGCGGGTGCGGAGCCAGCTGGCCAGATGAGAGATGAAAAATTGCACGCCTTTGTGGCGCGAAGCACATTTCGAAGCCAAAATGTACAAAGCACCTCATGTTCGGACGGCTTTTGGAAGTTGAGATGTCGCAAAAGTGCACGCCATTGTGGCGCGAAGCATATTTGGAAGTCAAAATGTACAAAGCACACCATTCTCGGACCACTTTTGGAAGTTGAGATGTCAAAAAAGTGCACGCCGTTGTGGCGCGAAGCACATTTCGAAGTCAAAATGTTAAAAGCACCACATGTTCGGACCAATTTTTGAAAGTTGAGATGTCGTTTTGCGTGGCAGGCGCAAGGGATTGTGCACCTTGTCAAAAGTGAGCAAAACGTGAGGGTTTTGTAGCATGTCCAAAAATGATGGCAGGCGTGGGACATTTGAAGAGGATCTAGGAAGATGCATTTCGCGTGGCAGGCGCAGTACAAGAGACATGTCCATCAGAGATGTTAGGAGGTGCGGGCGCTGATTTCCTGAGAGGGGTTGCATTTTGAATCATGTTTGGAGCATCAGATCTTCAAGTTTGCAAAGAATGCGGCATTTCGTATGACCTGGCATCACTTGTTTGTGGCAGGCGCAGTGCTTTAGGCAGGTGGAGTGGAAAAATCGCAAAACGCATTGGTACGAGGCCGTCAGCTCTGCGCTCTGCACTCCATTTTTGAAGGAAGTCTCCCAGAAGTGCTTTGTTTTTGATGTTGTCAACTTCCAAAATTGAGGAAGTCTCGCAGAATTGTTTCGTTTTTGACGTTGTCAAGTTCAAAAATTGAAGAAGTCTGGCAGAATAGCTTCGTTTTCGAGCTTGCAGATAGATAGATAGATAAATAGATAGATAAATAGATAGATAGATAGATAGACAGATCGATCGATAGATAGATAGATAGACAACTACAACTACCACTGCCAGTACACCACAACTACAACTACAACAACAACAACAACTACTACCACTACTACTACCACTACTACTACTGCTGCTGCTGCTGCTCCTACTACTACTGCTACTGCTACTGCTACTGCTACTGCCACTACTACTACTACTACTACTACTGCTACTGCTACTACTACTACTACTACTACTACGACTACGACTACGACGACAACTACGACTACGACTACGACTACGACTACGACTACGAACTACGCTACACACCACACTACACTACACACTACACTAGTTACACTACACTAGTTACACTACACTACAACTACAACTACACTACTTCACACACACACACGCACGACACTAGACTACACTACACTATACGACACTAAGAGTACACAACGCGAGGGTACACTAGACGACAGTACACTACACTACATTACGCTACATTACACTACACTACTTTACAACTACAAGTGCGCTCCACCAACACACTACACTACAACTACAACTGCGCTACGCTACAGCTACAACTACAACTGCACAACGCCACACTACATCCAGCAGTTGTGGGTGAGGTGACCACTGCAACCATTGCAGCCATTCCAAAAAACACAACTCCAACCACCTTTCGGTCCATCAGTGGATTCGCTGTGCCATTCGTGATTCACAACAACCAACCTCTCCTATAGGTTTCTTATTTTTGAAACTTCCGCCACCGCCTTGTGCGGTACTACTGGTATCGAGTTTTAAATACATACGCATGTATATTTGTGGTTTGTATAGGTGATGTGGGGTTGATGGTTGATGGTTAGTTGTATAAAGTTGTGCGATTACGCATGGTTTTAACGCAGTTTTTGATGCAGCGAAATGGGATTTTAGTATATTTTAGTGATGAACTCGAAGAAAACTTGTGGGATATATCATGGAAATTCATGGGATGGGATGGGGGTTGGGTATCAAAATGGAATTCCTCCACAAAAAATGGGAACTCAATCAGCCCCAAATGGCCTTATTTCCGGAGGCAGGGTTTTGCTAGGGCTTAGGGTAGCACCCACCTCGGCTTCAATGGGGGTGGTCCGCCTCTCAAGTGGAGTGGCCTTGTTTCAGGATGATGAATAATTGCATTTCCTTTTTCCTTTCAAACACCCTCTGGTACTGTAAGAAAACCATGTGGAAAATCATGATTTTTAATAGGCAAAAGTCGTATCAAGTTCGCCCACATTAAAATGGTTTCATTTTTTTTAAAGAACAACAAGCTGTTGATAATACCCCCCCATTGACAATATGGTTTCGTTGTCTGGTAAAACACCATATTTCTTGGTTAAAAACCCATGGTTTACGGTTCAAAAAATACCTTGAATCGAGGCAACAGCTCGCGGAGAAGGACAAACTGCTGCAGAAGGCGAGCACCGCACACCTTCCAGGCAGGGAAAAGTCAGGGGAACTAGGAAAACTCCTACTCGTAAAATATAGTGGTAAATTGAGCGGTTCTATCTGGGGGTGGCTAGAAGTAGAATCACAGGAGGGAAAAAACCTATGATTTGTTGAAGATGCAACTTTATCTTGATGAGACCGTGCAGTTCCCAGCAGGACACATGGCGATGGGTTCTGTGCTCGGTGTTGCAATGAAGTAAAGCAAAAGGGCAACTTCTGCCCCAACCATTGAAATATATGTATTATACTAGTATCCGTTTGTAGAGGAATTTTCCCTTGAAGCAAGGGGAGATTCTAGCCAGTTTTGATTAACAAAGGGTACATAGTCCATGTTTCATTTCAATGGCCCAATTTGGCAAAACGATACAATGCGCACATTTTTGATTCAGTTGATCAGTTGATCCCCTATCTTTGTTCTGTAACCACCTACACCTAACTGCCCAAGTCGTGGCGAAATCCCAAAAATCTTGAAATTAGCTTGGGAGAAGGCTTTTGTGGAAGTCGTGGCGATGCGGCGTTTAGCTTGTGTTTAGGGTAGGTTGCTATTTTACTATCTCATGTAGACCTAAGTGGCGAAGCGGCGTTTAGGTTGTGTTTAGGGTTGCTGTCCCAATATGTTTGGCATCGTTGGCTGTTTGGTTTTGCAGCTCCTACATTGTGCACTTGTGTAGATGTACATGCATAACTGCATAGAAACAGGTGCGCACTGGAGAATGTGTCACCTACTGAGCCAAGTTCCATATGTCGTAGCTGTGGGCCATGATTCGGACCTCGTTTTGACCTCGTTTTGGACCTCGTTTTTTCCCCCCAGTTGACATCACACAAACTTTGAAGTTTTCTTCGGTTTTTTGCCTCTGCTCCCCATGTTTGGACTGGCAACAATGCTGGGCGAAGATGCGCTCTCAGCAGTTCTTGGCCAAAAGGGCTGTATGAAACTGGCGTTCCATTGTGAATTATATAATGAGAAAAACCCATTTGAGATAGAATTGTGGTACCTTGTTAAACGATGTTAAACGTAGCGTTTCCAATGGGGAAAGGGGTTTTGCAAGGTCTGTGCCGGGACAGGGGTCGTGGCGAGCGTTTTGATTGGGAATAGCTGTCAAACGCAAACATTGCAAGGACTTTGGCGTATGGGTGTACTTGGAGGATCTTCGGTGGGCTATGGAGTTAATGTTAGTTAGCAAGTTCGTAAATGGATTATCAGATGGTCAGAACACCCAGTGACCAACCAGATCTAACCAGTTCCGTAGCTCACCCCGTGTCCCATCGGATTTTTTGAGCTCCAACAGGTGATCGGGGCGATCGCGTGCCGGATTCCTCGGATGACGAGTCGTGCCAAACCAGCGGCCGCTGGGAGCACAAGAGTAGACAGGGCGTCCAGGTCTATGCCCCCCCCATGTTTTTTTACAAAAACGTGGGATGAATGAAGAGATTATAGCACATTATAGCCAGTATAATCCATTAATTATAGATTTTGATGATATGTTATGATATTGAATGGGGATACAGCACAATGGGAGATATAACGGGAACTACAATCAGCAAACGAAGATACTGGTTGGATAGGTTGAGAGATGTTAAGAGGTAAAGTTATAAGCTAATACGGGTCAGTCGGCCACTATCGGCACCATCGTCAATGCCTCCTGCCCTCCCCCGTATTTTCATGTTACAAACCATTGGTTTCCGGAGAGTTTCCATGACATTCCATGACTACAATCATCTACCCTTGTACCGTGTTTCCCACCATGCTTCCCCTTTTTTCTTCCCATCTTTTCTTTCCACCACGCTTCCCTAAATGTCCTAGCCCAGTGAATGAAATCTCCCCCCTGGAAAACCCCTTCCACCGCCGTTCGCCGTTCCAACGCCGTTCCTTCCCGTGGTTTCACGGCAGGTTCCAAGCGGCTTCGGGCAGCAAAGGCTGCGAGGAAAGCCTTTGACAACATCAGCGGTGAAGGGAGAGCTACTTCGCCGCAGAAACTCATCCGACAGACATCGACCGACCATAGAACACGCATGAACGCGCTGTGTGCACTTTGTTTTAGTTATAGCATTCGCAGAAACATAACGAATTATCAGTTGTATTCTATTACATATATACGTATATATATATGATTCATTGATTATATGCATATATGATAATTACATAGAGATATGATGATATTGATATATGACGATGTAGAAAAATGCATATACGTATGTATATTATTACAAATACGGAGTTGGATCGAGAGTAGGTATGTGGCTTCTGATTGCTGTACTCTTACGTCAGATAGACACCGATGAACTCCTTAGGTACAGCGGCTCCCAGTTTGCAAGGCAGCCGTACACAAAACCACGAGAGAGATAGAGAGGTATAGAGACTAGATTGACTAGATGAGACTAGGCGTCACAGTTGTACTGACTCAGTTACTGGTAGATTCCGTTCTCGATCCGAGTTCCATTTAGCATCAGGAAGCCAGCCATCCAAACCCACCCTCGCCAGCGTTGAGGTTCGGGTCTCCTTTGAGTCTTTGCACCGGCTGCTGGGAGGCAATTTTTCATGACCCACGCGCAGGATTTGGAATAGGCTTACCAGCACGGTGTCATACAGTGGATTTAGTGATGAACTGCGGATCTCAGTATATCTCAATGGAAAATGGCACTCGGAAATGCTGGTTGACATTGATTGGGGACATCTTGGGCCGTCATTCCAAATTGCCTTATCTTCAAATCGCCATGTGGCCAGAAAACACGGTCCGATCATGCGCAAAGACGACACCACCTCGCGTGGCAATCCATCAACCCTTAAAGGGGTTCATCAGTGGGCCAAGCGGCAGGTGTGGGTGGCTCTTTCACAATCAACGAAGGAATCGAATATCCCGTCTGTTAAACACACCGGATAGGGAAAAAAATCCCCAGCTACTTTGACACATGATAGTGGCGTGACGCGAGTGTCAGCTGCCCTGGCCAGTCGCGGCCCGAGTGGTTTTCAAAGCGAACTAGGCACAAGTCCTTCACGCAGCTGGCAGTGACCCATGCCCCCATATATACTGGAAAAACAATGAAAAACACATGAAAACAACGACGCCACGAACTCTTGTGTTGATCCAATTTTGCTGTAACCCTATTGATACACACATTGTGACATCTTTTGACAGTTGAAAACCTTGGAGAGAATTGAGCTCAGCTCACTGGAAAAGGGGCGCTGGGGAAGCACTGGGGAAGGCATCCCAAGCATTCCTTTGATTCCTTCATTTTCCGCCTCTGTGAAGCGCTATGATTTATCCAGATATAATCAGATATAGCTTGCCAACCTAATTGCCACAAGCACCTTGTTTTGCCTGTAGTCGATGTGATGATCAGTATCGAATTATCTCAGCCGCATTCGGCAGAATCCTGTTTTTTTTAAATTTTATTTTCCGATTTGCAATAGCCCATCAAGTAAATGATGATCCAACGGCATCCTGTGTTTTTCATTCCTGTTCCTTTGATGGCGCCAAAATGGAAATGCCCTGAGATACGGTCCAGGTTGCCAGCTGCATCCACAAAGAACCGGATGTTTTGTGGCCTTTCTGTGTCGCTATGACCAAGAACAGCAGGTTCACAGCACCACACCGTGTGGTTTCCAGTGGTTTCGAATGGCTTTGACGACTCGGTTCTTGTAGGTCCAGGAGTGATCTCCACCGAATTCTGGCAGAAATGTCGCGAATCCGTTGCAGAAAGTCGCGCGACAGGGAGCTGAATTTGAGCGCGAAATTTCATACGTGGCCACGCGAAATTCATGTGGTTAGTTGGGCAACTCCCCATTTTTCTTGATTTTTTTGTTCTTCAGCCGTGGAGGATAAACAAAAAGGCCTGGCCTGACTCAGCTCCTTTGCTCTGCGCCCTGTTGCGGCTTCACCCCTGCCATCATGGCAGTAACATGGATCCAGGTTTTAAATCAACATATGCGATATGGCATCCTAAATCTGCGCAGAAAGGGGGCAAGGCGTTTTTTTTTTTTTAATGGTTCTTTTTTTTTTGATTTGTTGGGTTTTGAACATCACGCACAGTCTGACTTCTCGCTTTCTCAGACTATAGCCTAGGTGGGGAATATCTGTCTTGTTTGTATAATTGAATGTTTGCAAATCTTCATAGTTACTCCGTTACTCCTATACTTTTTAAAAATAGGGCCCTTTGGTATGCGTGTATTCATTTGCAAACAGAGAATTGTACCCTCCGGCCCTCCGGTAATCAAACGTGGCAATGGACACACACACACATATATATATATATATATGATATTATATATGCATACAAATGTAGATAGATAGATAGATAGATGGATAGGATAGGATAGGATAGGACAGGACAGGACAGGACAGGACAGGACAGGACAGGACAGGAAGATAGATAGATAGACAGACAGACAGAGAGATAGGTAGGTAGGTAGGTAGATAGATAGATAGATAAATAGATAGATAGATAGATACATAGATAGTTTTCCCACTAGAACCTCCATGTATGGGGGATTTCCCATTGCCAGGTTTGATTACCAAAGGGTAAGTCACGAAGTACGACGTAGGATGATAGCAATTGCCTATTTCCCTCGTTTTGAGGGTCGGGCGTTAGATGGCAGGGGCCCATCGGGATGTCAAAGACACCCCGGTTGCGGTGGCGTAAGTCGCGGTGCGACCGCGAATCGTAGATTGCACAGCGCCCTCTCTGAGGGAATGCGAAAAGCGCGAAAAAGACAGCAGGGCAATGGGCAAGTCTTTGCAACAAATCTGAAAGTAAAGGGCCCCAGTCCCAAAGCCCCAAAAATGGATGATCCTGGAACTTACAGTAGTAGTTACCTGAAAATTTCACCATCAAACAGGTTTTGTTTTCCTCTTTTTGTGGGATCTAGCCGTAAAAATGTTCATTTTCTGATTGAAACCAGGAAACATCGGAATTGACTGGGTAAATCATAGCGACGTCCCTGGAAAGGATTGTTAGTAAGGGTGACTCTCCCCAAAAGGATCCAAACGACCTTGTCTCAGGTTGGTGAACTGTTATAACTCACCCAGAGGTAACCATCCCCGGTCTTTCTCCAAATGATATACCCTGCAGGTGATTTGGATGATGTAAAATGATCCCTGATTGACGCTCATCGTTGGCTTTGGCACTTTATATCACATTATATAATATAAGTGATATTCAGATAGATAGGTAGATAGATAGATTGATAGATATGTAATATATATATATATATATGTATATATATATATATACAGAGTATCATACCCTAACCCCAGGGCGTCCCAGGGCTTTCCAACGTGCCAACGGAGGAGCCTATCCACATCCAGGTGGGAGACACCAACAGTTTGCAGGTGCCACGGTGCCACGGTCATCAACCGGGACGCGCATCCTGTTGAACCACCCAGCGTGATGTGCGTGATGTGTGTGATGTGTGGTGATGTAATGTAAGAACTATCCATAGTCAAAGGCCGAAAGTTTCAGACATGTCAGATTTTCTTGCAAAATCGGCATGATTTCCGTTTTTCCTGTGGCTTTTCAAATGTGTTTTCACTGAGAAATGGCACCACAGGCCAATGAGGACATCAGTCAGCAGGTCATGGTGCTGGACGCCTCCCAGAAAGACGACGCCCTTCTGCAGGTGGAAAATCGGCAGCTGGACATCGGCAGGTTGATGATTGCAGGATGTCCTTTTCCTGCTGGTTCCCCTTTACAACCAATGGTAAGTGATGACATCTGTTTTTTTTTCCTCCTTTTTTTCGAAATCAGGTACTTGGAGGGTTTGGGACCTTCAGTGGACTGCCCATCTTGGGAAATGGGTGACCTGCATCGGGAAACCTGAGGGTTTACAAAAAACGGGATGTACTGTATATGGACAGGAATATGATGGAACATGTCACACATTTATAGATGACTACTGAGAATGGTTTTTGGAATGCTTTGGAAGACGATTTTCTGATTGGAAAGGTCCTTTGTTGCCTGCGATGTGAGATTTTGTGGGTGCAGGGGAGGTTAGGATGCTGATTGACATTTATTCCTCAACAATAGATGGTTCAAAGATGTTCAAACGTCATGCTCCCATGTACACTCATTTACCAGCCCTTGCATTGCATAAATAAAGGGTTGTTGATGGCTCTTACATTCTTACATGCTTCTACCTCAGACTGTCTTGTACATTGTCCTTTTTATGTAATAAGTACCTGGTTCAGGTTCAACCCATATCTACACTTTGGTGAAAACGGTCCTGATGGTGTTTTCTCCATCGCCAGATTGAATTAGCAATACCAGAGGATACCAGAGGACAACCCATCAACGGTGGATTTTATCACCATTTATGGAGGTTTCTTGGCGTAGCCCATCGAACACTTGGATATAATATCATGTAAATGAGCCATTCGTTGATGACTAGTGGGGGGCTATGATGTGCAATATATTGGCGATGAACCTGGCAACCGGCAACCTTTTTTTTGCACACAATCATGATTGACATGATTGACTAAATGTAAACAAAGCTGACACACACCAGCCTGAGGAAATTGCATGAATATTTACAACCCCTCTCCATGAGTCATGGTCTGGAAGTGGTCGCCTTTGAGGCTTAAACGGTTTGATGCTTCAATCACTCATCAACGAGGATTTTAGCAGCCACTGCTCATTAGAATTCAGCCACTCAACAGATCATTCGAATTAATTCATCATGTTTTGTTTGGGGATTTTAAATAGAGATCACTATTATTTATATAACATCATCATAATTATATCCTTAGCAACTTCCATTCTAATCCCCATTGGTAATCATGAAAAACCCTATGCTCATTAAAATCCCTATAGTCATTAAATCTCATGATTGATGATAGGTATGAATCATGTAAAGACTCAGTAAAATCCCAATAAAATCCATCGAATCCCAATAAAATCTCAATAAAAACCAATAAAAACCCAATAGAATCCCAATAAAATCCCAATAAAATCCATCGAATCCCAATAAAATCTCAATAAAACCCAATAGAACCCCAATAAAATCCCAATAAAATCCATCGAATCCCAATAAAATCTCAATAAAACTCGATAAAACCCAATAGAATCCCAATAAAATCCCAATAAAATCCATCGAATCCTAATAAAATCTCAATAAAACCGAATAGAATCCCAATAAAATCCATCGAATCCCAATAAAATCTCAATAAAACTCAATAAACCCAAAAGAATCCCAATAAAATCCATCGAATCCCAATAAAATCTCAATAAAACTCAACAAAACCCAATAGAATCCCAATAAAATCACAATAAAATCCATCGAATCCCAATAAAATCTCAATAAAACTCAATAAAACTCAATAGAATCCCAATAAAATCCCAATAAAATCCATCGAATCCCAATAAAATCTCAATAAATCCGAATAGAATCCCAATAAAATCCCAATAAAATCCATCGAACCCCAATAAAATCTCAATAAAACCCAATAGAATCCCAATAAAATCCATCGAATCCCAATAAAATCTCAATAAAACTAAATAAAACCCAATAGAATCCCAATAAAATCCATCGAATCCCAATAAAATCTCAATAAAACCCAATAGAATCCCAATAAAATCCCAATAAAATCCATCGAATCCCAATAAAATCTCAATAAAACTCAATAAAACCCAATAGAATCCAAATAAAATCCCAATAAAATCCATCGAATCCCAATAAAATCTCAATAAAACTCAATAAAACCCAATAGAATCCCAATAAAATCCCAATAAAATCCATCGAATCCCAATAAAATCTCAATAAAACTCAATAAAACTCAATAGAATCCCAATAAAATCCCAATAAAATCCATCGAATCCCAATAAAATCTCAATAAAACTCAATAAAGCTCAATAGAATCCCAATAAAATCCCAATAAAATCAATCGAATCCCAATAAAATCTCAATAAAACTCAATAAAACTCAATAGAATCCCAATAAAATCCCAATAAAATCCATCGAATCCCAATAAAATCTCAATAAAATCCAATAAAACTCAATAGAATCCCAATAAAATCCCAATAAAATCCATCGAATCCCAATAAAATCTCAATAAAACTCAATAAAACTCAATAGAATCCCAATAAAATCCCAATAAAATCCATCGAATCCCAATAAAATCTCAATAAAACTCAATAAAACTCAATAAAACTTAATAGAATCCCAATAAAATCTCAATAAAATCCATCGAATCCCAATAAAATCTCAATAAAACTCAATAGAATCACAATAAAATCCCAATAAAATCCATCGAATCCCAATAAAATCTCAATAAAATCCCAATAAAACTCAATAGAATCCCAATAAAATCCCAATAAAATCCATCGAATCCCAATAAAATCTCAATAAAACTCAATAAAACTCAATAGAATCCCAATAAAATCTCAATAAAATACATCGAATCCCAATAAAATCTCAATAAAACTCAATAAAACTCAATAGAATCCCAATAAAATCCCAATAAAATCCATCGAATCCCAATAAAATCTCAATAAAACTCAATAGAATCCCAATAAAATCCCAATAAAATCCATCGAATCCCAATAAAATCTCAATAAAATCCAATATAGAATCCCTCAATAGAATCCCAATAAAATCTCAATAAAATACATCGAATCCCAATAAAATCTCAATAAAACTCAATAAAACTCAATAGAATCCCAATAAAATCCCAATAAAATCCATCGAATCCCAATAATCAATAACTCAATAAAACTCAATATCGAATCCCAATAAAATCGAATCCCAATAAAATCTCAATCGAATCCCAATAAAATATCGAATCCCAATAAAATCCCAATAAAATCCATCGAATCCCAATAAAATCTCAATAAAACTCAATAAAAACTCAATAGAATCCCAATAAAATCACAATAAAATCCATCGAATCCCAATAAAATCTCAATAAAATCCAATAAAAACTTAATAGAATCCCGATAAAATCCCAATAAAATCCATCGAATCCCAATAAAATCTCAATAAAATCCAATAAAAACCCAATAGAATCCCGATAAAATCCCAATAAAATCTCAATAAAATCCAATAAAAACCCAATAGAATCCCGATAAAATCCCAATAAAATCCATCGAATCCCAATAAAATCTCAATGAAATCCAATAAAATCTCAATAAAACCCAATAAAAACCCAATAGAATCCCGATAAAAACCCAATAAAATCCATCGAATCCCAATAAAATCTCAATAAAACTCAACAAAAACTCAATAGAATCCCAATAAAATCCCAATAAAATCCATCGAATCCCAATAAAATCTCAATAAAATCCAATAGAATCCCGATAAAATCCCAATAAAATCCATCGAATCCCAATAAAATCTCAATAAAATCCAATAAAAACCCAATAGAATCCCGATAAAAACCAAATAAAATCAATCGAATCCCAATAAAATCTCAATAAAACTCAATAAAACCCAATAGAATCCCAATAAAATCCCAATAAAATCCATCGAATCCCAATAAAACTCAATAAAACTCAATAGAATCCCAATAAAATCCCAATAAAATCCATCGAATCCCAATAAAATCTCAATAAAACTCAATAAAAACTCAATAGAATCCCAATAAAATCCCAATAAAATCCATCGAATCCCAATAAAATCTCAATAAAACTCAATAAAACAATAGAATCCCAATAAAATCCCAATAAAATCCATCGAATCCCAATAAAATCTCAATAAAACCCAATAAAAACCCAATAGAATCCCAATACCAATAAAATCCATCGAATCCCAATAAAATCTCAATAAAATCCAATAGAATCCCAATAGAATCCCGATAAAATCCCAATAAAATCCATCGAATCCCAATAAAATCTCAATAAAATCCAATAAAAACCCAATAGAATCCCGATAAAATCCCAATAAAATCCATCGAATCCCAATAAAATCTCAATGAAATCCAATAAAATCTCAATAAAACCCAATAAAAACCCAATAAAAATCCCAATAAAATCCCGATAAAATCTCAATGATTCCCCACTTTAAAAAAACAAATTCTCCACTTCAGCAGCCTCCAGGTGCTTCGCGGATCTGCGGACTCCGCGCGCATCTTGGTCTTCGTGGCCATGCGCAAGCAGTGTGACATCGTGGTGCGATGCCTGCGGAAGCACGCGGTGCCTTCGGCTGAGCTGGTGACTTTTGAGAAATCTTTGGCTGTGTCTGAAAATAGGGTACCCCCAATTATGGCAATTTAATAGGGAAACTGATCATTAACCATTGGGTGTAGGCACACAACATTTTCAGACAAACCCCTTTGGGAAATCATAGGGAAATCATAGGGACACTCATTTAAGTGTAACGGGAAAGGTATGGGAAAATTTTCAAAAAAAAACTGAGGGAGAAAGAGAAACATCTCCATGTAAAGCTGGAAGCTTTTTGGGGGCAGTGCACCTGAGCTTCTTGTGTCTGCACCGGGAAAAGGAGATTGCGTGGTCTCTGCTTGGGTATGGGCCAAGAATAATGAGATGGTGCGTGCGAAATGATCACTCTGTTTGTGGTCACCAGGCACAGAATTTTGGCACTCTCCAAAAATCAGTTCTGTTTTCAACATAAATCCAATCTTGAATATCTGCGACAGGTGATGTTGAACCACCAAAATTCCACCCTGAATGTCCCGCAGATTTATGGCAGCGAAAGGCCCTTGTTTGATTGTAACATGCAGCAGCCACCACGCTGTGAGCAGAATCAACTGCAAGGCATATTTGTCCTGCATTGTGTATGCGTGCATATATAAGATTTATCGCATATAGTATAGCATATGATTTAACGCATTCTATAATATAATATATATATATATATGAGTATAATAAAATAGAATATATATATATTATATGTATCAAATTATATTTTATTATACTATACTGTATTATATTATACATTGCACATGAGAAAGTGCCTTTGCTTGTGGTTACAAGGCACATCTCCACTGAAATTGGTGGTTTCAGGTCCCCAACTTGGGATTATCCCTAACTTGCAGGTGCCAGATGTGAAACGTGATGTTAAAAAAACATGTGTTGTAACATTGTAACCCGGAGCTTATACATGAATAGGCGGATTTAATAGTGGTAATATGTGGTAATAACATGTCATAAACATGGATTTAATGGTGGCTAATAGTGATCATAACTGGCTAATAACCACACGAATGAGTGGCGAATAAGCCGTATTCATGGTGGTAATTATTCATGGTGATAACCGTCCGTCGATGGCCTAGATCAACGCCAATGCCATGCACAGCGACAAGGATCAACAGGCAGGCCGTGGCGTTGGTGACGTCGGGAGTAGATCGAACATAATAACCAGCCATGACTGGGAATGGTGATGACTGGGGGATGGTTTCTGATTGTTTTACACCACATTATAGATTTTGAACAGTTGATTTAATAGTGTATAGGACATATTCCCAATCTAGTTTGAATTGTTTTTGAGAGTTCCATATTCTAATCATATCCTAGCTACTCTAGGACGTCTATATTTATATATGATTTATGAGGATTGATGCATTTAGATGATCCAGATGTAGATTTGGGCCACGGCTATGACTGATATATCGGCTTGGGGGTCCAGGTGGCCATAGTAGGAACTTGCAAAAGCATGGGTACCAACCTCAGATGGTGGCATGATGACTCTCGAAAGGATACCTCGTGATGCACCCCGGGACCCCAACGGACCCGGGTCTCGATTGAGGAACCTGGGCCACAGCCTTCCCATTGATATTCATCGATACTATCTATTTTGATGTCCACTGTCAATCATCAACCATCCCATTCTTTGAGTTCCTACCTTTGGCCCATGTCGCATAAATGACCTCTGAACGTGCGGATGAGCCATCCTGTCTCTAGCAGTCATGACTGACACGCCTTCGGAGTCCCTGTGATAGCTTCGACTTCAACCGAGTTACCCGAAAAATCTTACCATTCGAACCTGAATCAGGATGATGATATAGATTTGTTTGGTGTGAACATGGCATAACATAGTCATTCTTGGATTCCATTTCTGCTTCAGCCAGGCTTAAGCCTGTTTTCGATGCCATTGATGGTGGGTTTTCTGGTCCCTTGATGGTCCCAGGAGAGAGAAGACGCCCTTGCGGACTTTCGCAATGGCCGAGCCCGTGTGCTTGTGGCTACAGATGTGGCTGCCAGAGGGTGCGGGTGCCCTTTTTTCTCATCAGATTCCTGCGATTTTTTCCATTCGAAACTCCAGGAGCTAAAAAAATGAACCAAACCACAGCATCCTGAAACACTGACCTGGAAGTAAAACAACATTTAAATACATGGGGCCTGGGGTGATTTGCTTTTTTTTAAAGGCTCCAGGTGAGTTTAAAGAGTGCAATCTTGGGCAAAAAACGTGACATGAACCCGTTCTATTCCGAAGCTTTCAGCGCATAGATTTGTTTGTTGGAATTTGTTTTACCCTTTGAAAGTATCCTAAACCATACCCAACTGCTATTGTTTATATAATTTTGTTTTCCCATATCATCAATCTTTTTTCTCAATTTCTCAATCTTTCTCATTGTAAAAGCGGTTTGATTGACAGGTTGGACATCAAAGATGTGACGTTGGTGGTGCCTCTTGGCCAAGATGCTTTTGGTCACTGGATTATCTATCGAAAATCTATTGGAGAAACATGTTAATTTACTATCCAAATCCAGGGGTTGTACCCGATGTATTTTTATGTATTTTTTCCACTTTTTTCCGTAGTTTATGATGATATACATCGATATAAATAGTTTGCCTAGACACAATGGTGAATTATATACAACGTGTTAAATCAATTCTGGGATGCAGGACTTTTCTCTTCAGGCAGGGACATGGTGTAGATGAATACATATGAATACTATGAGCCTTACATGAGCCACTGACAATATTACTTATTGGGCCATCATTAGCGGAATGGATATCCAAAGGTTGCGATCGCAACGCAGCCATTAGAAGGAATCACTAAGGAAACCATTGAATAGCCGTGGTAACTAGCCTCACGTTCGCCATCATAGGCAATCTATGGTCATCTTGTCAGTAGCCCTAATTTTTGTTTTTTCCAGAAATGGTCGGAGGGAATGCCGTAAACCCAATATTTTGCTGGTAAAATCCATGGTTTCCTGTGATCTTCCCGTGAACGCGATTTGAGTCGGATAGATTTGGGGATATTTTCCCAATGAACGCTAGGTGCAGAGATGGAATGATGACTCCCAGGGTTCAAACTGTTTATTTCAGGAGCAGGATTCCTATTGCACCTATGATTCAAACGGGGCCCCTCATTGGAACCAATACCAAGTTCGGCTCGTGGCCTACCAGCTAAAAATGCTTGAAGTAATTCCTGATATGTTCCTGGTGAGTTCAAAGTCATACCGCATTTTTTGGTTGATATTCCATGATATTCCGTGATTCCCAGAATTGGATGAAGGGATAGTCTGATAGGAAACTTCCATATCACGAAAGGTAGCGTCAGCTACCTGAGTTCTCCGTGCTTCAGCACAATCATAGGGCGTATTGGGGGGCCAGCCCGTGGAAAACGTAGACTTCTCGACGTTATGTATTAGATATCAATTATAAGGGCCCCCCCCCTCTAAAATGGTCATGGGTTCAATTCCCACGGGTGACGCGGTCACGGTCCGCCACAGTAGAGGCACACTCTCCATGAGGGAGATGTCCCTGTAGTCCAGCATAATTGGTTTGCTTCAGCCTCAATAACAGTTGCTGCAAGGGGTCTTAAAAAGGGGTTTTAAATAAACACCTTTTCGTGCATCATTTCACGCTGCACAAGACACCGTATCATGCAGTCATGCTCTGGATAAAATGATCTTAGACTGCGCAAAAATGTTTTTGGTGTATCATCTTAGGGGCGCAGCATTTTGACACCACTCCTCTCCCACTACACTACCTTTCGTCCGCCTCCGCCTGCTCTCAAGTTTGGTGAGAACCATGGTTTGCCCTAGATTTTCCCTTCAACCAATCCATTTCGCCATTGAGTGGTCTCCATCTCAGAGCTCCTTGAGTATCAAGCCGCGGTGTCCCCTTTGCCAGATGACCTCCTAATCCCCTGGCACAAATGGTTCTTCGATGTTCTTTGGTTCTGCTGGAGTCATACTCAGTTTCCTATGCATGTTGAATTGCTACTCAATTAGGGTAACATACCAGCTGGATCTTCAAAGATCAGGGTCATGCTTTTGGCTTGTGTCTTCAAAAGCCCACTCCAGCTCCGAGCATCCAGCAGCTTTTTCAGCTGATTTCCAGCCATGGAGCCGGGAAAGTCTGCTTTGCAGAAGGAGAAGCCGCAGAGACTTTCGTCCAAGAAGGTGACGCTGGATGCTCCCCTGAAGGAAGCTGAGGCCAGGATTTTTTTTTGAGATGTAGGGGGTTTCCATAGTCATGGGGATACCCCAATAGCTGGATGGTTTATTTATGTCTATTTCGTGGAAAATCCTACTATAAGTGGATGATAACTGGGGGTTACCCCCATGGATTAGAAAGGGATGGCTCCCTCCATAGCCAACCGCGTTTGGTGCAGTTAAAAGGGATGAACAGCTTCAGATTTCAAGGGAGCAACACCTCGGCAGGAATGGTTTTATAAGTGCCAGCATTTGGAGCTGGGAGCTCCTACTGCATAAGTGCCAGCATTTCCTTCAGATGTTCCCCTAAATCCATCCAGAGAATACCATATTCGCTGGTTCACTCCGATTTTTCTTTGTGTTACCCTCTGGTAAGATTAGTTTTGCTATGGACACCTATCATTTTTAGTAGGCAAATTGCGTACAAACAGCCGCATCATTTTTTCAAGGGTTAATCCCAATGTTTGGTGGTTCATCCCCATTTCTGGTGGTTAAATCCCATTCCATCAGTGGTTCAACTCCCATTTTTCATGGGCGAAATCTGACTGTTTTTTTTTGACTGTCCCCTGGCTTCATCCCGAAAGTTTCCGATTTTGGGCTACCCACAGTTTCCATCGAAAAAAAGGTGGGATTTTCCCATAACAAAAAACCGAATCCTCATTTTTCCCCATGTTTTTTCAGGATTCCCCATGACAAATCCTCATTTTTTCTGAGACATTTTCCCCATGACCTCATGAAACCTCCGTAGGAATTCCCCCATGGATCCAGCGATTTGTGCAGGTAGAGGACCGAGTCGAGGTGCTGGTCACAGCCGAGAGCAACTCAGACCACAGATTTCACCCAGAAATTCATGGTGATCTGGTTGGTCATATATATATATTATTATATAGATAGAAACTATATTGGGGAGAGAGAGAGAGATATATATATATATATACAGAATATATAAACTAGATTGGGGATTTATGGTGATTATATTAGATATATTAAATTAGATTATATTATATAATATTATATTGGATAATATAATATAATATAATATAATATTATATTATATAATGTAATATTATATTATATTAGATTATATAATATAATATAATAATATACTATTATAATATATATATATTATATTATACTATATTATATTATATTATATTAGATGATACTTTATTATATATTATATTATATTTATTATATTATATTATATTATATTAGATTAGATTATAATATATTATATTACATTATATTACATTATATTACATTATATTACATTACATTATATTATATTACATTACATTATATTATATTATATTATATTACATTATATGAAGAATATGTAAACTATATTGGGAATATCTGGTGATTTAAGCAACAATCATGGGAAGATCATGGGGGAGATCCTAGATTTTTGGCTAACCAACTGATATGATTAATCTGGGGGTGTCTGAAAACTGGGAACTATGGTTTTACGATGTTTTACCCCCCAGTTGTGGCCATGTGAAAATAGGGATTTGATGGTGATCAATCAGGTGATGGATTGGGGGTACATGGGCTACCCTATTTTCAGACAGTCACCCAGCAGAATAGGTGACCCTGGTAGATCATGGTAGATCCATATGCAGCTACACCAGGTGTCACAGTGAAGATAGATTTCTGAAGCTTACTTGGCAACAGGGCATAGTCATGCATACTTATACATGTGCAATATATGATGCCCCAGCTACCGCACCAGCACTGTTTCCTAGCGTGGGAAGTGGTGGAACAATAGGTCTTCCGGACAAAGGTGATGTTGATGAAGGAACTTGAAGAAATCCCCAAGTTCTGTCGAATCAGCATTTTAGTCCAGCTTGGTTTGTTCAACACCCTAGTTACCCTAGTTTTGCTGCTTAAACGACCTATTCGTTCTCAAACAACAGTGTTTTCTTGGTGAGATCTCTATTTAATTGCTTGGTTGAATCTGTTTTTTTCCTCTTCCAATTTTTGGTTGAAACCAACCTTTTAACATGTTTGGTTGGCCAAAAGATGGTTTGTCAATTTTTGGTTTGTTAAAGCATGGTTAGTTCAAACGTGGTATAAGAAATCAACATTTTAAATCATTCGGACATGTAATGTTAGTTAGAACATGGTATAAACCATGTATAAAGCATGTATAGACCATGTATAAGCCATGTATAGACCACGTATAACCTGTAGTTCATCTCCTTGGTCTAAAGCCTTCATTTTCCCCCATCGATCTCGCCACGCCCCGAGGCGAGCTCGAGGACGTCACGCCGATCCTGCCGGCGACTTCGGCGGCGAAGTCGCCCAGTTTCTTGGGGTCGAACGCTGAATGGGCAAAAAGTTGGGTATATAATACCTGTATATTAATACATTGAAATATACCCAGATATAGCTGAGTTGGGTATATCTGTGCTATATACAAGATATACAGTAAAACATGACTTTCTGCGTGTTTACTTATTTTTTAAGTATATGTATATACGTCTATGATCATTGTGTTTGTTGTTATTACAGTATCATGATGTATAATTATTTTACTATAATTGTAATTTTTAATTGTGCATATACAGACTTCTGTGGAATCAACCGTCCCGGCTTTTTAGGTGATGTTTTCACTAACGGTAAGTTTTGTCAAAAAAAGAGTAAGGTTTGATTACTAGAGGGTTGCACCCTCTCTAGAATTCAATGAATTCAACATGAAACACACCAAAAAGGGCAAGACATCCCAAAAAGAATTAAGGTTTTAGACATGTTCTGGAAATTGCCGAACGCAAGGCCGTGGGGCCCCAAAAAAAAACTCCGTTGGTGGCTTCCCAGCGCCGAGGTTTGACGCCGGTGAGCCCTAATGGACCCACCTTGCAGGAGGAAGTGGATAGACTGGAGGCAGGCCTCTCAAGGCCTGGGATGCGGGGAGACCTCAAATGGTCAAAAGGTGCGCTCAGTCCATCGTCATTTTGAGAAAATCATGGGAACATCATTGGCTCTGGAGGTTGAAGTTTTCCGATTTTTCGGGGTTCCACTAACGAAATTTTCAGGGGCGTTGATGGTGTTTCACCGAGGTGGATCAGGGTTGCTGGTTTCATCCGTGGTTCCCCCCTACCCAAAGTGGATAGGAACAGTGGTGACTGATGATTCTCCAGGCTATGGATTTGGTGTTTAGATTGGTCGCCAAGAATTCATCGGTGGTTCAACGGTTCACAATGACCATCAATTCAGGACTCGTTTCTATCCATAACTTGACTTACTTACTCTATGATTTATTATGATTATTTATGATTTATAAAGATTGACGAGGTCAACAAGTCATGACCAGTCATGTTTCTTGTCACGACAATGGCCCAACAACATTTGGGAAGGATGCCCCGCTACAAACCCTCAAGCTTTCCGTTACTTCTTGGACACCACATGCACATCCAGTGACGCCAAAGCCCCCTTCGGCCCTTCGAACGAGGTGTGTAGCTGAGTTTCGCGCGCAAGCAGAAGAGCTTTTGGTGAGGCATTTAGCTGTGCTCGATGAAGTTCAGGCGGACCGCAGTGTGGTGAGGTAACCAAAATCAGCCCTTTTTCTGGATCCATGGGGAGAATCTGGAGACTCTTTAGGGATTGCCAAACATGAGGACTTGAGGACTGTATAAATCCTTAATTTGGCCGTTTGAGAAATCCCTTAATCTGGAGTTTCCTATCATCCTATCCTTCTCACCGGGAAATTCTGGTGCCGCAAGGTGATTCATGACTCGCAGATGTCCAACTTAGTGGCTGAGAACACCTTCCTACGGGAGAAGTTGGGTCTGAAAGTTCCGGAGCAGGTGACCAACATCATGTTCCAAAACATGATCGCAGAGCCTAGGTGATAGGAACAGATGGGCCCCCTACCTTGTGGAAATATGTCCTCACCATCAACTGGATCGGGCCTTTATAGAGCCCAGCATTTTCCGGCAATACTCTTATAATAGGGACGTTAAGGGGGGTACATATGTATATACAGACATATATATATACATACATATTATATATGATTATTAACAACATATAATACGCGTACGTATATATAATTGCACATGAAACACACATATATATATATGTGTGTACTCAACGTGGGGGTTCTTTTGGAAACTAGATTGTGTTTCATGAAAAGTCCACGAAAGGTAATAGAAGCTCATATGTCCATCACCCTCTAAAAATCCCTATAATGAAGTCCCCCTAAAATGATATCAAATCCAAATTATGAAACTGTTTTTCTTGACATTTGTTTTTTGATGTTTAGATCCCACAGAAATCCCATAATCTTCGTCGAAATCGCCCAGCCCTTGGCGTTGTGTCTAAGGAGCCGAATCCGAAAAAGAGGCCCAGCAGAGGGAACCGCGCCTTCCAGGCGTTAGGGATTTGAGCAAAACCAACGAAACTGGCATGGCGGCAACAGTTGGCACGTGATGAATGGTAGATAATGGTAGCCAAGATTGGAATATTTTGGAAAAAGTCATAGTTGCTGGGTGATATGCGTTCATAGTTGATTCATAGCCGAAGTGGAAACATTGGTGATACGATGGTGATAAGGTGAACCTAGGGGTAATTAACTAATATTGATGCGTCACTATTTTGGGGGTAAAGCCCCCAATTAGCAGTCAGGGTTTTTCAATCCGGGGTTGACATTAAACTACTGTGTAAACCTGGGTCAATGAATGATTTATTGTTTTGCTTGGCTTACAACAATCTTATTTCTTACCACCCAGCGGGAACATCATGTGCCAGTAGGGACTTGACCTTTTGAAGGTGTATCGATATGGGAAGCAGTGCTTGGGAAACCAAGGCTTCTGTAATCATTGCATTGGTTTTGGGGACAAGTTGCAGGAAACCCCTATGGGCATGGGTCGAAATTAAAGACCTGGGGGACCATAGATTCAAGTCTGTTCTTAGTATTAACATGTATTAACCATCCAATTAGCGGTACCCACATTTGACCCATACAACTATATGGAGGTTTCCCAAAATGGGGGTACCCATGGGTACCCCTAAAAATCATCCATTTTCATAGCATTTTCCATTATAAACCATCCAGCTATTGGTGTACCCGCTTTTATGGAAACCCCCATATGGATTGTAAAACACGATGGTGTCCTGTAGATTTCCCAGGATGAAGAGGATGCGGGACCGCAATCCTACAAGCAGAAGCAGGAGTCCACTGAGTCGTGCAATGCTGTGCATCCCGCTGGGCACCAAGCCAGTTATATGAGGAATATACCCTCTGGTAAACATACCAAAAACTATGGAAAGATCCACCATGCTATTAATGGCTAAATCCACCATTTCTATGGCCATTTACCATAGCTATGTAAACGTTTACCAGGCCGGCTACCCCAGTTGCAAAAAAACTCGGTGACTTTCTACCGGTGACCCTTTGTCGGTGGGTGGCAAGATTTCTTCACATGGCTGATGCTGATGAAATCCCCAGCATTTTGAGCATGATGGAGCGAAGGATTTCATCATTTATAATGTCAACCCCGGATGAATAAACCATGGTTATCCATGGTTTATGAAAATTAGGGGGGTACCCCCCAAATAGTCATTTCATCTGATACCTTTTTATGGTATCCCCCCCTTTTTTAACAACCGTAAACGGGGTTTATTTTCATCCAGGGTTGACATTATAAGCGAAGGATTTTCCATTTTCATACCCGAAAGATCGAACGCTGTTTTTTCCAGGTGAACGATAATTGCCAACCTCCAAACACCAAAACCAACACCAATGGTTTACCACTTTTCTATCATCTTTGGGGTTAATATTTAGTTATTCACATGGATAGAAAAGATGGTTTCCCATGGTTCTTTGGGGTTATTCCATGGTTTCCCATGGTTTTCCCATGGGTCATATGGGCTATTCACCACTTCGGACTCCTGTCACGCGCCCCCCCTCCAGGATGCCATGCCCAGCTTCCCAGCGTTCCCACCGCCGCCCGGGAAAATGCAAAGGGGCAAGAAGGGTGTCTTGGCGCGGGGTAAATGGTTTGATGGCAGCTATTCTGAGGAATAGATGTCATAGTCATATAGTAATATAGCATGATATAGTACGAGATAGTTCAGCATGATATAGTACGAGATAGTTATAGTTATATAGATTTACGTATAGATTTATGTAGTAATTCAGAGTAGTATCTCAGATTTGACCTAAATTTTCAGAAACAAGGTGAAACAAGTGTATATTTATATACTCGATATGGTCAGGCGTAACGACTGCAGCGCGGTGTGTTGAGATCCACAAAACAGTCCCGGACCACATGTTGGGCTCCAAGAGAAACCTGGCCCCTGGCAATTATACTCCACATTCCTGTAGGATCTACAAGAAAATCCAAAGTACCAAGAAAAGAAGGGGTATGAACTGTATGAACTGTATGAACTTCTGCCATGCTTGTTTGGAGGGCACCTCTAGACAATTTAGGTCAATTTTTTCAGTATGCAATGCTTAGGAGGCAGCGTCTTGGAGCTATGGTTGTAGTGGTGCCAATATCCCCCCAACAACTGGGCCAAGACGCCCAGGAGCTCAGAAGCCAGGCCCTGACGTCGCCATGGGGCTAGACCTGGTGGTGCGTGTCCACTTTTTTTTTTGGCGGAGAAAAAAGGACGTATTCAAAGACATTTCAATTGAACTACAGGTGATATGTGATAGATCGATCGAGATAGATAGATAGATAGATAGATAGAGAGACAGAGAGACAGAGAGATAGAGAGACAGAGAGATAGAGAGATAGAGAGATAGATGTAGATACAAATGTAGATAGAAATGTAGATATAGATTAAACATAGATATAGATATAATAGATATATAGAGATAGAGATAGAGATATAGATAGATTGAGAGATAGATGATGAGATAGAAATAGATATAGATAGAGATATAGTAGTTATAGATGGATATACACACACATACATACATACATATATATATATTTAATGATAATGATATACTGTACTTATACATATATATAATTAATGGTATAATCATATGGTACAGCCATAGACTCACCAGATGTTGGAGCTGACCCTGGCCGCCTCGCTAGGTGGCAGTTGGCAGGCCTTCATGGCATGGGTTCCCAATGCTTCGGCCATGCAGATCGCCGAGCCCTGGAAGCCGTTGCCGCCGGAGCGGGAAGAGGAGAAGAAAGGCGCCTGGGCCGCCTGGGTTGGAAGTTTGGTACCCTCTGGTAATTTAACGTAGCTATTGAAAATGGCCATTTATAGTGGATTTTCCCATTAATACCATGGTGGATCTTTCCATAGCTATGTTAGTTTACCAGAGGGTAAACCCCAAGAATCTAAAGCTACAAAATTGGAAAATAGGGTGGGGGATGTTAAAAGACACAAGCAGTTTCTAATGTTTCTATAAAAATCTCTGACATTTCTAAATCATTTAAGGTTGAAGTGGTTTGTGTGTTGGGTCACATTCGTAATTTGTGATTCTACCTCTCCTCCAGGACAAGAAACTTTGTGAGCTATTGAGATTATCACTATATGGCTATTTGGTCGTTTCTTTTTTTTGCAATCACTTGAAAACCTGTGAAATCTGGGTTTAGTGGAAACAACTCCTTGAGTCAGCCGTGCCATAGTATCAATTCTTGCTCGACTACCCGATTTTGTTGGGTATGTCTTATCCCCAAAAATCCTTGTTTGATTCAGATTTGCTATGTAGCCCGTTCATGACTACATACCCTCTGGCTATTTAACATAGCCATGGGAAATGGCCCATTTATGCCCATTTATAGATGGTTTACCTATTGAAAATGGTGATTTTCCATGGCTATGTCAAATAACCAGATGGTAGTTTTAGTATGTGTAGGTGTACCTTCTCGTGGCCTTTGACTTCGCTTTGTTTTCCACCTTGGCAGGGCATGAATCAACCGCCAACCGCCAGGCTCCAAGAACCGGACCGTCATCAAACGCCCCCAGGGCGAGTTTCTTGGCGTCGCAACGTCGCAACGCGACCCCAGAGGCTACCGTTTCTGTTGAATTTCATCCAGGTGAAGGTATGATATGGTATAATCATATAATCATGCTTGAAGGATAGCCGATGTTCACGGATTTTCTGCGACTGAATGCCAGCTCTCCAAAAGGGTTTGCCAGCTCTGGAACATTGTTTCGCTTTCAATATCGCTTGTGGCAAAGATATTTTTTGCCCCTCAGCGGTGCCAGCAACAAGAATGAGACCAAGGGTGCCCACAATTTCCAAACTGTGCGCGCTTGATGATGTAAAACCAACAAATCATCCACAGTAAATCGCCCCCAATCACTTCAAAGAAATGGGTGGAATTCAGCCATCCCCAGGTGTAGATGCATGGAATGGCCCAATGGCCCAATGGCCCATTACCGAGGTTGGCCGTGTTGCCAGGTGTGACTGGAGAAGAGAAGTCACCCAAGGTTTGAAAAACGCCACGGGGGCTGTGGCGGTCTGGTGACGACATAATGACGATGGTGTGAGATGATGTACCCATGCTGTGGCAATCTGAGCCAACTCAAATCTTCCTTGGATGATCTTTTTCAATCATAGTCGAACCTCCCGCATATTCTTGGAGGGTCATGATGAATCAACCTAGATATTTGGATGTTCTGGAGGCAAAGAATTTGCTGCCAATTTTTGGCAGCTCCATTAATAGACTACCCGGTTACCCCTGAGACTTGAGGCTTCAAAATGTAATAACCTCCATCCAACTAACATAGACCCCACCAAATACCAGTGGGAAGACTACTCTTTCTTCATAGAATTCGCTGTTCATAGATATCATTTAAGTTCTCAGGGTCTATGGCAGTCGGGCGATATCGTAATTTTTCCTTAAGTCTTTTGAATTGCCCACAGCCCACCACATCACCTTCTTCAGAACGGGATCATTTTTTCTGGGGGATGTGGCGGTAAACCCACTAATCAACGTGAATAGACCATAAATGGGTGGGATATGGTGGGATTACAACCATCCCCAACTGGTATCCAAATGAGTATTGGTCAAAACCCTCCTGGTGACCATCTTGAATCGCAATGGATATTCATATTTTTCTCTCAAAAGGTACAGTATTTCCATGTATTTCCAGGTTTTGGACACCACCAGGTTTTTTCCTCATGGCACTTTTTCAAAGACGGTGACGTCACCGTTGCGTTTTTCAACATCACCAGGAGGAGGGCGACACGGACTCCGACAGCAACGAGGGCAACGGAGGGCCGGAGGAGTTCGAGATGCTGGATGTCTGGAGGGCCAGCGCCAAGGCCATGCGACTTGGCGTAAAAATCGATGGGTTTTCACTGGCAAAGTGGTGGTTTTCACCAGGTTTTTTTGGTGAAATCCATGGGAACGCACTATGGGGATCTATGGGGATTGTTTATTTTTTGTTCATTATATCTTATGCGTCTTTTTTGGTTGTTTTTTTTAAACCAATCTCTGGGGATTGGGATTATATGATATTATATGATATTATATGCTATTATTTGGGATTATATTGTGAAACCGACCAGACTTAGGTTTTCAATGGATTGGTTTCAGGGAAAATCTTGGCCAGAAACCGCAGTGATATTTGGGATGATGTGATGCTTAACCAACAAAATCATTTTTCTGACCAAGGGCATCATGCAATTTTCTTGGGAAACCATCGTTTTTGCCCCAGATATAGAGGAAGCAAAACAGGAAACCATAGCTCCACGTTCCCATATGCTGCATATGCTCCATGTATGGATTAGCCGGACAAAAACCCCAAGATTTCCCACTAAAACGACCCACTTATGTAGGCAAATATTCCTTACATGGAGCACAATGGGGTGGGTTGTTACCAGATGTAGAGCTTTCCTGGGGATTCCCCATTCAACTTCTGGGGGGGGAGACCATTCTCTGTTTTTTCTCTGGATATGTCAGGATTATGTCAGCACAGTGCCATCATGTCTGTCGGAATGCTTTTATGTGGGAATCACACGCAGTAAATCAGTTTTCTTAGTTTTCGTAGTTTTTGGAATCCTTAATTTAAATCAATTACCCAGAAACAACTTCCAGGCCCATGGTTATCATAACTATCATATGTTGGGTCAACTCAAGCAAAGTAAACATCAACATGGGAATTGCCCCCAGACATCGGCAGATAGTTTAAAGATCCCCTGGATATTTAGACGGAGCCGAGACTAGCCTTTTGTAGGCCATCTGAAACTAACATGGACCCGCAACAAAAGGTTTCCTGAAAATGATGTTGCCGGAAATCACATAAAATTTCAGCATTTTTGGGTTTCATATGGGTTTGTCGGAAAATCGGTCGCCCCCCAAACCACTGGATCATCAATTTTTTGCAATGATGATTGGCAAAAATTGCCATGGTTTTCACCATGTTCAAACCAAGCTGTGACATTTTGCATCATTTTGCAGGGGTTTTTAGGATCGCTTCGCTTCCCGAGTCTCAGGAAGAAGCTCAAAGTGAATGGCATTCCCTCGGAGTCCGAAAGTTCGGCCCCATGGCGGGGAGACGAGGACAACTTGCCGGGAAAGACTCCATAGAAATAGAAACATCGTGGATTTAAATGATTTAAAGATCATAGAATTGGATGATGGGAAAATTTGCAGGAAAGCCCTATATTTGATGGTAAAAACATGTAAAAACCATGGTTTCCTGTAGATTTTCCCTTAAACCAATCCAATCAAAAGATGCTTGAACCAGAAGATACCAGAATATTTGGGTCGTATATGAACATATATGGACCATATGTCATTCTATGTCAATTTATATATAACTCATGCAATACACGGAGAATACACCGTTTCTTCCAGCCAGAAATGGGCCTGGGTGCTAGGAGGATGACTACGAGGAGCCAGCTTCGCACGGATGGATTTTGAACCTGGCCTTGAGTTCATTTTTCTTGGATTTGCCGATTTTTTTTTTGTGTGTGTTTTTTTTCTCCTCCCCCTATACCATCAAAGATGGGTCGTGAGTAATGACTTCAATCCAAAAATATCAGCTTTAGGATTTAGATGGATTTAGGACAGGACCATTTCTAGAGTGGTTCCAGCTGATGATTTTTGGAGACTGGTCCCAAAAGGCACCTGGCCTTGTCGCGGTTTCGTTTTTGCACTGAGGAATCCAGATTCCAACACTCGAATCGGCTGGGATTTGGGCTCATTGATTATGGTCTTGTATGACATGGTCACTTGGCTCGACAAACGATGTGTGCCGGAAATCGAGCCCGGAGCCGCACATCCCCATCCAGATAGCACAACTGTTTAGCAACGCCTCTACAACTGTGGCCCGGATATGACTCCGGCGGGTTCCCTCAAAGCATCATATGTCATAGCCGGTCATAGCTTGTCTCAAATGTTTCAAACCTGGTTGGTGGTTTGGAACATGAATTTTATGACTTTCCATATGTTGGGAATAATCATCCCAACTGACTTTCATATTGTTCAGAGGGGTTGAAACCACCAACCAGAAACAGTGTGGAACATGTTTCAATGTTGACCTGGGACAAAAAGTTCAGACAAGTGTCAGCCTCACAAATCATTCACTCTCAGGTCATGATTCCGATGCAGCTTGGCATCAAACCTGTGACTTCTCATGTTGCAGCCGGGGGGAGAGTTGCCGTCGGATAGCTTTCAGCTGCATGAAGTGCCAGAAGATTGGCGCAGCATCCCCCGACAAATGCCTCTTTTCAAACATGGTTGTTTTGCACGTCCATGATGCCTGGTTGGTGTTGGTCAACGTGGGCGTTGGATGGTTGTCCCCAACTCCACTCATGCGATCTGCTGCGCACGAGAAGGGTAACTAGCTGGGCATAAATAATTAATTATGTAATATATATACATATGTATATATAGGGGTATCGGTCGAAAATTCCAGCTCCAGGCAGCCATGGCCATAGGCTGTTTCAAGCTGTTTCTTTATGTCTCTGTGGCGCTATTCATCATTATTCATCACTATTACACTAGTTTTGATATTTTTCGTGGAGTACCAACTCCTTACCCGTGCGCATAGATATGTTTTTCTGGGTTTGGATGGGAATAGTGCCGTGAGGAATGCTTTGCAATGGGGAGCCGAAAGGCGGGTTATCGTTCACTCGTTATCAGCTAGCGAACCCTGGCACTACTTGTAGCCCTACGTGGTCAATAGTGTTGTATACGTACGTGAGGGAGCATTTTTTCAACCAAAAGTAGCTGGCATAGATTGCATAAATTGCTGCGCAAGCAATCAATGTCATGACTTATATGACCTACTTTTAGCAGACATGCCCTCTGGGAATCAAAGATTGCAATGGGAAATCCACCCATTGACAGTACAATTTCCCGTTGCCAGCCATGCTTGACGGATGGTAGTAGTTGGCACCATCAAGTAGCCCTGAGGCAAGCGTATACCTTGCCAGAGAACTTGTTCTTAGACTTCATGGAGCCTCTTGGCTGCATGAGAGTTGGCACAGTTGTTGCGCTCTTTTTAACCCTAGCATAGCGGTAATGCCCCCTCAAAACTTGCAGATGAGTTCCATCTTCATCATCTTCCAAATGGTTGTCTTATTGTGCTTGTTTTTTTTTTGCGGTGTTCTGCACCACAGTTGGGAGGGTAACGGAATGAACAAAATGCAGGGGCTGTAAATGTCCCGTTTTTGGGATCGTTACTGCGAAAATGCCAGGGAGAGCTACAACAGAAAGTCCAGGGTTGGGTGAATGTTCCTCGAGGATTCGAAACAAATCACCTTTTGACAGTTGCACGGGCTGCCCCTCATAGTTGATGAAGCGCCAGCAGAGGTGGACGACCCGGCTCTTTTGGACCTTTGACATTTTCTTCTCCTGCATCACAGGGGTAGCCTGGAGCCCTGGATAGGCCATGATAGGCCTGAAGCAGGGATCATCTCATGAGAAGGGATCCTGTTTCATGGAGGGACGTATCATTTTCCCTCAAGACTTCTTTGTTGAAATGGCACGGAAGATTTGCCATGGAGTCAGGATGAGGGAAGACTCGAGAAGACCCCCTTTCAACGGCGTATTTATATGTTAATAAGCGACCTCTTTCAGGGCAGAGACATTCACATGGCACTTTAGCGCTTCCGAACGTCGCTTCTCCAGCCATGGGATGTTTATGGAAATGCCAGGACTTTTTTTACGTCATCCAGCTTGGATGGGAAGAGTTTTTTTTTTTTGGCAGAAGCTTATATAAGTTTGTTTCCAATTGTTCGCATCCAGTAGTCCAACCTGAACGAACAATTCGCCAATCAGGAAAACTACAGATTTTATAGGTAGAAAAGGTAGATTAGACATGATTAGACCATCTATATTTCTGGCAGATTTCCCAGCCATGTTTATCCGTTTGGGTTCAGGAAATGCGCTCTGACTAAGCGCGCTGACTAAGGTCACAGCCGACGGCTCAGTGGAGTATGACATCAAGATCATTTTGAAGCTATGGCTCGTGAGATCTGTAGCCACTGTAGCCGTTTTGCGTTTCTCGTTTTTTCAGTGGCTACAGGAGCAAACAGACGGGCGTAAACAAACAGGGATAGTATAGGATTGTATAGGTGTGTGCACTACAGATGTTATGAGAAGAGATGACATGCTTGTGGATTTGGTATGATTTGGTATGATTTGGTGCTGTAGGAAAAAATGATAAAAACATGTATATAAATCCCAGAAAAATATGCGAACTAGGGAAAGAGTTGGATTTAGCCCTTTAGCCAGCACCCTGCGGTTCGCATGAAAAAGGCCTGGCGCACACCATTCGCTAAGGAAACGCTATGCGAAGACTTGGTTGGCGATGGATTTAGTCATTGTGCTTTCGGACGCTTGGGCTTGGGGGGTTCCAAATCATCCACCTGTTTTACTTGGGAAACCAATGGTTGCAGAACTTATCCCATACATAAGTATGTTGATTAATATGGACATATATGGACATTGTGGGGAAACCAATGGTTGCTGAAAAAGGTCCTTGGATATGTCCATAATTGTCCATATATGTCTATATTAAGCATCATACATCTGAGAGAAAAAAAATAAATTTCAGTGGCGAGACGTCTCGGGACTTGTTGACGACGTCTCGGCACTTGTTGACGATCCTGGTGAAATATGGGACCCATATGGAGGTTTCCTAAAAGGGGGGGTACCCCAAAATGGACCAATGGATGGTTTATAATGTTTAAAGTTCTATTTAAATCTATTCAAATCGATGAAAATGGGGGTACCATTAATAAGTAATTTTGGGGAAAAACCTCCATTTTTTGTGTATATTTTTCTTAAACCTCCATTTGGGGGTACCATATTTTAATGGTTTAAGTTGGTTTAAACCTCCATATGGGTCCCATATGGCCTGGTAATGTGTCAATGGACCGAGCTGGAGGACTGGTCGGAGGTCATCTTTTCTTCTGGAGGTGCTGGAGATGTAGAGACCTTACCCGGCCTGGTAAAACGTTTACATTAACTATGGAAAATCACCATTTTAATAGGTAAACTATGGAAAATCACCATTTTTAATGGGTAAACTATGGAAAATCACCATTTTTAATAGGTAAACTATGGAACATCACCATTTTTAATGGGTAAACTATGGAAAATCACCATTTTTAATGGGTAAACTATGGAAAATCACCATTTTTAATGGGTAAACTATGGAAAATCATATGGAAAATCACCATTTTCAACATTCGTAAATCAACTATAAATAATCATTTTCAATAGGCATGTTTGTTTACCAGCGGGTAATGATCTTAATGAATCTTAATGAGTCTTGATATGTCTTGATATGTCTTGATTCATTTTTGGTGCAGTTTTTGTGGTGGTGGGTGTGAGAAAATGTAAATTTCGAATTCATCAACCTTGGCTTTTTTATCAGCTGAAGTCCCCAACACTACAGTCGGTTCTCCTACCGTTTTTCTAACATGGATCCGGAAAATATGTGAACATATCAGCAAACCATCAAAGACGGAGGAGGGCAAAAAAAACCTTTGCAGCTTGGTGCCAGTAAGTGATTCGTTGATCAATTTTCATGGAGAAGGATTCGATTTTTTTTCCATCTCACCAACAAGCATAAATCCCGCCAAATAGGGGGTTGAAAGACTAGTTTCCACATGGACTATTTTCACGGTCTATGATCGGTCTATGTTTATTTACTGGAATTACTGGAAGGTAATCCGTCATATTCTCCGCAAAATTTACCTTCTGAGGGATTGGCCACAAAGGGGTGGTGGATGGGCCGACATTTCAGAGATGTCAGACCCTCACAAAAGCACAACTTGACAAGTTGCACCAACCATCCATTTTTGTGGGTATCACCAGAGACCCAAGAATTGGTTTAAGAGAACATCTGCAAGACTCCTCCTTTTTTTGGAGTAGAAAACAGTGGCATCTGTAATTTTCCCTGGCATCCATTGAACAAGGTGATCTGTTTAGAGGCTGGTGATGGCTGGTGTTTCAATTTTCTTATTGCCAGCCCCTTATTTGAGATGATTATCCTCACTATGCTAATGACATACCGCTTGGTTTCAGGTGGCTTGAAGCCAGTTTCGGATGACACACCTCGGTTCTTGGCCATGCCCTAGATCTGGGAGCTTCCGTGGGTTTGTCAAATGGGCCACCCCAAGCCCACTGGTTCATCATCATTTTCCATATTTCTCCCATGCAAATTTGTCGGATCTTGATGGATGTTGCAGCATTTTCAGGTACCAAACCATCCAAACCCAAGCCGTGCAGGTGTGGCCATGTTAAGCTTTGCCCGCACCACACGGATTATACGAATCGTCCGGCTACTGCGCTTGGTGCGTATGCAGGAGCGCCCCATTGCCTCCGGTAATCAAACGTGGCCCCTGGAAATGGAAGTTGAATGGGAAGATATGGGAAATCATTTGTAAATGATTGACTGATTGGTGGTTTGGAACATGAATTTTATGACTTTCCATATGTTGGGAATTTCATACTCCCAACTGACGAACTCATATGTTTCAGAGGGGTAGGTATACCACCAACCAGATTGATTTCCATTGCCATGTTTGATTAATTACCTGTTATTACGGGAGGGATCTAAATTGGGCATGGTTTGTACTTTGTACCACCCATTTATGGTCATATTGGGGATGATTTATAATAAGGTTTACCACATTAATCTGGATCGAAATTATTGTAGCAACCCCCAAAATTACTAAAAGACAAAACCAATGCTAACATATATATATACTGTATATGCATTAAATAAAGTGGTAAAAGGTGCATCATTTTGCGTTTGCTCAAGGACTCTATATCCAACTTTCTATCCATTGATTTTCTCTGCCCATTTATTCCATGGACCAACAATTTATCACTCCAAGTCATTTCCAGCTATTGCATACTATTCTTATCCATTAAATCTACAAAGCCGCCCCCCTAAAAGATTCACAAACTTAGAATTTACCACTATATTTCCTAGAATTGGAACTTATCCAAGTTCTTTTTTGTTGCTATCTACCAGATTCATTTAACATATTATTTTAGATTTTATTTTACCCACAAACATGGTTTTCAAAGATGTTTGTAACCAACCTTTGCTGCCGAGTGGCATCACCCTCCAGGAGATCATGGCCAACGTCACAGAGCGCATCCAGTCGGAGACGCTGGGCCCGCTGCTGCAAGTGAGTCCCGCTGCTGCACTGCGAATCGGGGGTGCCTAGGAAAAAAGGGGGCTGGGAAGGCCCCCACACACATCATTATGATATATATATATACATAATATTATACATATGTATATTTATTTATGATGTATATCCTGGAGTATATAGACTTATATAGATAGATGTGGAATGAAATGGAATGCATAGGATATCGTCAAAAAATGGAACTGTGTTTGAAATTTGGAGATTTATAAATAAAAAAATAACAATAAAAAAATAAATATAAATATGTATATATATATAAATAAATACACACACACATATATATATTTATAATATATACATACACATATGTATATGCAAGGCCATGGTCAGTTTTGTGGGAAAATGACGTTCTGAAGATTTCGAACCCAGCAAAATTGGGGGGTTGCCAACATTCTTAGACGAAGCCGCATTTTTTGGATCATCTGAGTTAGTGGATTAATTTGGTCAAACTAATAGACGCTAATATTAAACTACATCATGTTTTAAAATCCAGACATACCCTCTGGTAATTTAACATAGCCATGGAAAATCACCATTTTTAATAGGTAAACCCAGGTAAACCATCTATAAATGGGCCATCTATACCATGGCTATGTTAAATAACCAGAGGGTAGGTGATAAAAACAGTCTCAACATGATATTTTTATTCGGTGTGCCAGATATTCACTGGGATGATCCACGAAGGAAGTTGGGGTGGTTTCCAAGATGTTCCACCTGTGATGTGCGTGGCTTCCGGATGCTTTTGGAGGGACCCGGCCTGGTAAACGTTTACATACTGAAAATCACCATGCTATCAATGGGTAAATCCACTATAGATGGGCCATTTTCAATAGTGTTAAAAATTACCAGAGGGTATTCTGAAGTGAGTTGACCGGGACTACCACTGTGCCTATTTTGCCTCTTTCTGTGGCTGTTTCTCGGAAACTACGCCCGCGGCCAGGCAAAGTCCTCATCGTTCTGCTTGCGGTTTCGCACTTCACTGGGTGCCCCTCGGCGCAGACCATATGAGCCGCTGGCGATATGATCGGATAATCCAGACCAGCGTGGACATCCATTGGGTTGCCATTATGAGATATTATGATTATGACCTTCGTAAGGAATCCCACCATAGTTAGATGAACTTTTGACCCTAACAGTGGATGCCGACAGATTGCTTTCTCCACTCGTAATCAAGAACAACTTGTACGGCTCATTGGTGCGCTTAATGCTTGACGGGCCCATCCCTATTTATTTACAATAGATCAATCTTTGACACCATAAGCCTGAAGGCGCTATCACAAAAATCCCAAGAAATCAAAAAAACAAACGCAACTCTCAGCCATCAGTCTATTAGCCATCTATAAAGCCACCATCCTTCAGAGGTCATAGCTCTATGTCTGCCATGGCTCTGAGGCCTCTGGTTTGCCATAGGGGCGCGAGACACCACGGACAGCACCTGGGTCCAAGTCTTGGGCTACAACACTCAAGGACTGAGTCAATGGAGGTTCCCCAAGACGATCCGCACAAAAAAACCAACGATGCTGGGAAGATGGAGTTAGAATGGAGTTAGACTTAGATTAGATTACCGTTAGATTCTCAAAAAATACAGATATAAATAGGTATAATCTATTTATACTAAAAAAAAAGATTTTAGAGGATGTTTAGTTATTTTAAGTCAGAGATACTCATTATAACAAAACGCCAGTATAATGAGTATCTCTGACTTAAAATGACTAAACATCCTCTAACATTTATCCCTCAATGTTTGGTCATTTTAAGTCATTTATACTGGCGTTTTTTTTTTTTAATCCCTGAAGTTGTGTGTTTTTGATGTCGATGTTTGCTGTGCCACCAGGAGTGGATGCCCAGTACCTGGCCTCCCTCCACTGGGCGCTTTCGCAGTTCCTATGCTGCATCATTGAGAGAGAGAGAGATGTATATATATGTATACATAAATACATACATGCATACATACATGCATACATACATACATACATACATACATACATACATACATATATACTCAATATATTATAATTATAACATATGTATGTATATATATATGTACACATACCAAAATAATACTGCATATATATTTATATATATACATATATATGTAGAAAATTGAATGGTTTTTGAATTCAACCTGAGTTAGATGATTGCTCCCAGGGAGAGTTTGCAGGGTGTTTCACCTTGAGTAGAACAGTGCCAGCGGCATCCCACATGACCCCGGCGAGGTTTGGTACAGGCCCTGCCTGGATTCCTAGGATTGAGGCAACCGATGCGGCAAACATGGCTGTGCATCACTTAGAAAACTTAACCCACTCATCTATCACTGGGGAACACCTTCTTGATCCAAGCGGCCCGAAGAAACCGATAGCTAGTCACAGCTCTTTAGTAACACTAGATTTATCATTGTTGTGAGATGTAAAAGGAGTTAATTTCTCCCACAAAATCCAACAAACTCACTTTCCATGGTACTTTCCACCATAAAATTGTTGATTCCCCTATTTATTATGGTTATTTCTATGGTTATTCCACCATAGAATGGTTAATTCCTCCATAAAATGGATGATTCCCCTATTTATTATTTCTTACCTATGGTTCACCATGGTTCACCCCCTCCATGGCCATTGCCGTGGCCTTGCCACGCGCATAACGCGGTGAGGTTCTCCGGTGGCATGGACGAAATCTCGCCGGCCTCGCCCATTGAGCGGCTCTTCGCGGTGGCCGTGGGGGGCGCCATTTTCGTCATCGCCCTGGTGCCCGTGGGACCGCGAAAATTCGGAGCTGTTGAGCCGTGTTGTTGGGCCCCCCCCAAAAAAGGGGATCGAAGCATCAAACATCAGGATTTTTGTTGATCCATGAATTGATCCATGAATTTCCATCAAACATGTTCAGACATTGGGTTTTAATGAGTGAAACACATTCAGAATATGGATTAATCATCCGTGAAGAATAGTTATTCAAAAATATGGATGTAGCATTCAAACATCGGCATTTATCCGTGAAACCTTTTCACAAAATAGGGATGACCCACCAATTAAATAGTCATGGCCCATCTAAGTTAGGTCAAGTAACATGTCCACTCCGGATTATCTCCGGATGTTGATTTACTCGTGGATGAATTACTTAGGGGGCTAAGTGGCTAAGCCACAAGACCGTGATGATTTGCTACTCAAATATGGGTATGGATCAATACCTATTAATACCATTTTTAGGGGGTTGAACATCCATTTACCAGCTATTTTGATGTTCACCAGGGGTACAAGGTTTTGACACACTGCCATATGGTGCCCAGCAGCAACTTTTCAAGAGCAGCCCCTTGGCTCGGCAGGTCATGCTGGGCGTCTTCACCTCTGGCCTCACCCAGCAGTACATCATCGGAGGGAGCGGTGCGAGGCAACTGGCGACATTGAAGCGATATCTGAAGCAGAATAACGTGGCCTGGCGGGGGCCGTACGCCATTTAGGATCATTTAGGGCACTTTTGCCATGGTCAAAAGATGTGAAAAGATAGATTCTTATTGATTACATCGGTAAACTTAGTAAACCCAATGCCATAACCCATCCCCAGTTTCGGTTGATGATTGGGTGTGCCACTATTGGGATGGTTTCTTTCAATAGCCCCCGGTAATCAAACCTATGGATGTTTTAGTGGGCAACTCACTGGTTCCGCTGCCCCTTTGGATGGCCGGAGGATGGTGTCCCGAGTAGACTGCGTCGACTGGATTGACTGGTATGCTGCAAAATCATCGTTGATGGTTGAACATGGAGCGGTGCTTCAGATTCATTCATATGTTATATATATAATATACATTATATAATATATATATACATATAATATATAATATATATAAATATATATTTTACTAAGCAGGGTGTCTAAGATCGAACATGGGTACATTCGAATGCTTGTGTGACAGTAACGGTTCTGAAATGTTCTGAACGCCTTAGGTTCTACGAGGTCCCACATGCAGGGTGGTAATGTAGCCAAGGGGCCCAGCTGAGAAATGGAGGATTCCCCATGAATTTCAATACTGTCATGGTCCATCCATGCCCCGGATCTATGATGATTTGGGGATACCATGGACTTAGGAAACCTATGATTAAAATGGGATCGCTAAAGTCAATGGATTGGTTTAAGGGAAACTTTACAGGAAATCATAGATTTTCCCATTAAATATGGGGTTTTCCTGTAAATTTTCCCTTAAACCAATCCATTGATAAAGTTGAGGACTGACTTTTCACCAACCTTTGACACCTCTAAGGTGTCCAAAGTGATCACCAAGCGACTTGGCAAAAAAAACAGAGCCCTGGAGGAAGGATCCATCGAAAAGAGTGCTGTACTCTAAATGGCCCGGATTTGCTAACTAGTTATTCAGCCGGTTTTCACCAACTATATCCCAATGAAAATCCATTTATATATATATAGATCCATTTACTATATATTTAATTAACTCCATGGCCGTGGCCCATCTAAGTTGGCAAGATAAGTGGACTTTAGATGACGTTAGGACCTCAAGGCGGTGGGCTTTCTGTCAAATTGCTCCATTGGTCTTGCAGACAGTCGATCACTTTCCGAAACAAATGGGTTTGAAGCATCACTAGCCAACTATATCTACCATCTGGTTATGACTAACATAGCCATGGAAAGATCCACCATTTTTAATAGGTAAACCATCTATTTCTATGGGCTATCTATACCATGGCTATGTTAAATAACCAGAGGGTATATCTAACTATCACATCACTGCTAGATAATTGCTAGATATATTAGATATTGAGTTTTGCTGCTGAGCCCTCCATTCCAAGATATTCCAAGTAGGTACTCGAAGACCATTTCAGAAGTCTTGAACTGGCAGGGTCTCCCTTAAGTTGGTTGAAGTTACCATGTACAGTAAAAGCCGATGTTGGAGGGTAGAAACTCTGTTGCCCATATCAATTAATGAAATCCATTGGTTACATCATGGCCAAACTCATGTTTTTCAGCTGCATTTGTGCTGGTCACCACTTTTGTTGAAGTCAGCTACCCTCTGGTAATTTAACATGACTATGGAAAATCACCATTTAGTTCGTGATTTTTCCCATGAAACATGGTGATTTTCCATAGTTATGTAAACGTTTACCAGGCCGGGTACCATGTTTGGTGCCTATTCAAACTCCAAGAGTCGGATCCTCTTGGTGGTTCAATCCTCCTCGAACGTTAGGCGCGTGTGCCGCAACGCCAAGCACGCCATCTCTGGAGACCTCACCCCGGTCGCAGGGCTGAAAAATCTGGTTGGTGGTGACTGGAACATGGCGTCTTTATGACTTTCCATATATTGGGAATGATCATCCCAACTGACCAATATAGTTTTGCTTTTCTCTCTTTTTTTGGGTGTCCTTGGAGGTTTCTATAATAAGTATCATGTGGAAATAACTTCTGACCAATGAGACTTTCGGCCATAGAAATAGGCAGCAAACCACCTTTCACGAGGATGGGAGGATTTTTTCAATCCGAAGAAAACATGGGAATTTCCATGCAAATTTCATATTCCAATGCTAGGTTTCCAGTAATTATTGGCTTTTCATTGGATGTGGGTTTCCCCATCCCCCCCTAAATGTGGGGATTGAAAATGGGATTTCATGGGAAACCATTGCCAAAATGCAAGGTGCTAGATTTTCAGTAATTATTGGGTATACTCAGTTCAAATTGTCACAAGAGTTGTCGGAGTTGTCGGACGACTTTCCAAATTCCAGCGCCAAAAAGGGCCTCACCAACTCCCAAGTCATCAGAACTGAGTATAGTCATGGGATGATTAAAAGGGACCCCCTACTTTACATATATAATTACTGCGCTGGTTTATTATTGAGTTTTGCCACATTATATTATATTTATTTAGTAGCATGGTAGCAAACAGATGAAATCAGTCAGATATTAATGGGATATACCCCCAGTAATTTGTGGGGTTGTGAAACCACGGATGGAACACATTTTGATGGCCACATCCAAAGGATATTCTAATTTTTTCAGATCTTTTTTTGGGGTTCCATGTTGAATTTTGGAGGTGTAAGTAGGTCATAACCATGTGCAAGAATCCTGTTCAACGTTATATGGATTATAATGGGATATAATTACCCCAGTTACGTAGGGATTATGAAAAAAGCTCCAAGTGTGGCACTGTGGGGTAGTTGAGGCCAGGGTAGTTGAGGCCAGAATGAATCAGGTCATGTGGTTAGACCAATCCAACAGTCAACCATGACCAATGTACTATTTCGAGGTGTATAATATATATATATATACATTATATAATATATATATACATACGCCATTCAACCCCAAATAACTGATCATCGTGTTCGCCACGTGAAAAAGTGGTATGGTATGGGAGGTCAACTGAGTCATTTGAGTTTCAAGAGATGGATGACTCAATCTATTTATCGCCCGTTTGATGTCCTAAGCGCTACAGATATTGTCAGTAGTCAGGAATAGTCCGAAAAAAGCTGCTCAAAGCCACTCTTGTACGGAAGTACGATCTTGTATTGTATATATAATTAAGATCATAATAAGTCGCTTCAGGTACTGTACGATAATAAGCTATAGATGAATCAAACCATGAGTGGTTTTACTCTTGTATGTTTGTGTTTTCTTTCCCAATGGCGGGTTCATGGAGGGTACCCCTAGTTATCATCCATTTTCATAGGATTTTCACAAGTTTTTCAAGGTAAAACATCCAGCTCTTTGGGATTTTTCCAGGGATCCCCCATGGAACCCTGCCCAATTTGCTGCAGGAATCCGTCGAACTCTTGCATGTCATCTCCGAACCGTTGAAGATTGAATTGTCCTTCGAAGCTCTGCGGAAATTACCACGGCGCGGTCAACGGCGCTGTTGAAAGTGGGACAACTGCGCCCTTGTCAGAGGAAAAATCCAATCAACAACAGGGATTTGAAAAATACAAAGTGGTATTGAGAAGATCCGAATGGTGCTTTTTTTGGTTTTGTTTTAAGGATGAACTATACCAAATATATACTTATATACTTGAGATTTTCGAATGATATCTTTACCGATGACCTTATGTTTGGGATATTTGAGAAGTGTTTTTTTTAGAGATCACAAAGATGGGACGACGATGTTCAATTGCAACCCTAGACAGATCCAAATTTGGAGAGATCACAAAGATGGTTGGCCGGTGTTTTTTTAAAAAAGGTTCCTACGTTTCACCAACCACCCATCATCAATTTTCCAACCCAAGACATCACCGTACTTGAGGCTGCATCCCTGACATCGCAAGTGCCTTGGGTTGTTACATCTTGTTACCTCACATGTTACAACCCTCCAATTCGACCCGGTTCCCTTAACCGACCGCGGTGACTCGGTGGCGTCCAGGACATGTATTCCCAGGTGCTGCAAACGCACCATTTTTTCCTGGAACTCCTGCAGCAGTTGGGTCCTATGATGCGACCAGTGTGCCACCGCGCCATGTCGATGTTGCGACCTGGCTTCGTGACGTGGGGCCCCGGGGCTGGTGTTTCTTGGGTTTGGTTCACGGGGGAAACGTGGGGCGACACACCATTTGAACCACTCCTTTCAACCTCTGTTTTAAGTCTACTGTTGCTTTTCGGAGTTTTTTTTTTCTCGCCTCACTGTCTCACTGTTTCTTTGCCGTAGCCATAGTATGCCATAGTGAAATCAGATAGGACAAACACTCATGAAGATGGAAAACCTGAATCTCAAGGCACAGTTTTTTCATGTCAAGTGGACCTGGATCATAACCAAACGGAACGGTTCTCAGACTGATTCTGGTGACTGGAAAGGAACCCTTGAAGCACTTTGACCTTTGATCCCCAAGTGGCCGAAGCCTACGGGAATTTCTTCGTTTTGGCTTTGTCAGGATGATCCCTTGAACATTCAGGGACTGAGGGCACATCCCCGTGTATACAATACTTCCAAACATATGGAACCATGTAGATATGATCCAGATACCATCCCGTAATCAAACTTGGCAATGGGAGTTTCCCATAAATCCCCATCCCCGATATATACATATACAATCACATACACACACATATATATATAATACATACATTACATATTATGAAATTGAAAATTTCATGGGAAAATCATATACAAATGACGATTTTAGAGCAAACCATGTTTGATGAGATCGGAGGGTAAAGGAAAAAATTCCCGCTAAAGCATCAGCCTGTAGGTTGCTGTCCAGCACGGATGTGATTTTCAGCTTGGGTGATTTGCCACCAGAGCCCAAGATGACGCTTGCCTGGCATCGGCAGAGTAGGATGGTGAGGATTGGGAGAAGATGGTAATGACTAGCCCCCAAAATTGATGGGATTACCCTGGTAATGACTAACATAGCTATTGAAAATGGCCATTTATAGTTGATTTTCCCATTAAAAATGGTGATTTTCCATAGTTATGTTAGTTTACCAGAGGGCAGATCGGATTCAATATGATTGTGAAATCAAGTTTCCAGGTTTTCGGACACCGCCATGCTTCTGTACGGATTTTGTGTAAACAAATTGGAACAGTTGGGCAGTGTTCAACCTCCGTTGTTTGATGATAGAACAGTGGACTCCTTCCCAACATTGTATAGCCCCCAAAAAGATAGAAAGTAAAATCCCACTAAAATCGTGACATAAAAATTATATACAGGAAATTTTCATAATACCATTAATATTGATATATGATATATATGTGTATATTTATAGTAGAACTATATATATATATTTAAATAATATGTTGTACATATTAATTACATATATCTGGGTAAATTATTTCACGACCTCACTGTTCTCCGGAACCCTGGAATCATGGTTTTCTTGGGGGAATTATCCCCAAATGGCCCAACATTTCAGGTTAATGACATTATAATTTACCCAGATTGTTCGACTATGATGAAGGTTATCATAGATCGTTATAGTAACTTAGTGTTGGTGATACTATGATGAATACTGAATTTATAATACTGTGTTAGTAGAACAATATATATATTTATATATTATAATATGTTCTGCATATAATTACATATATTTATACTTTTCTGTCTTTTAGTTCCCAGTGGATGATCCTCTGATCCACCAGGTATATCGTGGTGAGCGGCACCTTGGAATACACCGACAGTTACGGCGAGGCGCAACGGGCGTTGCGGCGTGGCGTTGCGGGACGGCCCTGGGACGGCCGGGATGGGGCAAGGTGCAGGGCCGGGGGAGATGTGCAGGGCCTTCATCTAGATTTGTTTAACATGAGATCTCCAAGTTGGAAGGGGCTACATCACAACTAGCTCACTCAGCATGACCATTGGGGGAACGGGGGAACTGTTGAATGCCCATGAGTTCGAGGCGGCCCTGACTGGCCATCAGCAGGCACTGACCAGCCGTGACAAGCCAGATCAAGCCAGATCAAGCCAGATCAAGCCCTGGAGGTCTGATTCATTATCAACTACAGACAGCTATTTTTTGCCTTAGGTTGAACCCCAGCATATCCCAGCAAATATATTGAGCAAATCTTGGCCGAAAAACCAATGGTTACTGTACCCTCAGCTACACTAAGGGAAGGCTTTTCCATGAGAAGCTCTCAGCACTCAATATAAATACCCATAAATCCACTATAAATCCCTATAAATCCACTATAAATCCCTATAAATCTACTATAAATCCCTATAAATCCATATAATTCCACTATACATCTGCTATAAATCCCTATAAATCCACTATGACTGGAGGATTCTCCCCTGCCAGGTGACCATGGTGGGTGAAAAGCGCTGCGTTTCCGAAGCGGCCTTGTGGACGACCTGGAAGCATCGGGGCACCCTGTAGCTGGGGCAAAAATAAAGGCTTTACCAATGGGGATTTAATGGGGATTTAATGGGGATTTAATGGGGATTTAATAGGGATTTATAACAGATTTATAGTGAATTTATATGGATTTATAGTGGATTTATAACAGATTTATATAGTGGATTAATAGGGATTGAATGGGGATTTAATGGGGATTGAATGGGGATTTAATGGGGATTGAATGGGGATTTTCTGATATGACCGATCTATATCATTCTATATTCCATTATTTATCTGAATGAAGTTTCATCAATCCGTGTTTTGCTGAGATTAGGGTCCTGAAGTAAGTAGATCTAAGAGTTGACCAAGCGGCTAATAATCATACTGTAGATGGTTGCGAAATCCTGCATCATCAAAGGGATGGTTGAAACCCTATAAATAATGGAATAGTTACCACCTACCAACTGGTGCAGGATTTCGCAACCATCCACCGTATGATGAAGGTTATGATTGTTATAGTTTTAGTATGCTTTAGTGTTGGTGATGCTACGATGAATACATATCGTTCAGATGTTATACTAACTGTTCTGGGATAATTATAACCACCTCACTGTTCTTCCGAACCCTGGAATCATGGTTTTCTTGGGGGAATTATCCCCAAATGGCCCAACATTTCAGGTTAATGACATTATAATTTACCCAGATTGTTCGACTATGATGAAGGTTATCATAGATCGTTATAGTCACTTAGTGTTGGTGATACTATGATGAATACTGAATACATATTATTTACAAATTTATACACTTACCCAGTTACACTATGTTAGGATTTTCGTAGATATGACAGCCAAAATATGTACCGTATACGATGTTATTTTTTATTAAAACAATAGGATATGTCACAGAATGTTAAATTCGGATTCTATACAAATGAATGCGTTCCGTCATGATTTGTCTAAATGAAGATGGGACAGATATGGAACGGATGAAAAACCTATGATATTTGTATATATTTGTACAATATTTACAATTCTTTTGTCATCAACATGTTGGAAGATAGATGAATCCATGGGAAGACATGGATAGATACGGATGACGGATGATGGGTCTGGTTGGAGCAGTTGAACGTAATAGCTTCGGGACAGTGACGGCCTGCATGTTGTGTGGAATCTTTGTAGGAGGCGATGGTTCTTTACCATCCAAATATATCCAATATATTCAACATTATGCAACATTATTCAACTATGTTTGAATGAAAAAACACAAGAGTAATTAATCAACCACACCCCAAAATACAACACTTCCCATCATTTTCAGCTTGCGCGGAACAACCTCAGCCGGAGCGGCGAGCGGCATCTTTAAGGACGGCTCTCAGTGATGCGAAGCTGGCTATGCTGGATGTCCAAGGTGCGGTTGAATGGATTGGTTTAGGGGAAGATTTACAGGAAAGCCCCATATTTGATAGGAAAATCTATGGTTTCCGGTTCCGATTTTTACACCAATCCATTGACTGGTAACTATGGTGTGGAATTTGTGCTGAAATTGGCGTGGTATTTTATGGAAAAGACTAAGGCTATGTCATGTGGGAAATTATATGTAAAATGGGCTGTATGGCTAGCTTTTTCACAAGGCGGGGAAGTATCTTAAACTTTCCTAAACTGATGGGTTTCGTAGTGGATTTTTGAATGAGTTAGGGGCACCATCACCACCATGTTTGGACAAACCAATGTCCTTTGCGCAAGTAGTTCCAATTCCTGAGGTGGTCGCATTGATAACATGTTCTGACTGTGTTATAGTTACGGCCGTGACGGTCACAAATCGCGGGGTGGGAGAAGACTCTCCCCATGTTTTCCACTGGTCCCGAGCCAGGTTTCATCGACATCAGCCAGCGGTTCATGAGAAAGAGTGACGCCGCGGGAGTGAAGAGCCTTTGCTGCACCATAGATTTTCTGCAGCATTTTTTTGCGGAAGGAATGCGGAAACTTCAAATCATACCCGGCCTGGTAAACGAACATAGCTATGGAACATCACCAGTTTCAGAGGTAAATCAGCTATAACTGGGCCATTTTCCATAGCTATGTTAAATTATTTGAGGGTAACTCAGCAATGTTGTTTTGGAATAAACTTTTTCCAATGAACCCTGGGATTTGTAGCGTAGCCCCTCTTGTTCTCTCCCAATTCCCAAGTTCAAGTCACCAGTCATCAATTGTATAATTTTTGTGATGTTTTGCCCTAATAGTTGAGACTGGATGAACTGCATACATGAGGCCCTCTGGTCACTGACGGCCAGCTGAGGATAGTCAAGTATGCGTCGCAGTTTGTAAAGGACTTAAACAAAAGCGAAGCTCGTTGCAAAGGTCACCATTTTGGGAATGGACTTGGGTCGGTGGGTTGCTGGAAGCATGGTCCAGGCATGGCCCCTCCGATGTTTGTAGCCTTTGTCCTAGGTACAAAGGTCAACACTGAAGGTTTTGTACGTTAACGTTTTTTGAAGGTCCTGTGACATAGCGATTTTGTGCTCTTTGAATGCGATGCGATTGATTCCACCTGGGACGATGACGCCAGTTGACTTGCGTATTTTTTTTGCGGTCACGTCAGCCGAAAGGTAGGTTTTCCCAGATGTTTTGCCCAGACCCAGCTGGGTCACAGAATTGCCGCCCGTGAGGAAGAAAAGAACGACTTAATGAAATGAGCCGTCCGCTGTACTGGGTCAGCTTGATCCAAGGGTGTTGAGCTGGTGGATTACTGTAAACGAAGCACCACTTGGAAAGATGATGAAAGATGTTAGCCTCCTTGGCAGTCCTCATGCAAGCCTGGTATATGGTATAATGTCAACCCTGGATTAATAAACCCCAAACGGTTCTTTAATTGGGGGGATACCATAAAAAAGTATCAGATGAAATGACTATTTGGGCAGTACCCCCCTAATTAATAAACCATGGTTTATCCGGGGTTGACATTAATAGCCCTATAGGGATTGGAATCCCGTGAGTTCCCAATAGAATTTTCCCAAGAGCTGGGTGCCAACTCAGTTCCCTAGCGCCACCGTGGTCCCAAAAAAAACACGGACAACGGTGGCCTCGGAGAAGACACACGGCGGCCTGTTGAATCGAAGCCCAGGGCTTCGGCACTGGGAGTTATGCTACCAACGTTATATATATATATATAATATATATAGTATATAGATAATATCCGCATTTTTGATTAAAAATAGGAGGGGAACCTAGTTTTCATGGTTTGATTAAACATTATATGCCAAATCTTCCCATCTTTGGGTGATTTGTACTGGATCTTATTTGTTTGAACTCTTTCGGAAATACACGAAATGTGAATCGAACCCCAAGATAATAATATATATATATAGAAATCTCGGACTTTGGCTTGAGCGTGAACCTGGCGGTGATGACTGAACTTCTGGAATGATTGGATTGTGCAGCAATGAGGTGTAATTACTCCAAATCCATATGATCAATCACCATCCACAAAATCAGCCAGTTGTGGATAGTGAAACAGCCACGGCGCTGGGTTGCCTTGATCCATATCCCAGAAGCAGATTGGACACAACCCCCCATTGACACTTGGTAACCCCAAAAAAATCTAGAAACATCATGAAACTAGAGACAGAAGTTGAGTTTTTTTTTGGCTATTGTAAACCTTACAGCCTTTGGTTTCGCGACCTCTTCCATTCGACAGCCGTCCAAGCCAAAGAGCTGCCGCAGAAAATTTCTCGGGGAAGTGCCAGGAAACTGGAGCTGGCCACGGTGCCTTTAACAGATAGTCTTTATATTTTCCCATAAGCTCCTGTAATGAAACGTGGCAAGCTGGAAAATCCATGAACATCCTAGCTTGAATGGAGTTTTGAGTGGGAAAATGAAGGAACATGAGCTATGAATGGGGGATTTTCGCCATGTTTGATCACTGGTAAACCAGTGGTTTTTGTTGGGATGGGAATCTCATGACTGAAAATAAGCGGCTTCCTCCAGCAATGTTAGATGACTCTGCCGGATGTCGGGGGGTACTCTATTTCAATCTCAGACCAGCTCATTGAAACCCATAATTGTTTTACCCTCTGGTAAACGTTTACATAACGAACTGGAAAGATCCACCATGTTCTAGCTGGGTAAATCCACTATTTCAATGGCCATTTTCAATAGCTATTTTGACATAGCTAGAGGGTACTGTAATTCTTTTATTTCACATCCTTTCCAAGGATGATCGTTAGTATTTAAGCTCATCTCGAAAGGAATTCGGAGCCTTTAAAGGCTCCGAGAGAGGCCTCCGGGAAGGCATCCGGGAGAGCGTTCCAATAACTTCTGACAGTTGCAACTACTTGTGAAAGGCATACAGAATCTAGATAGATGATATGATAATTCGACATATATAAATCATAAACATACTTGCACGCCCGCCGTCCAGCTAAATCAGTTTGAACGAAACCTGTTCTGGCATTAACCCGAGATTCCCGTTTTTCATATAGTTTTTTTTAGGCATTCCAATGCGTAGCAGTCGACTTCATCACAGCGAAGCTGCGATGGAGCCGTCTCACTGAAAAGTCTCAGATTCTTCAGCAAAGTCGCGATCTAAGACACCGTGAAAGATACACATAAAACACAGAGACAAAAAGATAGACCCGAACCTCTCCAAACAAAAATCCAATAACTGTATCTATGACCAACTCTGTAGTCTTGGGGATCTGAACTGGAATCTGAACTGTTCTGAAGCCATGAACATTTTAGTAGTCGCAGACTCACCGTTTCGTCGGCGCAGATGACATCTGAGCAGGTTCCAGGCCTGGCCGCCGCGATGAAAAACATGGCCCCAGCCTTGGCGATTTTCAGGCCTTGGGATCCGCAAGAAATAAATTGGCCGACATGGAAGAAATTCAGGTGCTAAACTGCTAAACCAACTCATAAACCTCCAGTTTTGGCGGGGTTATAGGTTTATACCACCCATTTATAGTGAATTTAAGGGAATGGTTTGTTTCAACGGGTGCACCTTGAAGGACACCATTGCAGCCCTGGAACTGGGGGTTTCCGGTTAAGATTTCCCCAGGTTTTTCCCCCAAAAAAATGTTGGCGAAATCCTCATGGTTGATGATTAGAACCAAAATGTTGTTGGTAAAATCGCCGTTTCTGTTGGTTAAATCACAATTTTTGTGGGTTAAATCAAATCGGGGTTTGTTGGTTGAATCATAGTTGCTGAGTTTCGTTAAATCAATGTGTTTGTGACCTAAATCACCCGTTCTTGATGTTTGAATCAATAATTACAACTAATATAAAGTTAGATCACACTTTTTCATGGTCCAATCCCCCATTTTGGCGGAGGAACATCCCCACTGTTTTTTTGGGGGGTTCGATCCCCAGGAACTACGACAGCGCCAACAGCACAGAGGACTACGTGCACCGCATCGGGCGCACGGGCCGTGCGGGGCAGAAAGGAAGGAGTTTGACCTTCCTGACGCGGTCAGGCCTGAGACCGAGGGGAAATGACTGGCTACAAGTGAGGTATTAAAGATAGCATAGATAGCCTGTTTTCCCATTTCATTCATTATACTATAGTTGGTTGAAAACGGTGTCCTGATCCTATGGGTTATCATAATCCCTGGTCAATTAGGTAGTATATGTATGTATAAGTATATGTATTTGTGGGTCTGTCTGAAAAGAGTGTTTTTTTTGCACCATAATTCATTGGCGTATCATCATTTTTCCCACACAAATATAGCCATTTGGGGGGTATACACATTTTAAGAACAACTTAGGTTTGCTGAGTCTGCGATTTCCTATTTCCCAGTGGTTAATCCAGCATGACTGGCGAATTGTTTTTTTTTTTTGGGGGGGCCCTGAAGCCAATCCAAGACAAGTCAATACTTGGAGGATCATCCCAATTAGCAAATGGTTAATAAGTCGAGTTATAACTTATAACTTATAACCCAGTTATGCATGGGATGATCCAGTTAGGGGACTTAGTACGCAGGTTAAACCCAAGAATAAACCATTCCGAATCAAGGTTTCTTATTGGGCATTCCCCAAATAAGACACCCATACATACCCAGACAATGTCATACACTTGTCACATGCGGATGCACGAAAACATTGCCTGTTTCAGGATTTAGGGTTTCAGGGTTTTAGGGTTTAGGATGGTTTAGGGTTTCAGGCTTTGAGGGTTTGAGTTGGTTTGAGTTGTTATTTTAGTTTTCGAAAGTTACCCTTTGGTAAACGTTTACATAGCTATTGACAATTGCCATAGTTAAATATATAGTTGTTTTTTTCATGTTTTTTCCATTAATAGCATGGTGGATCTTTCCAGTTCGTTATGTTAAATTTCCAGGGATAAACAACATGGTAAACGTTTACATAACTATGGAAAGATCCACCATTTTTCATGGGAAAATTCACGAACTAAATGGTGGATCTTTCCAGTTCGTTATGTTAGTTTACCAGAGGGTAAACAACATTAAACAATGCTAGCCTCGGGGTCCAGGTGAAGATGCCTTCAAGGCGGTTGGCATGGCCGCCGTGATGGAGAAAGCTGGATGCCCCATCCCTGCGGAGATGCAGCAACTGGTGGAACGTGCCCTGGATTTCTATCACTGGGTCTGGAGTTCTCCCAATTTTTGGGGTGAAACGGTGAAACATGGAAACATGGTGAAACTAGCAGTTTGCCTCTTTCAACTTCATAGTTTAACCATGGAAGATGATCCATTTAAGCAACGTTTAAGGAGTAAACTTGTAGATGATTTGGGATTTAGCTAAAAAGACATGGCCGTTTTCCATGACTATGTTAGATTACCGGAGGCTAATGGTGAGTAAAACAGTAGTGGCCTCGTTTTCCAGTGTCTAGAATGTGTGTGTGTGTGGAGAAAGCATAAGAAACCCCATGGTGGGGGAAGTCATGGCATTGCCGCAAGTTTGAGGTTTTGTTTGCAGATCAATTCCCACTACTAAGCTCAAATTTGAAGCTGGAAACCTAAATTTTTAAATAAATATCGCTATCCTAATCACATAGTGTCAAGTTTGCCAGTTTTGATTTTCAGTCTTGTTACTTAATTCATGGAGTCGATCTCAATTGGCTCCATTGACTTCGTGCCACCTGTGTCAATATCAAATGTAAATCTCTTGAGTTGAAGCTGTGTGAGCCATGCAAGGTGTTTGGTGGGGCAGGTGGAAGGTGATTAATGATTAGCTTGATTAGCAAACATTATAGATTCGGAATTGATGGCCCTTGGACCTTTGAATTTGAAGCGCCGAATTGAACTAGTGGTTTCTCAAACAACCAGTTTATACGATTTTACACGTTTGTATGGCCCCATGGTTGCCTGAAAGAAATCATTTGTAAAATACACTGCAGATTTCTGTTGGTTTGTGCTGTGTCCAGCGTGGTGTATTTGCAGTATAGGAAATCAATGTTAGAGACATTCCACACCCCCTATTTCTGAGCAAACCGCAAGCCGTCCGGCATCGTTTTGACCAGCAACCCCAGTGAGGGTACCAGGAGGATTGCGCAGAAGACACCTGCATTTGCCGTGATGCAACCCTATCCCAGATTTGGCTGAAGCGAAAATCTGCAGGAAACACTCACATTTCGCAAAAACAATAAGTTTCAAACATAAATGGCCCATAATGGCCCCATACTACACTGTAAACTAATACCCATCAACTCAAACCCCACTCTTATTGGTATCATGTAAGATCCATGTTGTTGATGATTGTTTGTAAAATTCATCCATGTTTGATGATAAAAAATCCATAAAATTCCCTCAAACCCAATCATTGACTCGAGGTATCCAAAGGAGACAGGAACAAGCAAAGTTGCGGGACCAGAAATGGGACGATTTGCCCAAGGTGCTGATGGTGCCTCGGTGGGGACCATGAAACCTGGTAACGTCTACTGTAACAAGTGAACTTCCCTGTGATGAAAGGAAGAATACCGTACAGGTGTATTTTTTTTTTTGGGGGGGGGTGTTGGGAAACCAACACCCCGACGCTTGTGCATATCATGAATTTATATGATATTGGCAATGTGGCTCCAAGCATGATCTTGACGTTCGCAGTAGTGCTGGATTTCATCGCCCCCAGCGGTGGTTGATAGTTGGGACTCCGGGACTTCCAGTTTTTCCAGTCATAATTCTCTAAAGATTATGAATGATTAAGAGCCACAGTATGCCATGAGTATGCCATGAGCGCATTTTTTGAGCCGCTGAATGAATTTCAACCCCTTCCATTCATCCATTCATAGAATTGGATGATGGGAAAATTTACAGGAAACCCCTATATTTGATGGTAAAAACCATGGTTTCCTGTAGATTTTCCCGAAAAAACCCATCCATTCATCCACCATGGGGATCTCATCCCCAGGTGGCTGAGAAGCCCAGCGTAGCCAAGTTCGTGGCGGAGTCGCTCTGCGGCAACGGACGCCTTGGCACCCGCAAGGGCCAGAGCCGCGCAGTGCAGGTCTTTGAGTTCGTGGGCTGGTTCCCGCCCGCGCAGCAGACGCCTGACCATGCCTGACCGAAGTGGGCCTGGCCGGAGAGGTGTCCATCAAGTGGGGAGTTGACTATTACTATTATTTTATATTGCTATTATTTTATATTACTATATTATTATTATTATCATTATTATTATTATATTATTATATTATTATTATTATTTTTTTTTTATTTCTATTTTATAAAACTATTGATTATTATTTTTTACTACTATTTATATAATAGCAAAAACTAGCACAAGACTGTGTGTCGACCTAAGAACATGTATGAACATATCATACAATTTGGGAAACCTTCGACCAATTGCAAGTCCTGGGTGAACTGACCCATACATCGGTGCAGCTGGGGCGCTTGGGAGACAACAGAGAGATCTTCACCAAAGATGATGGGGAGAGATTGGTTCAGGTTTGCCATCAATCAGCAATTCATCAAACAATAATTCAATACCCGTCTTCAAGGACGAAGACAATTTATTGTAGCTCTGGCAGAATATCCTGAGATCCTCAACGTGGGCACTTCATGGCTGAGGAAGTGCCGCATCCTGCAGATGCTTGGTGGCATCATGCCAAGTTGAAAGCCTCTGCAAAGCAACTGTGGCAATGGAAAATGACCTAAAATGGAGGAGAGTGGAGGTTTTATTGGGACAATGACAATGATCTATAAATGGGGAAATTTCCCATTGCCATGTTTGATCACCAGATGGTATTTTTCATGGATTTTATCATAGTTTGATGATGTTCCTCACTTTAGCTCATTGGATTTCACGGAAAGCGTTTTCCCCACCCCAAACAAAACAGGGGTAACAAGGTCTGCCTGGGTCTGGGGCCAAGAAAAACCTGGTGCTGATATTGCCATTTACATTGAGCTTCACTCTGCAGGCCAATGTGGATGTGACCTCCAATTTTCCAAAAGGAACACTCTCCCAAAAACTGAAGTTGAGGATTGGATTTCCCGATTTCGGGTGAGGGGCCTCTGCTATCTTCTATGCCACTAAACCATACTAAACCCTCAAAGGAACGGCACTCTCCACCGATGTGTGTCAGCACCATGCCTAGTTCAGGGAGATCAACAGCGGGGAAGCCCCTATGGGTCCAAATTTAGGACAGCTTGGGACTCACTAAAATGTTCCTCGCAATTTTAGATTACATGATTTTATTACACCATATTACACCTATATACGTGCATATAATATTCGAATATGTTGCTGTACCAGGTACACCCAGTTTAATTTTGTCCCATTGGCAAACTTGACCCATCCCCAGTGAACCAACAGCTGTGGGATGCTAAGGACGTCAACCATTGGACACATCTTCGGGCTGGACTTCGAGAATGGACGGCTGCAACCCGCTGATCTGCACCTTGGATGAAGATGATGAAGAGGGTGGTAGTGAGGATCTGAGACTATGAAGGAAACCTGGGGGCTACACAACATTACATAACAGGCGCCCGAATGTGCCAAGAACATGTCGATGTGGAGTTCCCACTGCCAGCCACAGGTTTGTCAATGGTTAAAGCTAGTCCAGCCGCATGGGTGGCTGTCCCATATATCTTCGGGTGATGGGAAGAATCACAGCAACTCATGCTTGGTGTAGTGGGGATGATATCCCCTCCTGGTCAAGATTCTCAGCCCTCGGCATGTAGATGGATGGTTTTTTCTACTCAAAATGACCACTATTCTGGACCCATTGGTGCTCCACTTGCTTCGAGATCAACGGGTAAAACCCAAGTTCTGCTTGTTGGGACACCCAGGTTCTACAGCAATGTGAAGAAAACGGTGGAGGCCAGTGTCGCGAAGAACCGGATTGTGGAACCTTGCCGGAAAGTGGGAGTGACCCGATTCGAGGACAAAAGGGCAAAGCCTTGTGAGGTCGATGAGTTGAAACAAAAAACCATCAAAAAGCCAGATGGGTTGAACCGGTTGAACCTTATTATTATTATTATTTTTGTTTTCCTCTCTGTGATGTACGACATAATTATGTCAAAGGCCCAAAAACCAGCGTGCCACAGTGTGCCACAGCTTTCCAGCTCACCTGGATGGCCGATCGAGGAACATCTCCAAGACTTGGGAAAACAGGCGGAATACCTGGCTCTATGGCTGGATTGTGACCGCCACTTGAGCTGTTTGAGCAGGGTTTGGGCAGGCTTTGGGCATCCGCAAACTTCGCATGGTGCTTCAAAAGTGCTGAGGTTAATGGACCTGTATGATCCTTTATGTAGTCATTGTGGTCTCTGGATTTCTCTGGTCATTTCGGATGGCGATGAACATTCCATCATTCATGATGCATCAGTTGAAGATGGCCATTCCATCCATCATTTATAGATCACTCCATATAGATGATTCTCTATTTATGCCATGTTGCATCACTGACATCCTGGAGCAAGCTAGCCCTATCCATTGGTTAAGGTTTAGTCCCTGGAGAGGAGATGGATACGGAACAGGTATGGATGATTATGACGGGATATATATAATTAATGTGATTCTGACCAACTAAATATAAATAGTGGCCAATGGCCATTAACTTAACTTAGAGTATCCTTAACTTTATCATGGCTATTGGCCTGAATTTTCATGATGACTCGGGATGATTTTGACGCTAGGTAACAGTAAGGATGAGCGATGACTTGGCAGTTTTACACCTGAGCCAGCTGACTCTGTTTCAGGCTTCATCCTTATATTTCCGCATGTTTGGAGGGTTTATGATGGCCAAATGGCACAACGATATAGCAGCACCAGGTCATGACTGAGCCTAGGTGAGGGTGAGAACATTTGCTACGAGGTGAGGGGGATGACTGGGCTGTGCTGATCTTGGAGGTGTCCAAGTCGTTGCAATTCAGTACTGACCATGTCAGTATTGAAAGCCATGGTGTTTAAAATGGATCCCCCATTTAAAGATATTTTAAGAACCCCCCTATATTTATCTATATTTCATGTTTGACATGAGTTGGCTTGGCACGGTGGGAAGCCCAAGATCCCAAGATCAGCTTCCCACAGTGATAGGATTGCAGCGGCAACGTTCATCGAATCATCGCTTACCTAAGAAAAATGCCGCCGAATCATGGGCAAAAAACTCGGAAATGTGTAGCAATAAAAATCCAGTATTCTTTTGAAAAGAACTTAATTAATAACTTGATTATACTTGATTAATGTCAACCCCGGATTAATAAACCATGGTTTATTAATTAGGGGGGTACTCCCCAAATAGTCATTTCATCTGATACTTTTTTATGGTATCCCCCCAATTAAACAACCGTAAACGGGGTTTATTAATCCAGGGTTGACATTATATGAGAAACATCATTTCATAGAATTGGATGATGGGAAAATTTACAGGAAAACCCTATATTTGATGGTAAAAACCATGGTTTCCTGTAGATTTTCCCTTTAACCCCTCCATTGATCATTTCAAACGTTGGGTGCTTCCCCATGATTTTCCCACCGTTGCAGGTGATGTCGCTGTGCGGCTCCATCCCCGAAGAGAACGTCTACCGCGCGCATTTCTCGGCCCTCACGGTGCCAGAGATCAAGAGACTTGACGAACGACGCAGCCGGGGTGGGCCAATGGTGGGCTGAAGGTGGGAAAGGCCAGTTGTTTGGTTCATGGTAAAGAAACGTGGTAAACATAATATGTAATCCTATATAATATAATAGTAATATAAATATATATATATACACATACACACACATATATATATATATACATATAAAATATAATTCCTAAATATAATTAAGAACATGTAGAAACTTTGTCGAAACACGCAAAGCACATTAAAGACGGCGCAGGTGTTTCCTTGCGGATCTCCCCGAGAAATTGACGATTGTGACATGCTGCGACAAGCAGATTGACATTGTGTAGACAATTGTGGTCACATAGTCAAAAATCAATGGGATATTCCCTTACATAGGCCTTATATAGGCCTTATATATGCTAGGTACCTCCAATTTAGGTTCCTGAAATGGCCATTGAAAAAAGAAAAGGTAAATGTACTCCAAATTATGTAAGTTGATGTAGGGCATGGATGGATACTGATACAATGGTATACAATGGTTGACTATGATGGATATAGAGAGATGCCAAGGGAGTTCAGCTTATAGGTGAGTGTTTTTTTGAGGGGTTGGGGGGCGAAGAAAGTCAAACGGTATGACCGAAGTTATTTCAATGCACCATGCTGTGCAAGTGAGGGGATCATGGCAAGAATCTGTAGAAGTTTGGCTGGAAAGGCGGCCGCAGCGCGCCATGATCACACCAAGAGAATGGGCAGCTCACTTAAATTATTCCAGGAAACGGTTCAAATATACAACTGTTTGGTGTTGTTTTCCGCCGTTACCTGTCCGTGCTGACTGACTTTCTTTGTATTTCTTGCGATGGTTTGAAGCCGCAAAACAGGCTTAAAATCTTAAAGTCCTTAATTATTTCTGGCCTTTCCATGCCTTTCCAACATTGCATCATATTGAAGTCATTTTGCACCAAGAAGAGTCAGTCCATGGATTGGTTTAAGGGAAAAACCTTACAGGAAACAGCCATCTATTTCTTGGGAAAATCGATGGTTTCCGGTAGGTTTTCCTGTAGGTTTTCCTGTAGGTTTTCCCTTACCCTCTGGTAAACGTTTACATAACTATGGAAAGATCCACCATTTTTCATGGGAAAATCCACTATAAATGGTCATTTTCCACAGCTATGTAAACGTTTACCAGAGGGTAAACCAATGGGAATCTCAGGATCCTAAATTGAAGGTACTGTACCATATAAGGCAATATTTTCTGGGGATATCCCCTTACATAGGCCTTACATAGGCCTTATATAGGCTTTATATATGCTAGGTACCTCCAATTTAGGTTCCTGAAATGGCCATTGAGTAAACCAATCCATTGAGTCAGTCATTCCATATCTTTCATCCCAGGACGGCCTTCAGCAACCTGGGACGACCTGATAAGCACCTGGCCATGGCGGTGGATGCGCGACAGGAGCTGGACCTGTGCCTGGGCTCGAAGGACGAGAAATTTTCTGATCAGTTTGCCATATCAAGCCATAACACACACACATATATATGCATATATATATATATGCATATATATATACATATCATATATATATATATAAATATCACAACACACATATATGTATATATGCCATATATATATTATATAACTAAGACATATACGGACATATTTCACGTATAACTATCTACATAACTTAGGATCATTATAATTTCAATTCAGATAATTTAGGAGATATTATACCGGTATCTTAAGTATAATTCTAACCAGAGATGATATATGATGATATCAATTTTCTATAGCAACTCTGGTCACCTCCATTGTTCCGAGGAAGATCGGTGTGGCCTTCACGCGGCTCATGACACGGACCTTCCTGACACTCGGCAGGTTTCTGTAGCATCCGGGAAGGGGTTGGTACAACCTTGGGATTTCATGGAGTATGAATGATTAGTGGGTTTAATATGGTTTAATATGGTTTAATATGGTTTAATACGGTTTAATATGGTTTAATATGGTTTAATGCAGATCTATAATGGGATTTAAATGGATTCAATACCAATGTGCCAATGGAGAAGTTGATGGGCGTGAATACAGTATTAATGGAGATTTGCTGAGGTATGAACGGATATTTAATTTGATAGTAATGGAGATTTAGTGGGTTTAAAGGACGAATACGTAGAAGGATCAGTAGTTTCATGATGAATAATGGCAATTTAATAGATATTTAACCTTAAGTTATATGATATATGGGGATAGAATTGGCAAACAAATCCTCCAGTAATTTCACGGCTTGCTCACTGGAAGCCTTGGCCCACTGATAGAATTGGAAGCCTTGGCCCACTGATAGATGTAAATTAATTTACCCACTGCAAATCGTGATACATTGGCAATGTCAAATTGAGGGTGGAAACCTGGAATCATTTGCAATCCCGAAAAAACTGGATGGAATCATTGGCATAAGTTTCAATTAAGGGAAACACATGTTCCAGTCCGATTCTGTTTCAAGATGTGTTTTTTTTCTCGGAGAGTGGTTCGCACATGGTTTTCTATCGTTAGGGGAGTCGGTCATGGCTGCTGTCCTTTTGCTCATGGCGGGGATGGGCCAGGTGCAGATGGCGGACAGGAACGAGGGTCTTTCTGAATCATAATGCGTTCATCATCATTGCAAACAATGCGTTTGTCGCGTAGGTGTGGTGGTATTTCCATAAGTCTATAATAAGCACACATCAGATATACATCAGATATCAACTAGCTCGAATAGACTTCCTGCAAACTGTCCTCCATCATTTTGCATCTACGGCCCATTAAACCATATTAAACTTCAACACTTCATTATTTCAACTGATATTGTTAACCATATTTGGAAACTGAATATATGGTATCACACTGTCATGATATGTCAAGACGGTGGCCCACTGGTGGCCCACGCCCAGGAACTATGCCAAGGAGAAGTTCCGAGTTTGGGACCAGTTCCTGGTCGGAGCTATTCCCCCGATGGCTAGTGGATCCCAGGATGAAGCCGACAAAAGACATCACAACGTTCGTCTTTGTGCGTCTTCAGCATCCTACTTCGAAGCTGCCATTCTCAGAAGAAATCACTAGAATTAGACATTTTGAGGTAAGAAAAAGCTCTGATTCCGGTTGGCCATTTGCTAATTTATATGAGTTAGTTTGAAGTTTGAATATGTTTGAACTACATAAACCGCCTCAGCTTGCGATTTCTGATGATTTTTGGCCATCCAACTTTGGGAGTTTGATGGCCATTCTGCCCCAGCTCAGGACGGTCTTGAGCTACGGCCCTTGCCAGACGCCTACCTTGTGGTTTTGCGTGGAACGGCACAAGGACCGGGCCAGATGGCCCCAGTAAGGGACCCGAAATATCCCAAAATGAATAGATTATAGATCCAATATCGAACCACGGTTTTAGGCTTACGTTTTTTTTTTCCTCCCTCTCGTTTGGAATTGTTTTCCATTCCAAAGTTTGGAAGGATGGTAGGATATTTTTCTAGGGCATCAATTAAATTATATTGCCTCAAATGTCGGAAGCGACTGTGGCCGAGCTGCTCCAAGGAATTTTGACTAGGGCCATGTAAATTCAATTCTGAACGGCCAAGCAATCCCCTCCCCGTATCACAAAAAAATGCCCGTCCAGATGGATTTGTTCACAGGAATGTTACGTAACATAGGCGCGGTAAGTAGAGGGATGGGATCGTTCGAACGATACTCCATGATATACTCCAGCACGTCATGTGCAGATATACCCCCATAGATCTACTGCAGCATGTAGTTATATACTGGTTGGTTTGGAACATTTTTTATTTTTCCATATATTGGGAATAATCATTCGAACTGCCTAATAACTCATATTTTCCAGAGGGTTTGAAACCACCAGCCAGGATACCTCCATCATATATTGTAGCCACTTTTACGCGGGGTGGCGATCGTCAATCCCCAGGAGATTGAGCAGTTCACACGGCGAGAAGTTTTCACACCCTTGGTAACTGCCCGCCCGGCTGGCTTCGGCGGAATTCCAACCTGGCGATTGGAATACAATAGTCCCTATTGGCACAGTGGGATGGTAACCCCTATATAATGATATTAGTAAACTGGAAGTTATCAATCCTGATCTAACCTGAATGTATAACTTACATTAACTTACTGTATAACATTGTATAACTGTATAACCAATCTTGAACCGACATTAACAGACTATGGCCGCAAAAGCTTAGCAACGTATGTCATATTAATCATAAAATGGCAAGATGGCCGGTTTTTCCTATGGCCAGTTGGCTTCCATGATGGTAGCAGGCGGCCCGAGCTCACTTCCTCATCCATAGCCAGGTGAATATTGCAGACTACCCTGTAGAGCTCAGCTGGTCGGGGAACCTGCCTTCGTTTCCCTTAAACGAAGCCATGCCCATATGCTCCGTGTATGGAAAACATACCTACATAACTGGGTCATTTTGGTGGTAACTTGTGGTACATATTCCATATATCATATATGGTTTCCCTTGTTGTTTCCTTAATGTCTAGTGGTAAAATGATGCTTTCCCTTAAGCCATCTTGAAAATCTATCACCAAGGTCTTCCAGCAGTACCTTCGACGAGGCCAAAGCCGGGCAATTGGAGCAACAACTGCAGGTGGGGGCGAAAGGATTGATATTTGGTAGGTACATCCATGTTTTCTGGTTGAGATTTTCCTTGACACAGCTTCTAGTGAGAAAACGTCTTAAAGATCTTGGTCTGGATTTTGGAAGGCTGAAAAGCTTTCATGACCCACAGTTGTGGTTCTCTGGCTTTCAATTTTGGTTCGTTTCACCATCTACACAGAGGGATGAGGGACTTGGCCATCCCGCCAGGCAGCAGGCACGGTTCCTGGGCTCAAAATGCTTTGGGTCAGATTTTTGGGGCCCGGTTGGGTGGCTCGGGGAAAGCATATCAGTTTGGGATCCCTGGGGATTTCCGGAACATGACAATCTGGATACCTGGCTTGGTTGCTCTTGTTGGTGTCTTGAGAGGAGGGCTCCTCTCAGAAACCTGCAGGGTTGCTGGTTGCATCCATACATTGAACATCAAGGTCACGTATGGCCACATATGTGTGGCCCCTTTAAATACAATAAACGTGATTAAACGTGTATGTTTTCTTGCATTGTTGTGGCCTCTCTGAAACCCAGTCCCAGCATGTAAACTGCATCCTGCCATAACGGCTTTGGTTGGTGGTGAATATGATTGCACCCGGCAAAAAACACATCGATTGAAATGTAAGGCGACTTTCCATCATCCCTGCACTTATTTTTCAGTAGGATTCAAAACCACCCAAAAAGTGTTTTTGTTTTTTTTTTGGCAGGGGGGTTGGCAGTGATATGATATATATATATAGATATGCAAGGATTTTTTCAGTGAACAAACCCCAATTGGTTCATTTTTCAGCTTCTCTGTGGGTCTAAGGCGACTTTTTTGAGGATCGATTCCACAAGGACGGTTTTTCACAGAGCAGCCTCCAGGTTTCAGCGTGATCCAAATTGATCCAGTACTAAACCAGGACTTTCCATATTTATAATATAATATATATATATATACAAACCAGGGCTTTCCATATTTAATAATATAATAATATATATATATATATGTAGTATTGGGGTATATGATAAATGGCTTGCAAAATTCCTTGGCTATTGCAGTTGAAAGTGGGAGAGATTCCATCCGCAAGCCCTTGTTTACCAAGAGACATTCGCAGCCTAGAAGTCGGGGTGTGGGGGTGGAGGTAATGGTGGAGGAAAATGGTGGTAGTCCTTGGTAGAGGTTGATCAGCTCTTCTTGCGAGGGTGAGATGTATTCCTTGGCTGGAGTCGCCCAAGCCCACTGATACTTCCCTTTTGGCCCCGCAAAAGACGAGGTGTTCGATGGTGGTTCCTTTTGTAAAAAATCGGTCAAAAACCAAAAGGTGCTGATTCCATGTGACTTACCCTCTGATAAACTAACATAACTATGTAAAATCATCATTTTTAATATGTTCAATGGGTAAATCAACTATTTCTATGGCCATTTTCCAGTTTGCAAAGTGTCAGTCATTACCAGAGGCTACCCAGTTTTTTCAGTGCGAAAGCCTGCAGCAGCTGACACCAGGAAGCAGGCGAGACGCCCCGTAGGCCTCAACACGGTGCAGATGCTGAAAGCCTGCAGCAGTCGACTGGGGATGTCCCCGGCAGAGACCATGAGAGACTTCGCCGGAGATGGGTGGAACAACCCTGGGTTGTTCCAGCAACAACGTGGCTTATTTTCCGAGGAGAAATCCATGAGAAATCCATGAGAAATCCATGAGAAATCCTTAATCATTATTCATGATCTTTATTTGTACAAGCAAATGTAAGCAAATATAAGCAAATATATTAAATATTGAATGTTCATATGCCGAACCCCTTTGTTTGAGCATCTAGAAGCACATTGTTTGGACTTGGAACCAGGAGGATGTTGAGCCATCCAAGGAGTGGCTGAAGGCTTGTACTCCGCTGGCTACATCTCTTATCCGCGCACGGCGTCTCGGCGGGGCGAGGATGGCGCCGTACATGGGGAATGGATTTGGAGCAGCGAATGGGGAGTTGGACATACCCTCTGGTAAACTAACATAACTATGGAAAATGGTCATTTATAGTGGATTTTCCCATTAAAAATTGTGATTTTCTATAGCTATGTTAAATTACCAGAGGGTAACCTACCCCAAAGTAAATGATGCTATTTTTCTGATGGTGAATGCATCGAATGTCAACCCTGTTTGATTAGGCAACATTTCAGTATCAGATGAAGTCACTGTTGGGTAGGTGGGTGACATTATGGATTAAAAATTGATCACGCGCTATATTCAAAAGGTTGATAGTTTACTATGATCAGCCATTTTGGCTTATTTTGGCTTGTTGGGTGTTCAATTCTTGACCAACCCCCAATTTTTTTTCGCTATTGCAGCCCAAAACTGCCGATCGAATCTGAAGTCATGCGGTTGCTGCCGAGTGGATCACCAGGGATCACCGTTGACGCTGAGGAAACCACCAGGTATTCGCAGACCTTTGACCTGGCAGCAGCGCTGAGGGAGCAAGCTGCACACCCCATGTGGGGCACCTTGCTGTGGAAGGTTCTGGTGGTCAGATGCGGTTTCTGGGGAGAAGATTTTCAGATGATGAAGGGATACATAGATAGATTATATGGTGATACTATGAAAAACGATGCAGACAAAGGGACTTTCTATGGTTGTGTTGGTGTTTTGATTGGCAGAGGGTGAAGGTTGGGGCTAAATTTGGATATTTTGCAGGTTTCCTCCTCGTGGGGATGTGAGGACAAAGCGCGCTTGGAGTTGCTGATGTTTTGATGGACCAGCGTGCAAACTTCTGCTTCGAAGGGCTGATGTTGGGAGCAAGAATATTGCCAGGATCAATGCTGTCCGGTCAATGAACATGTCCATGTTCCTATTGTTCAAGCTGATGATCTCATGATTTTCCAATGCCAAGCGAAAGAGGCAGCCCCTGGAATTCGGCAAAACATCTCCAAACCAACGTGATGCCCCCCTACTTAGCCAAGTTGGTTTAACAAGTAGTTTAACCATATTTAACTAGGGTTTATAGTAGCTGCATGTCACGGTTTGATGTTTTTTTTTTTAAACCCAACAAACACAACTGAGAGACCACTGGGGCACCAGCCTGTGTCCTTTTGACCTTCCCAGGAAGAACGGTGCAAATGATCTTGTCCAACCGACAGCTGCGAGCACCGGCCTCGGGCACCGATAAAGGCGATCATCCGCCCATCACGCCAATCAGGGCTGCCCACAAGGCTGGGAATTGGTTGGTTGCGGATGCTAAAGGGGATGGGTAGGATTGGTTATGGGGGGGTGGATGACCAGATTTTTATTTATATTTATGCTATTTATTTTGAATACCATGCACTTGAGTAATGAATCTTGGCACTGGAGATATATTTTATTAGGTTGCACTCTTGCAGAGGATTCTGTTCATGATCTGAACATGGAGAGTTTGCATTGCCATTTTTGATGAATGAAAGGCCGTGAAACTGGTTGAAGATTCTGATGGTGATGGCTGGTGTAAGCTGAGAGCCTTCTGAAAATGCATTGGCAGGAGGAGTTCAACAAGGGCAAAGAATGGAAACTCTATGAATATGTTACCAGACACTTGGCCCAGTCCCTGGGTGATGGGAAGAATCAATGGATTACTAGGGATATATATTATATATATTAATACGTATATATATATATATGTATATATACCCTCCGGTAATTTAACCGAGCTATTGAACATGGCACATTTATAGTGGATTTACCCATTGATAGCATGGTGGATCTTTCCAGTTCGTTATGTAAACGTTTACCAGGCCGGGTATCCATATTTAATAAGGCTTTCCAGTGTGGGATGGATGAGCATTTTTTATATGATAATGACCAGCAGCATCAACCAATGAATCCCGTCGGAAGCTCGGAGATTCTCCTGTAAATTTTCCATTAAACATCATTAAACCATATTAACATATTAATTAACATCTATTAACCATTATTAAACCAATTTCTCGGGCTGAGATTCCTGAAATTGTCTTCTATGCCTTCTGATTCTCATTGATTTTTACAGTCTATCCGGTGATATTCGGTGATCCAAGGGCATTTCATCGCATCGCTGATGGAAGATGCAGCCTACGATGAGGTCAGTTATGTCCTTTGGCAGCCCCAAGTTGTTCACCCAGGAGCCTTTGCAACCCTTCTGACGTGAAAAACCCAATCATAGCCCACTTCGTTTTTTTTTTCAAGGAGTCTATTGCTATTAAGTATTAGTAATTAACTGCTAGACCATACTAATAGGATATTAGGTGACATATTGAACATTTGTCCCAAAAAATGCATGATATGGAATGGTACCCAAACTGGTCATTTAATGGTTTGCGAACTGGAATTTAGTTATTTCATAGCTGGGTCAAGCATCATTTTCATCGTCAATTTCTGCCATAGCTTCGCCATGTTTGGCTCGCCACTTGAGGTTTTTGACGTGGCTGGAGAGCAGTTTGCTGCTGGGCAGTCGTGCTTGGGGGTGACCGGAAGTGATGGAAGTGACAGTCGTGGAAACTCGCCCCTGAAAGAACTTTCAATAGGTAAATTATGGTAAATTCACGGGCATAAATGCTAATTCTACATGTGTATCTTATGTAATTACACACACACATATATATATATAATTATATATACACATATTCAAGTTAGATTTGTATGCATAAAAATCACTATATATACACATATGCCTTATCGAGATCGATAGATTTTCTCAGTTGGAGAAACATGTTTTCGGCGATGCGCCGAGGCCTACACCTATCACCATGTGGTGGAGCGCGGCTTCTTCTACGCCACGCCATGGAAACCCCGGGACCTGCGCCTCGCCGAGCTATGGAGGAATCATCAGTTGACCTGCAGATGTTACCCTCTGGTAATTTAACATAACTATGAAAAATCACCATTTTTAATGGGAAAATCCACTATAAATGGCAATTTTCGATAGCTATGTTAGTTTACCAGAGGTTACATGATGTTACAATGATGTTACATGTTTCCTCAGATGGAGAACTGTCTTTTTCAACTTTTTTTGGGATGATTTTCAACTTGCTATGGTATTACTATGGTATTCCTATGGTCGGAGGTTGATTCCATGTTTTTGGTCATCAAATCATGACGGACGTCGTGTAACTGCCGACGTCATGGAATCCGTGAATCCTCCAGAAAATTCGATCAATTCGAGCTGTGACTTCAATGCTGCAATGATTCAGTGTTTGATCATGGGAAAATCCATGGGAAAGTCTATGGGAAATTTGTTCGAATGGTTCACATGGCTCAGTCCTTAGTGGTTAGACATGGTTAGACCTTGGAAATGAAGCCTCAAACTTCATTTGACTCTGGAAGAATCAAAGGCATCTCCAGATGTCAAACCATCTCCATTGCATGCCTAAGGAAGCTTGAGGAGATTGACTGGGACATGCCGGAGATGGCACAAGGGCAGCAGTTTCTTGTTGATGGACCAAACCCGCGGGAAGATGAACTGAGGACAGCAGGATGTGCAATTCTTGCTGATGAATTGAGCCTGTTTCCCGAAAAAGCTTATCGAAATGTGCAAATATATAAATCAAACAACAGGAAAATACATGAACATTTCATTTTTTTATTCCATAATTCTTCCATATAACTATAGGTTCAACATGGTTCAACGATTTGAAGCCGGTCTTCGCGTCCCAACTTTTGGGCTTTCACCAGCTGGCAACGACCCAGGTTCAAAGTGGATGAGGTGACCCTAACGCGCGATACGACGAAACCACCGGACTATCTGAAGCTTGGCCCATGGGGTAATTTTTTTCGAGACCAGGAGTTCGGGAATGATTCAAATCATCCAAGTTTGAGCGAAACATCATTTTGAGGCGTCACCAAGTACATAAACAAAAACATGTCCAGACTTTACACCTTTTCAGTTTTCTCTGTATGGATTATATATAGACAATGATAGGTATGGCATGGTATGGCACTCAACATCTGAGATGTTTACTGATTTGTGGCCAACTCTTGGAGCTATTACAGTCACTCCAGATCTCAGCACCCTCCGGTAATCAAACATGGCCAGAAGATCCTCCATTTCTGGATATATATATATAACAGTCCATATTATTAAAACAATTTTGAACCTCCTATTTATAGAACAACTTTCCCATCTTTGGCATTAATTTCCTATGATTTTCCCATTCGAAGCTCCATTTCCTCGTGGAATTTTCCATGTTTTCCCATGAAAAAACCGCCGCAGCGGCGTTTCGAGGAAGGAAAGCGAGCTCGTAGCCCTGATGGACAAGAACGGCATCGGAACGGACGCCTCCATCCCGCAACACGTGCAGCGACCTGGCTGTCTTTGGTGGGATTCACCCAGTGCAACAAAGCTACCATTTGGATCCATTTGGGATGTTGACCCATTTATATCCGTGTATGGTGATATTGAGGGATGGTTGATCATTGGGTTTGCCACATTACTACTGGCAATTCTGGCATTGAACACCTGGATTAGTGGTTTGTATGGTTATTTGCTTCAAGATGCAATTACCGATGAAATGCACATCCCTCTCTCACTCTATGCATGCATACATAGAACATGCCGGTTGGTGGTTTGGAACATTTTTTATTTTTCCATATGTTGGGAATAGTACTGTAACACCAACCGGCTAATATTTTTCAGAGGGATTGAAACCACCAACCAGACATGACATACATTGAAAAACGACAGTATACTAAAGATGATATACCAGAATTTCAGCTTTAATACCACCAGCCATTATATTAAAGATGATATTATATTAAATATGCCATTATATTAAAGATGGTATGCCCACAATTAATTGTTCGTCACTAACTTTCAGCTTTTGCTGATCTCGGTCGACCTTTCTGGCGCGCCCCTAGGAATGTGGTGGACCGGCACTACGTCATGATCTGCGGACCTGGCGGTGATGGACAGAGGGGGGAGGCCGGCTATGGCTACGGGGTAAATCGACCGATTCATTGGAGGTACCCTCTGGTAATGACTAACATAGCTATTGAAAATTGCCATTTATAGTGAGTTTTCCCATAAAAAATGATGATTTTCCATAGTTGCGTTAGTTTACCAGAGGGTACCGATTCCATATATATGGCCCATTTTTGAGGCCTAAATTTCAGATATAGCCCCAACATATGGCCAGAAATATGGTACGTTGACGTAGCTCCATTTGTTGGATCCTGGAGATCTCCGATTGGGTAAACTAGCAGCTAGCTGTGGAAAAGCCATGGTTTCCGTGGGTGCTGATGGTGGGTTTCGCACACCTAATTTACAGGAAGGTAAGCAACAAAGATGGTGATTTGCTAAACTTTACAAGGATGAACATATGGAAAATGGATTGCCCTCCGGTAAAAGCCATGGCCCATTTAGTTCCATGATAGTAGATATGATGAAATTCCATGATGTATAAACTGTGTTTTTTCCATAACAACGTGTTAAATTCCCAGAGCTTAGGGCATTTAAGATCTCACGCGAGCTTTTTTTTGGCATTTCTTGCAGGGTATCCTCAAGATGTAGCAAGCCGGTGCAGTGCATATCATCATTAGATTGGCATTTTTCCATTTTTCAGGTAGATTCATGTGGGAATGTGGCCTTGGATGATTTCAGATGTCCATTCTTGTCATCCGACACTTGGAAACATCAACCATAGATCACAATACCATCAGTTTTGAGTTTCAACAACTAGTAACACTTTGACACTTAGCCAAAAACCCATAGGTATCGATGATTTGCTGAATGTTGATTTACCTATGAACAATAGTGATTTCCATAGTTATATGCCTTCAACCAGAGGCTATTCATTTGATAACGGGGAGAGGCGCAACGCTGCCGACAGCGACTTAGGTGATCTCCAAAGGCAGAGGAAAAGGTCGAAAAGGTGAGAAATCGATGGATGGGGGGCCCAAGTCACCATAGGTTTAGTAAGTCATGGTCCAATTTTCGATGATTTGGGGATATTTGGGGTTCTATTTATTTATATTTTAGGACACCCGAACTATTGAATTACTGTGAAAAAATAAATCAAATATTAGTCGAAGCAGTGGGGATTCGCTAGAAGCAACAGCATGAATCCCATGTCTAGGTGAGCATACTTTGCATAGCACCATTTGACAATTGGTGTGTTGCTGTAGCGCTATTTCACGGATGAATATGGATGAATCGAAGCTTTCCCCCTGCCGGATCCACCACATTGGTGTTACAACATCCATCATTGTCAGCACAAAAAAGCGTTCCAAGGCACAATGTGATACCCTCCGGTAATTTAACATAGCTATATGAAAATACCCATTTTTAATGGGAAAGTCAACTATAAATGGCAATTTTCCATAGTTATGTTAGTTTACCGGAGGGTAATTCACTAGATATTGATCTTTCGACAGTCATGGCCGCGAAATGCGAAGAAAATATGATCAATGTCGCCCTCATCACCGATTCAACTGGCATGTAGAATGCAAGCAAGCCAAACCTTGGTGGCACTTCAATGTTATACCAACATATATGACATGTACGGTGTTAAAGCATGATCCGCCCAACCCGGACGTTGCTCCACACTTACAACCGTCATGATCATGATCATCATGATCATCATGATCATCATGATCATCATGATCATCATGATCATCATGATCATCATGATCATCATGATCATCATCATGATCATGATCATGATCATGATCATCATCATCATCATCATCACATCACCTCATGATCATCATCACATTAAAATTCACCACCCCCTCTGAACAATATTTTGACTGGGGGTAACAACATCAACTTTATCTTCATGAACGATCAAAATTCGCCACCTCCTCTGAACAATATGTTGGTTGGGGTAAAACCATCAGTTTTATTTTCATGAGGGATCAAGATTCGCCACCCCCTATGAACAATGTGTTGGTTGGGGTAATGGCATGAATTTTCTCTTCATGAGGGATCACAATTCGCCTCCCCCTCTGACCATTATGTTGAATGGGGTAATAACCACAACTTTATCCTCATGAGGGATCAAAATCCGCCACCTCCTCTGCACAATATTTTAGTTGGGGTAATAACATCAACTTTATCTTCATGAGGGATCAAAATTCGCCACCCCCTCTGAACAACATGTTGGTTGGGGTAAAACATCAGCTTTATATTCATGAGGGAGCAAAGTTCGCCACACCCTCTGAACAATATGTTGGTTGGGGTGAGAACATCAATTATATCTTCACGAGGGATCAAAATTGCCACCCACTATGAACAATATGTTGGTTTCGGCAATAACATCAACTTTTCATGAGGGATCAAAATGCGCCACCCCCTCTGAACAATATGTTGGTTGGGGCAAAACGGCAAAACCATCAACTTTATCTTCATGCGAGATCTAAATTCGTCACCCCCACTGAACAGTATGTTGAATGAGGTAATGGCATCAACTTTATCTTCATGCGGGATCACAATTCGCCTCCCCCTCTGACCAATATTTTGAATGGGGTAATAACATGTAATAACCACAACTTTATCTTCGTGAGGGATCACAATCCGCCACCTCCTCTGCACAATATTTTGGTTGGGGTAATAACATCAACTTTATCTTCATGAGGGATCAAAACTTGCCACCCCCTCCCAACAATATCTTGAATGGGATGATAGCATCAACTTTATCTTCATGATGATGATGATGATGATGATGATGAACGTACCTTATTCTGATTGTGTTCGTGATTATGTTCATGATGATGATGATGATGATGATGAATGGTGTGCAATTCGACATTCCACTTTTGGCGAACTTCAAAAAATTGCAACCTTTCCACGATTTAGGCGCGGAACAACATCAGGGTTGCACCGAACATGTTAGAACCATAATGCTTATACGCACTTTAGGCTGAAGATTCACCACCAAAATCCGGGATGCTCTTAACGGCGCCAGGGAAGGGCAAAGGCAAGATGGTGAAAGGCGAAGATGGACGGCCAGCCTCGAGGTGGGCCGTGATCTGCCGGCCACGCGGCTGCCTTTTTGAGCAAAGAAACTAGGGTGGTTTTTCATGGAAAATTTTGGGAAATTGTGGGAATATTTGATATATCGGCAAACTGTACTGTTGGAGTTTGCATGGCTGCAGCACCGCTTGTACGGCACTGCTTTTGACCTGGCAGGTGCATGGCCTGTGTTCCTTGTTTGTTTCCCACTGTGTCCCATAGTGTTTTTTCCTCACTGCTTGAGTGAGAGCACCATCCCTGTCAATCCAATAGTGATTTGTGAAGCCAAGTGACAGGGTTTTACTTACCAAACATCAGGAAGTGAGATAATTGAAATCGTGAACTCCAACAGTTTGCTATGGAAATCCATGAGTTTCTGAATAGTCACTGGAGGGTTTACACAATTGGATTCAACCAACCCTATCCATGGCAATTGATGGTTCAACCAGCAAAAATCAGGGCATAAAAACCAACCATGATGATCCATAATGGGGATAGAACGGGATAGCCCCCCCCAAAGTGACTCCCCCAATTCGGAAAAGTTGCCCAGTAGAACTGTAGAAGAAACATCTACCCCAAAGCCCATTGAAAGGCGGCTGGGTAACCTTTGGTGAATTCTTCCAAGCGGTGCTTGGTGGACAGTGCACCGTTGGGACTTCATGGAGGAAGTTCGGTCATCAGAGTCATCACCATCCCAGCTGCGATAGCTCGGATGATAGAATCATATCCCCAGATATCCCCAGTGGATTACGGAGTATCCCCAGATGATAATCCATCATTACAATCCCCAGTCATGGGTCCCATTGTTGGATGATCTAACATTTACCAGATCCATGGTGCATTCACTAACATTTACCCTGCTATTCCGTCCTATAAATAATCGAAGGAAGTTTAGAAGTGAAACTTCCGACAATATGGACAGTTGAAAAGCAGAGGTGGGAAGAGTCAGAAGAGAAAAGATCAGAAGAGAGAAGATCAGAAGAGAAAGAGTCAGAAGAAAGAAGATGCAGATGCGCGAAAAGGTAGGAAAGTCGCGAAACACTGTGTTTTTTCCAATGATTTGTGGCTCCGGAGAGTCGAAAAGTAGGCTCGCTAAAGCGGCGGGTGCGGAGCCAGCTGGCCAGATGAGAGATGAAAATTTGCACGCCGTTGTGGCGCGAAGCACATTTCCAAGTCAAAATGTACAAAACACCTCAGCTCCGGACCACTTTTGGAAGTTGCAATGCCGAAAAAGTGCACGCCGTTGTGGCGCGAAGCACATTTCGAAGTCAAAGTGTACAAAACACACCAGGTTCGGACCACTTTTGGAAGTTGAGATGTCGAAAAAGTGCACGCCGTTGTGGCGCGAAGCACATTTCGAAGTCAAAATGCACAAAACACACCATGGTCGGACCACTTTTGGAAGTTGAGATGTCGAAAAAGTGCACGCCGTTGTGGCGCGAAGCACATTTTGAAGTCAAAATGTTAAAAACACACGGTCTCGGACCACTTTTGGAGGTTCGGATGTTGTCGAAAAAGTGCACGCCGTTGTGGCGCGAAGCACATTTCGAAGTCAAAAGCGTAAAAAACTGAGGGTTTTGAGCCTTTTTTGACGTTAAGATGTCGAAAAAGTAGACACTGATTAACTTAACTAACTTGACTAACTTAACTAACTTCACTAACTTAACTACCCTAACTTCGACGACAACAGCAACAGCAACAGCAACAGCAACACACAACAACAACACCACAACCACAACAACCCAACACACACTACCACACACAACACCAACCACCCTCTACTACAACTACAACTAACTACAACAACAACTACACTACACAACAACTACAACCACACAACAACTACAACTACACAACAACTACAACTACAAAACAACTACAGCTACAACTATATGACTGCAACTACACTACACTAATTACATTACACCACAACTACAACTCCACTACGCTACAACTACAACTACAGTTGTAGTACATCACACTACATCCAGCAGTTGTGGGTGAGGTGACCACTGCAACCATTGCAACCACTCCAGCAAACACAACTCCAACCACCTTTCGGTCAATCAGTGGATTCGCTCTGCCATCCGTGATTCACAACAACCAACGTCTCCTATAGGTTTCCTATTCTAAAACTTCCGCCATCGCCTTGCGCGGTACTACTGGTAAGAAATCCGCTGTAAAAGATAGGAAAACCATGGGAAAAACCCGTCCTGGACAATACCAATCCCCTGTAAACATACCATACACAGAGATGAGAGCATGTGTGGCATGCCATCCAAAATCCAGCCAGAAATGTTTAGCACTAAGAGGATATGTTTTGACCTTGCTACCCCTATCACATTCCTTGACATTGACAAAAGATAAATCAGATGTATAAACATGACACGCAGGAAGGCAATGTGGTACCCTGCGGTACTCAAACGTGGCATTGGATAATCACCAATTTTCAGGATGATTTTCCCATTAAAACCCCCATTTCGCCGGGATCTCCCGGCCAGCCAGCCAGGCATATGGTCCCAACGCCCATGGGTCTGAGTTTGCTGGCCGCTTTCGAGGAACTGGATCCACAGTCTTCTGGCGGCAGCAACCACCTGTGAAATATACTCGTACGACGATGATATGGGGATAGGGGCACCATTCCCGGATCATGGAACAAGGCCCATAAGAAAAAATGGCTTTGCGAATGCATGTAACCCCAGGCTAAATCACAAGCTGTAATTTGCCGTTTGTTTGGCAAAGTTTCGGAGGGTTGCCTGTTTCAGTTGTTACGTTGTTCTCCAGGGAGCAAATGTTTGGACACAGTTCACTGGATTTTGTAGCATTGAATGGCTTGATGATGAGCATTGTTTGATGTTCCAAAGTCTTGAAACTGCCAAGGCTATGCCGACCTCCTATCCGTGCGTTCATGGAGAAGCAGGCAGCGCCTCAATGTACTAAAGCATTAATTGAAAATGAACACCACATCATCTAGGTATACAGTTTTGATGTGTGAAAGGACCATCTCAAGCCAACCAGTCCCCTGTTGAACCTCAAAACAATTTTGGTAACGGCGGGCCGCGCCGTGAACATTTCCCTCTCGTGGCTCCTGACCTGCTCGCAGGTGGCACAGATTGCAGACGGGCTCTTGGAGAAATCTGAAGTTACGGCGCAGAATTTGGATTTGTGCCCTAGACGAACCTTTATCGCCGATGCCATGGAGAAGGAAGTGGTTTGAAGCCTACTGAATATACGTAATTATAATTATAGTGAAGTAAAGCCAATATTTGGGATAAGTGGGGAAAACACGATTGTTGGGTATACCTCGTTTAACTATATATTATATATAATAAATAAATATAAATAAAAAAATATATATATATATACATATATATATGTACTATATCTATTAAGTTTGAGCGGCTCAAATTGTTTGGACCCAGTCGGAGGGGGATGTTGGGAGATGTTGCCGGTGTTACTTTTAGATGTTTGAAGGTCATTTCAATGGTCTTGGAATCCCGGAGTGCCCATTCACCTGAAGAGTCGTCAAAAAGCCCGGCGGATGTCTTAAAAGATGGTGCTAAAAATCACGCTATACGATAGTCAGACCTTCTCAGTAAACTCACTGACTAAACAAAAAATGATGACATGTACTGAAATACTATGACTGGTTGGTGGTTTCACAAACATTTTCTATTTTCCATTTCATACATGGGATCATCCTTCCCATTGACGAACTCATATTTTTCAGAGGGGTTGAAACCACCAACCAGTATGAAGATCTATGAGCTACTCACATTATTATCTCATCGGATCTTGCGACCAGACCAGATATAAACCGGTGATATCCATGAGAGTCTTGGCATATCTTGGCATCTCTCACGTGTGGCCCACTGGTCACAGGTTTCATTCCAAGTTCACAAAGTTCAGTGCCGCTCGGCCAGTGATTTTTGATCGGAAGGGGGAGATCTGGGAGCTGAGGGCAATAGGAGGAACATCGCTCTGTCAAGAAATCCATCGCTTCTTCAATCCATCTGAAGGCAGCATCATGAAATGACAGCCATCGATTCACATCGATTCACATCGATTCACCAATATCAACCAACCAGAGTCAAATTACAGTTATCCAGTTATCATGTTAAATAGCCATTTCTTTCATCATTGGGATTGACGACCAAGCCGCCCGGCAGGAGAACATCAGTCGCCTCAACCGCTTCTTCATGCGGAAGGAGGACCTGCAGGGCCTGCAGGGCACAGGCGGGATGGGTTTAGCAAGGGCGGGATGGCTTCACTAATTACCATCTGGTTATGACTAACATAGCCATGGAAAGATCCACCATTTTATAGCTAGGTAAACCATCTATTTCGATTAGGGCTATTTTCAATAGCAATGTTAAATCACCAGAGGGTAATGCTCAATGGTCCTAAATATCCTAAGTCCCATCTTCATATCTTGCAGCATTCAGAATGTCCCAGATATGAAGCATGAGAAAACATGTGATCTGTGGAGTGTTTCATTCTAGCGGCAAGGGATTGGGGGTTTTGAGAAATATTATTGTAAGAAGTATATCATAGCATATCTATAGTGGGTATTCCTCAGCATGAAGCGCGGTATCGGCTCCAAGAATGGTGTTCCTTATTTTACAGCGGGAGCATGCTGCAGCAGCAGAGCATGTGGGTTGATTGATGTTTTTTCATTTCCTTGTGCATGCTTCCAAAGCCTGACAGGTCATTGAAATATATTGAAATCGACAGGTTACATCTCACAAGTCGCAAGTCACTGGAGTAATCTACGAAGAAATATGCTTAGCTGGAGCTCCAGCTATCCAATACTAATTGGATCTTCTTATGTAAACCAGGTGTGGAAGGCTGTTTGCAGCTGTCAATTCTCGCAATTTAGGTGCACCTTTGCCGGAGACCCAATATGGAATTGTCAATTTAAATGTCCATGTGTAGAGATTGTCCATTAAAGGCCGCCAGGGTAACATGAGACCCCGCGAAAGTTTTTATCTGAGTTCACGAAAGTAGTCTTTCTTGGGCAAAAAAATTAGCGAACGATTTTAGCATGAGCCCCGCGAAAGATAAACCTGGGGTGTGCGAAAGATTCGCGAAAAGATTCGCAAAAGTAACATGTTTCATTCGCGAAGAATGGCCGTTTGCAGATAAAGGAATTTAGATCAACTGCCAACTACATATGAGCTGATACCAGATACCAGCAGAAAATTTTGGAGCTTTTATCATGTGGTTTCAGTGGGTTTTTTTATGGTCCTCCCACGGGATGGTGGGCCCAGAGAGAGAGAGAGAGAGAGAACACCATGGCTTTCATGATCTAATTTTGGATTCCTAATGGGAGTAACCTTAACCTTAGAGTAACCCCCATAGAAATCCACATCTGAAAACATGGCATTGCTTCACTCGGCAGGCCAGAAACGTGAGTGGTCCGAATGGGAGGACCATTCGGCCAAGCGAATGAAGTTCTCCAAAGGCTCATGGCCAGGCCGAGTGAGACTGGCCGACAGACTAGCTGCATGGGTCCTACCTGGAATTGATGGGAATTCATAGAACTCCAGTGGATGGATGAAGGCTTTTCGGATTTTTCGGCATTGCTCACAGCTTTTTTTGGGGGGATTGTTTTGGCACCTGCAATGCTGCAACATGATAAACAGATGAATTTGATAGCGGCCTTACGCACATCACCAATCCCTAGCGTTGGCCACGAGGTGCTGGATTTGCCAAAGGATCCAAGGGTGGAAAAGATGAAAAAGGTGGAAAAGGAGCAAAAGGAGCAAAAGGAAAAGGAGGAAAAGGAGGAAAGAAAGGTTGAGGAGCCACTGTTTTGGTGGAAGTCAGCCGGGTGAAAGGTGGAATGGATGAAGATGAGGGGTATTGAACACCATTTCCCCTTAAACAGGTGTCTTAAACCCTTAGAATATCTTAGACTTGCCCGGTTTCCACGTTACTTACCCGGCAATCAAACGTGGCAAGCTGGACAATTCCCAAAAAAAAAAGATGATTTCCCCAGCTACGTTACCCTCCATTAGCTGGGGGGATCTTCCAGCCAGGACAGCTGGCGGCTGTTGTGCCGCGGTGACAAAGCTCACCATGCTGCAACGCAACCACTGCAACCGACAGCAACCGACAGCGGAGGAGCAAACGTTGTAAAGTGATCATGTCATGATCACTTTGCAGTCACTATCACGCTTTGATCATCTTTGATCCATTATCAGCTTCAACTTTAGGATACTTTAGGACCAAATGATTGTATGTATCTGAATAGGCTACAAGGCGGGGATGCTTCTTTGTACACTACTGTTGCCTCTCTTTTTCTCCCCCCAGATAAGATGTTCCAAGTATTTTCAACTTCTTTTTTGTGCCAAGCTCCCTTTCCTGATGCAGGGTGGCAGCTTCTAAGTCAAACTTGGCCAGGATTGGCTGCCCCAAACCATATATAGATCCTGAGACGCCGCGCGGTGCAACACGGTATATCTTAGAGTTGAATCAGAGAGGTCTTTTCTTTGCAGCGAGAAAAAAATGATGCCCAAGATTGCCTGAGTTCATTGAGATGTGCAGCTGATGCAATCTGCTGAGTTTCGTTGTCCACCGAGAAGTGCTGTGGAAAATGAGGTTCGGGGGTGATCTTCGCCTACGCGGTGGGAAAGTATTCGCCTCCCGCGAGTGGGGCAACACTATGGGCCAGTGGCGGTCGCAAGGTGAAGGTTTTGGTGGGTGGTTCTGTTGTGAACGCAGCGGAAGGCACATTGACAAAGGTCGAATAATATGAATAGATGTACTGATGTAGACGGATGATGATTTGTAGATGTCAGAAAAAAACATCCCGAACTTCGGAACAGCCCTCAATTTGTACCGTCAAGATGTGGTACAAGGACGCTTCAGGTATCAATTCACTGTCAACATCCTTCTGAAGCATTTATTTTTTGGTAACTTCACCTCCACAGACCCAAAAAAATATACGACTATCCCGACTATCAACTAAAACACGATGTTTATGGTTGCGATTTCAACCATCCCCAGTCATGGTAAGTTCATGGCATTTGGTGTTGTTGGAGCTAGCCCTGCCGCCGAGGTGGAGCAGTATATTTGGTTCCACCGCAGTCACAGGCATGGCCAGACATCCACGTGTATACGCTTCAGATATCAAGGGAAACCATGGGAATCCAATTGCCACAGTGATAGCTTGGCTTAGCCCGGGTGAGATGTCCATGATGTACTTGAGTTTGTCTAAAACTTTTATTAGGGGAAAAAACCAAAAATCCTATTGGCATACCATCATAAATAATAGTTAGTAATACCATTATTAATACTACATTATTTCATATAAGGGAAACCCGGAAAATCCCAATAAAATCTTCAATGGTTTATCAGCTTGTCATCATTTTACCCATTTTTCACAACATCTTTGAAGAACACGTTTGGATCCACCAAGTCCTCTCGGATTTCGGGGCAGGCACGTGCTCCGGAGCCGGTGGCCGGGATGCCCAGGTTGTTCTCTTCGGGGCTGCCGTCATGGTGACCCCTTCGGATCTCAGGTATCAGGCCCCCGCGTGGTGGACTACTGCAGCACTCTGGAGCTGGACGCCTCGCAGCGCCCGGCTGTTTAACGGAAGCAGCGGTCCCAAGTCATGGGGTTTCTATAGACATGTTGTGGGTTTGTCTGAAAATGTTGGGTAGATTCCCAATGAAATAGCCATAAAAAATAGGGATAATATGGGATAATGATCAGCAAAACCATTGGGTAAAAAGGGGTACACTATTTTCAGACACACCCTTGTAGGCCATGCCGGGCCATGTCCATGTAACCTCTAAAAAGGAGGTGTCTCCTCTCCGTGTCTCTTACTGATCTTACTGCAACCAGAATAAACATGAATAAAACAACTAGCAGTTTCAGGCACAAACAAGAAATACCCACAAGAAATCATGCCTTTGCATTGGATTTGTTTATTGTAGGTTCCATGCAGGCAGGTTACTATAGAAAGAATGGGATTGTAGCCACCGGGTTCCACTTTCAGACACCTTTCAGACGCCTTTCACCGGAAATATGTCATGTGGGTTTTGGATGACAATCATCCCAGTTACATCCAGTGGGTGATAACTCTATCAGTCTATGACATGACCAGGTGATGATTCCAAGACTTGGATGAAGGATGAAGGGAACATCTACAGGAAATCCCTAAATTTCATGAATTTAGGGGGTTCAACTCGGTTCAGCCGTAGATATTCCCTTAAACTCCTTAAACCATTCCATGGATGAGACACGCCAGGGCCTCCCGCTACACAGCGGGACAGCCGAACGTCTCCTGGCGCCTGAGTGGTGTCAACTGCTATCCCCCAGAGGCTGGGTAAGAATCGTTGAAGATTCGCCGCAACATCTACAGGGTGTATCAGGGTGTGGGGTTCCTTCTCCATCCTGATTATATAGTTGGAGTATGTTGGAGTATGGTTGAAGTTTGTTGAAGTAGTCGTACCTCAGCATCTAGAGACTGAATGAGGCCAAGAGATGTCTGGATTTTCGACGGAGATGGACGGAGGGTTTGTTGAGGGCTTATCTTTTTGTTGGGGATAGTTTTCCGCATTCCCCCGCTGGCAGCACTGATGCATCAGAGGAAAGTTATCAAAGGTTGGAACGCTCCATTCCTGGAGAAAATTTGCCAATGGAATATAATATATAAATATATAAATACTGCATATGAAATTCAATGATTTCTGTTGAAACCAGGGGTTTCAATCAACTGCAGGTTGACAATTAACTGCGGCAGCAATACCATGAACATCATGAACACCATGAATACCTGATAGTACATGCGAATACTAGAATAGCCCCATCATAGTGGATAGACATGATGCTATACACTCATACTGATAAGGATCATTACCAGTAACATGTTCAGAATGGCAATCTCATTATCATAGTAATTAAGTAGTGGACGCTCTTCAATATTATGCTTGAACGTAGGTAAATCAGGAAACCTTGTAAAACCATAGGGGTCTCACTAATTTGATGACGCACTTGACGGAAGCAATAAATTTTGACCGTGGCTCATATCATTATCATCACCGTTAACGTCACCTTCACCTGCACCACCAGGGCGCTGAGCCGGATGGCTACTGCAACACTACCTTGATGGAGCTGGCTTTGGAGGTGGCTGCGAATTGCCAAGAAGATTTGAGTTTTTCTGCAACCTCTTCTGATTGAACGGGCTGTATTGTTTGACTAAGAACTGTCATTTCTTAAACCAAGATAAATCAAGATGGTAAATATTTGGATAGCAGATGGATGATGCTTTGGGTAAACCCAGGTCTAGGTCCTAAAAGGAATGGAACATGCGTGTTCGTGCTGGTGGTCTACATGTTCGCTTTCGAGGGCATTGTTTTGGGGATTTTGCTCCTTTATTGGGGTTTAATATTGTGATATAACTTGCGCTAGTCAAGAATGTATGGGTTCTTTTTTCGCACAAGTCAAAAAATGATGCCAAGGAATGGCATGACATGTCGGGAATGATCTCGGCCATGGCTCAACAACTAGTAGTTGAGCCTTCTGGCACGTTTGACATACCCTCCAGTAATTTAACATGGCTATTGAGAGTTTCACCATTTTCAACAGGCAAATCATCAGAGGGACATTTCCCATCGCCGTAGTTAAATTACTAGAGGGTAATAAGCAATGATCATTGCACATCATGGCTCCACAAAGTTAATGGACTTTTATTTTAGAGTGTGTTTCTTGATGTTCTGAGCTTCCCGTCCTTCCCGAACCTGATTTGAAGATGTTTGAGGGAGAAAAAAGCATCGCAAATCAGCAAAGCTTCCAATCTGGACGGCATCCCATCCAGATTTCCAACTGTTTATCTTACATAAATTGGGGTCCTATTTGAGATCACTTGGAACTATCCAACTATTTAGTTGCTACAATATAACATATATATTTAGTTGCTACAATATAACATATATATATTATTATATATGATATATAGTTACTATATTGAATACATCCATGTTACAATGATCTTAGTATTATAGTATACTAGATGTAACAACAACAAGCTTAGTTTTCATAGTTACCATTACAGTTATATACTGTTATGTATTATTATTGTTACACTATATTTACTATATATAACACACATATATACAATGTGAGGCCCCCCAGTTATAAGTTGGTTTATAAGCCCCAGTAACTATAGTTATAAGTACCATAAACCATAGTTATTGGATTTATAAGCCAACTTAGATATCTTGGGGGCCTCACATTGTACATATATTATGTTAGTATTGTTACTATATTTGCTTATCAATAATCATGGAATCCATGTTGGCCTCCAGGACGCCTCCAGCGCTCTGCTGCAGATGGAGGCCGCCGAGCGGCCCCCCGAGCTGCCAGAGTCACAGCAGGGAAGCTGGGGAACTGGGACGGTTTCTTTGGGGATGAAAATGCTGTACACACAAGAGATAGTGATAAAAACCATTAATGGTTGATAATGGTGGTATATATGGCACCAATATATGGTGATATATATGGTTGATATAATGGTGGTAATATTAATAATATGTATAATGCTTGATAATGGTTGGTGGTTTGGAACATTTTTTATATTCCCCAATAGTTGAGATGATGATCCAATCTGACTATATCATATTTTTCAGGGGGGTAGGTATACCACCAATTAGATATATATATATATATATCTGTGTAAATTACAACGACCTCACTGCGACCGAACCCTGAAATCATGGTTTTCTTAGGGAAATCATCCCCAAATGGCCGCAAGATTCAGGTTAGTGAAATATCCAGAATATATGTATATATATATATTAGATAGGGGTAGATAATGATTAGATAAGTAGATATGTAATATGATGATTAGATATATGATGATTCGATAAATTAGTATGATAATGATATGAGTAGTAAATAAGTGGATATGATGATTTGATGATATGTATACATATGTATACATCATTTAGATAAGTGGGTACATATTTGAAAATTATACATAATTATATAATCATAATAATTTGCATATATGCCAAAACTCTAATAAGATATATGGGTATGGGTCAATACCTACTAATACCATTATTAGTGGAATGAACATCCATTTACCAGCTATTTTGGGGTTCACTAGGTACCAGGGTTTTGACCCATCCCCATATGTATCCAGAATTTTGGGAGGGGAAAAGCATGGGAATGTTATCTTGCCATTCCAAGATCCCAGGCAGTCTGTGAATATTGAGGCAGTGGCCGGGACCCCAGGAGTCGGCGGAGCACTTGGATCCAGACAGATGGGAGCCAAAAGATCCAAAGATTATTGGATGCCTACTCAATGGCCCAATGGTATTCAATGCTTCTACAGTGCCCTTTACTAGTTAATCTATGTTAATCTAGTTATAAGTCAGTTGGAACTCCATTTGTGGAATGATACCCCCAGTTGTACCTCACCTCAGGTCACCAACCGATGGGGCGTCAGTGCCTCCTTGGTGGTGCAGGCGCCTCGGCATTCTAGTGGGGGGTTGTATATGTTCAAGCAATACAATGCAATTTTCTATATAGTTATATAAAACTGTATAATTTTATATATGGTCTGTTATAGTTAGTTATATATATATAAATATTATAAGAACATGATGAACTAGAATGCCCAGTTCACCTAGAAACCTCTGTCAATCGTTTTGGAAGGGGGTGCCTGACATTCGATGCGTAAAAAGATTTTGGGCCGCATCAGCGAAACTCCATTTGCTGCTTGTCGCCTGTGCCACCAGCAGGTGAACATCAGTCAAGTTCCCAAACCCACTGTTGACATTTCCACCAGTCCGCAAGGGGTGCTCAGACTGGGAACTGGGGTGGGCCTGAGCAGGGCCATTCATTCGACACAGCGTGTTGACCTTCACTTTTTGCAGTGTCAAGGGGCCATGTTCCAGGGTCGCTTTGATCATTCACGTGGCATGTCGTCTACATGATTTTGTTATATAATGTTATATATCCCATAGGATCCATGGTGCTGCAATATATGGTAACATAGATCCCATCAATATACCCCCTTTATGTTAGTATATATGCCAGCACCATGGATCCTATGGGTATATATATATACACATCTTGTTTCCGTGGCTCTTGTGCTTGTTTACGGTCCACATGTTGTCCAACGTTGCTGACCCTCAATACTAAAAGCCGGGGTTCCCCAACAAGTGTTCCCCCAAATGAAATCCCAAGAAATGGAGTCAATACTCAACATCAGGTTCAAGATTTAGATTGTGATGACCAGCATGAGTGGGATCACTATACTCGAAATGAAGTGGCAGAGATACATTCATGGCCCAAAATTGTTGCTTTTTCCTGGGGTCCTCCTTCTCACAGCAACCACAGCGAACAAATCCTGAAACTTAACATTCATATATTGCAATTGTTTATTGGCATCTCCTACTTTCAGACACATCCATCATGTTTCATAGCAAAAATACGGCCTCATTTTTGATTCATAGAACTGGATGATGGGAAAATTTACAGGAACCCCCTATATTTGATGGGAAAAAACAATGGTTTCTTGTAGATTTTCCCTTAAACCAATCCATTGATTGATGCTTCGTCACCCGATTTTCCCCCGCCTTCGCACTGGACGTTGGGCCTTTGAGGCCATCCCCCAACCCCTTCGCAGGGCTGGCGATGCGAGCCACTATCAAACAGCAGGGGAACCGATCTTTAAGCGGTGGAACGTGGGACGTGAGAGATGGGGAATATATATTATATATTATATAATTAGTGCGGAGGATTTTGGGTTGATGACTAGTGGGTATTGGAACATGGGTCCATAAATGGAGATTCGATTGGGAAAGTAAAGTGGGGAGATGGGAATACAACCACCCATTGATGATTTTCCACCAGGCCCATGTTTGACTACCAGAGGGTAAGGGTTTTTTTGGATGGTTTCATGTCCCAATCAATTTTTTTCGAGTTTGATTATCCATCGGCAAACGGAAGAAGATTTCTTCAAGGAGCATCAAGGAGCCATGAGCCATGGGAGCCATTTGGAGCTACTGAGAGTTTCTAAAAACCACATGATAGTATTACTGATAGTAATTCAACCATTGAACTCCTTCAAGAAACAGAAAAACTTGTTGTGAGTCACTGTGAGTCCGTTTATTTTAGCATCGTTTTAAGTTCATTGATTCTGGGGGCAATTCTGGTGGGTACCACAATCATTTTCAAATATGTTCAATGTTTCTTTTTCTAGTATGGACATATGCGAATGCGAGAAACGCTGGGGTTTCGCTACATGCCCCTGGTTTCTTTCATGTTTGGCAGTGCCACCGCTACCAAGTTGCGATGCGTGTGCTCACTTTTGTCTCAGCTGAGTCGTTTCGCTTCGGTAATGGACCCTCATATTTATAAACGGGATTGAGCTTTAAAATTCTTTCCCGCGTACTGCCACTGATGGACCCTGCCACATAGGGGTCGTAATCATCCCACTCAGTTCTTTAGCAATCCACCTAGTTTTGGGCAATAGTCCCGTCGACCCAGCTGGCTGGTATGTAGTTCCATGTAGCTATCCATCATTGTTGGAATCTTCACCAACCATGATATTTTGATATATTTTCTCCAAAGACCAGGGTTTTTCATAAATGTTCATCAGCAGGTTAAAGGGGTGGAACCTCTAAGAACACACCACTATAACCCACTGTTGGAAATGTCCCATGTAGAATTTGGTGGCATTTGGACATCACCTGAATCCACCTTTGACCCAGGTCCGGGTGCGTTCAGAGCCCCCTGCGCTTCTCCTGGCGTTTGATCTCCGTCTCCGCGTCATCTGCAGCGACCAACAACGCGAGTGGCGAGGTGGGGACGGCTGGGAGGCTGGGCATTGAAGAAACGGGTGGCCATTGATGGATGGATTGTATCCATTTGATGTCTCTATCATTCTTTATCTATATATTTATATATATATAATCTATATATAATTTATATTGGGTTCATTTCTTTATAAGCTCAGTTCAATTGCCTTCTTGGAATTAAGTGGGCTTACCAATTGATTGTCCCATTCAACAAGATCTTTGTGACCGGGGATCAACAGTTCAGCAAGTTGAGAAAAACTACTTATGCATAGGCTGTGGAGGTATTTCCCCTCCGCATCCTCCCAGTCCCCCTACAATGAGGTTCTGTTTGTGTCCCCGGGTAGATGGATCCCTTGGATCCAAGGGCCACATGTGCATCACTGGACACTTCAGATCCTCCAAGAGATGGAATTTCATAGCGAAACAAATCATGAAAAGCCATCAACCATCCATCTTCCATCATCCCAAAACAAATCCTATGGGTCCCGGGTCAAGGCATTTTTAAACCCCAATAATTAGATACTTAGTACTAACTTAGTACATGTTAATATGGGTATCCCGACAATTAGAAATTAGATGGATCATACTAAACATCACCAATTTATATAACCATCATTACCCATCCTTTTGTTGGGCTATTAGATGGCTTAGCCATGGATTAACCATCACCCCACTCCAGGCCTTGGAGGGGCGCGCCATGGAGACGTGGCAGAGGCGTGAATATTTTTGGATGGAAACGACATTTTGAAGATCCAAAATTGAGATTTGTCCATGATTTATCCATGAAACATGGGGATTTAACATGATTTAACCATGGACGAATTTACGTAGATTGCAACAATCCATGACAGATGGAGATTTTACACTTGAAGAAGTAAAATAGGTAAACCAAGCGTGGTCCTTTATGGGATATTTGATGGGGGATAGAATGGTCGCATGGGAAAACCATGGCCCTTTATCTCATTGAAACTCATTGAAGTATAGTTTCGGGATGGAAGCCACAGAGCTGTCAATGATGGAGACCTCACAAGGACCTTGCCATCATTCCCCAGCCCAGTTCCACTGGTGGCGGTCAGCTGGGAATCGGCTGGAACTCGCAACTGGGATGGCGTGCAAAAGGTGGTTCGGCGGGTTGTCTGAAGTGGTTACCCTCTGGTAATTTAACGTAGCTATTGAAAATGGCCATTTATAGTGGATTTTCCCATTGAAAATGGTGATTTTCCATAGCTATGTTAGTTTACCAGAGGGTATCTTAAATTGATGATCACCAAAGGTGAAAGTTTGAACATCGGTGATGATCTTCGTTGCCCCCTTTCTTGGAGACATATTGTGATGTCAATTTGGTTCTGATATCCGAGAATCTTAGACTAGCAAATGAGCATGAGTTTGGAGCACATGCGCGCCCCAAATCATTGGGTACTCGTAGCTGAAGTACTCTTCTTTGAAAGCCCTTTTCTTATATATGGGCTGATTTTTACAGAATTCTTTGGATTGGATATGCCAGGTGTTTATCAGCTCAATGTGCCAGTGCTTCTTTTACTGCTGTGACTTCCCGGGTGTGCTTCAAAAATGGGCTAACCTCTAAGGCAGCCCATTGAAACTGAGGCTTGGGGACTTGGGGTTCAGTTTCATCCCAATTAGGGGTCCAAATGGTGCTTGAGACGAGCTGGGCCCGGCAGTGCTGCTATCAGCCGGCCATAGCTGGCCCAAACCCAGGTCCAACTTGCTGTTTCCACCGCTGTCATTGGCCGTCCGGGATGCTCAGCGCTGACCTGGTGGTGAATTGCCTAGGAGCTTCAAAGTCAAATGTACTATATATTAATATAATATAATATATATATATATATATAATATGGTTACATAAAGCTTGGGAGTATCTTGGATAGCTGACTGTCAAATGTATTGCATGATTTTGGATTTCTAATGGCTAATAGCCTTTGGCACGGAATTCACTAAAAACAGCAAGGATACATAGGGAGACAAAGGATGACAAAGCCACGTAAGCGTGCGACAGCACATTGTATTCATTCCCTTCAGAAAAAAATCTACCACAACATCCACCATTTCATTTCGTCGAACCCCTTCCCACACTTTGGACAATTTGAAGTAAGGCCAACCACCAGCAACATCACTTGCAGCTACACATCAAGCACGTGAACATGAAGAACACAATGTGCTTCCCTCCAATTATGTTCCTATACACAACTATACAATATTATCCACACATTTGGTTCTGGAGACATTCACCCAACAGTAAAACTCAACCAACTCAGCAGTCACATGCAATCACCCCCAGCTCCCATGTCTTTGCAGCTCCCAGCCCCACGTCCATGGCGTCCATGGCGTCCATGGCGTCCATGGCGTCCATGGCACCTGCATCCCCATCCAGCGCGCCACGCGCGCGGCCCCCCGGGGGCCTCCTGGGGCGCCCGGTGGCGCGCCGGCGCCGTGGTGGCTGCGGTGCAGCACCTGGTGGCGCGCCGCGGCACACTGCCGGGGACGGAGATCCAGTCGAAGGCTCCGAAAGGCGAAACATATGAAGAGAGGTGGGAATGGATGGGGGATGGATGGGGGATGGATGGGGGATGGATGGGATCACACTGTTGATTTTTCGTAACGATTTTCCCTGATGAGTGATGATTAGTGTGACTTTTTGATGGGTTAGCCCGCGCACTTTAACTTTAATTTAATGGATGGTTTTTTCTGGGGCGCCCTTTTCACAGATGTCTTTTTAGAAGGTATGATCGATTCAACATCCGAGTTACCTTCCACTGGTGGCCCATCGTGGCCTTGTTCAGAGCTGGATGATCAAGAGGTTTTTATTTTCCATCGAGGTGGATAGGGCGCCAAGTACTTCGATTGTTTGTCTACTGTAATTATTGCAATACAGGCATATCATTTGTTGTCCATTTGTTGATGTTCCACTTGCCACAGCCTGGAAGGCTCAATCAGATGCTGGACGCTTTGGGTGCCAGACCCGCATGTCCACGAACAGGATCAACAAGCGGTTTGTTGGAGAAACTCCTGCTGCAAGCAGGGCTGTTGGATGGTACTTTTCATTACTTTTCTACACTTTTCTTTGAATCTTTGAACTGCTCCACTCTCATTGATTGTCATTACTTGGGAGATGTTATTCTTCATCCTTTCTGTTCCTATTTGGCCAGAGGGCCCCCACTTATCAGTGGGATGAGTTGATCGCCCAGGAAGGCCTTCTCGTGTTTGCGTGCTGGCGACGGGAAGCAAGCAGAAGAGCTTTTTGCATCTGCAGTGCTTGTAACCGCAGCTGCACCAAACGTGGATGCCATCTACGGTATGGGTGTCTTGAAACTGTGTCGGGGAAGTGTAAGCGCTGCTGGGAGGGTTATTTTTTATTATTTTTTGGTAATTAGCGCTTGCGGTTGTGGTTGTTGTGGTTATCGTGGTGGTTGTGGTTAGTTGTGTTTGTTGGTTGGGCACCTGGCACTTTTTTCGGACTTGTTGGTGTTTGCTAGACTAATTATTCAATCAAGTTTGTGCAATGTGTATCAATTTGTCCCGTTTGACCTTTCAAACCCATTTTTAGAAACAGATCCAGAATTTCTCAATTTGCAAGATACCACGGTTTTGACATCGTAGAATTGCTTACGTCTTCCCCACTGGAACCAATTCTCTTCCGCCATTTGGGTTGCCTGGCCAGGGGTGTTCCTGGAAGTCTCACACCGGCACACAGAGATGTTACCCTGCAGCAAAATATGTGGCTCGTTGAGATCTAACGTGAAAACCATTGGAAACGTGAAGGCCGTTGATGATGCAGCTGTGGAATAGCTCCAACCACAGCAATTGATGCAAGTGCTTTGGATTTCCCTCAGATCCATGATGCTACATGCACAATAGTTACAGACCACATTGCTCAAACATTCTTGACATCACCCAGCCCGTACTGTAATTCCCTGATATTCCCTGTAATTCCATGAGGGTCCTCTCTATGTTTCTAGGCCATCTCCCTGTTCCCCGGCCTCCAATTGGGTCTATGCGTGGCGAAATCCTTCAACTTTTTTCGGAATATTCCCCAAAAAGATCCAAACAAACTTACACAAATCATAAATCATTAATCAGAAACTCAGGTTTGAAAAGTCCGATAGCTTAACAGATCCTAGCCTTTATTGATTCATATCGAACCCTCCGCAGCTTTCCGCAGGTTGCAGTGGATGGACTTGGCCATTGAGCTGGACCCAAGGCACCTGGCAGCCTGGGAGGCTCGTTCCAGGTGTCAGGAGCACCACGGTCGCCTGGCGGAGGCTGCGGGGGCCTCACTGGACTCTGAAGAAGGAGAATCCCAAAATGGCCCAACATTTCAGGGTGAATTTAGTGAACTATGATAATTTGCCCAGATCATATTGAATAACTGGTTGGTTATAATTTTTATGATTATGATCTTTTCAGAATATTTGAGAATGATTTATGATTTATGATTATATCTGGATCTCATGTTGTGAAATCATTCCGGTAGACCACACGGCTCCATATATTAGTATGTGTTGGGTTTTTACTTCACTTTACTGGCAAAAAGGGTCAACACGCCTGGTAAGACTTCGGTGTTGAGGGTTGGAATCCTGAGTCCCTTTGTATAACTGTCTTCACCAAGTCGTACAGTTTTCTTTTCAATGGCTTTTCAATGGTTTTTCATGGTTTTTGATATTTGCTGTAAGTTAACTTATCCCCATTAGACTGAATGTCTCCACGAGTAGAGTGACAGAGTGGCTGAACCGTAACTTCACTGGCAATGACATGCAATAACCATTTCTGCCGGAACATCGCTAAATTTGGCCTTCAGGAGACATGTTTTTCTCCGAAAAGGGGTGAACAAAATTACTTCGTATGATCCCCACTGGTGCATATATATATATATATATATGTATATATGATATATATATATATTATATATATAGTTATATATATATATATGTATATGTGAATAATGTTCTGATACATTTTACTGGTGAGGGTGGGGACCATGCAGAAACCCTGGTACTGCTCCCTTGGAGGCGCTGGCGGGTTATCGCCACCTGAGCCGTCTGGATGGCCGCCTCACCCGGCGAAGGGATGGGCTCTTGGATCATCAGCAGGTTCCGTCCGGGTTCGAAGCCGGTTGGGCCCAATTTTGATCCAAAGATCTAGGGGAATCATAGGGAATCATGGGAAATCCAGGAAGAAAATCCCATAAAATCCCATAAATCCCATAAAATCCCATGGATTACTGGATGGTTAGTAGGGGGAACCCATGAATATACGGAATAATCCATGAATAATGCATGTCTAATCCATCTATCCTCCATTCATAATCCATTGATCTGGATGAATGACATAATAACTAGAACGACCTGACACTGGGACGTCATCGGAATGACGGGAATTGTAGCGGTGACTATCCCAAAATGGCCGAACTTTTCAGGTTGGTGGAATATTAAAGTTCCTGCAGAATGAAGTTGTTGCCACTTTTTCCGGTGCTTTTTAACCCTGAAGTTTCGTGAAGAAATATAATCCAGGTAGTTTCAAGATGGCGAAAGCCTAAAAGCGTGGACTTAAAATGAGGTTGAAAACATCGAGGTTTTAACTTGATTGAACTTGCACTCAAAGAATGTAATTGTAGAGGACTCGGAACTGGCTTGCTGCAAGCGCTGGACAGTGGAGCAGCATCCGCATGTGGAGGTTTACATCATTCCCATGGACGTTTGGAGCGAAAATGTGGCCGAAGACCTAACTGTTTCGGCCAGGCTGGGGTATGACGGTATGACCTTTTTGGATCAGTTTGGTTCCCACCATTTTTCAAAATGTTCAATTCATGATAGAAAATGCATGATTATAGCATCCACCAAGAAAGATAGAAAAGCACATCCTACTCAAGTACAATTGTTCTTCATGTTTTTTCTAGCCTTTGGTGGATTGATGAGTATATCGATTAATTACCTAAAGTGGCAAACAAACATCATAAAGATGTCTTTGCGCCTCTGGGCCAGGCCGCTTCAGACAGAGTGGCAGGAGAACTTTCAAAAGCCAGAGCCCAGCGCGGCTCCAGCTGCACTGAAGGGCGGAGTGGCTGCATGGGACCAGGTGTTGAACGAGGAGTTGCTGAGGTCCCGCAGCAGATGTTGCTCCCGAAAAAGCTGGGGGATCCCTACCAAAAAAGGATAAACCGGCTTATATATATATGCTTATATACCGTATATAGTATATATAGTTGTGCTTACTCGTGGCTTAGCATATGCTTATAGTTGACACCCTTGTGCGATGTATTGAATTTGTTCGCGTTGGGGTCCCATTTGGGCAGGGTTTATCGTGAGTGGAGACGGGAGTAATCTAGTTGGTGGTTTGAGTCATCCAACAAAACCCGGCGGGGGTTCTTCATCCACAAGTATGGGATGACCAACCATCACAAACCACAATGGTTCAACAATTGCTTGGTGATTTTATGATTTTCCCAGCTTTTCCCAGCTTTTCCCATCCTGCCTTGTGGTGATGACTCAAGTGATGACCCCGAATGCCACGACCCACAGACATCGGGGGTGAGACTACTTGCAACATCTTGCAACGGCAATGTTGCCTATACAGTACCCTCCGGTCATCGAAAATGGCAATGGGAAAGTCATCAATCCCCGATTTAGTTCGATGATTTTCCCATCGTTTGACATTACCGGAGGGTAAGCCGGATTCAGACTATCATTCCTGCGGGAAGCCTTGAACATTATTGGGCAGCACCAGTTGCTGAAAGGAGCCAGCAAGTAAGGTTGGCCACTCACATGTTGTGGTCGAGGACATTCACCTTTCTGTCGTTCGTTTTTTCAAATTGTTTCATTTCCTCGATCCAATCCCACCAAACCTTGCCGGATGGTGGATTCGCTAGTGGAGACAGCAGGCAACTGGATGCGTGTGTTGACGACCACTTCCACTACATTTTCACCCATCGTCGTGTCTTCTGGGCCGACGAGGACTTTCCGGGATCTGCAGCAAATATGTATCTCGCCTTGATCCATGTGCGCAAATGCACCCTCCGGTAATCAAACATGGCAATTGAAAACTATACCCGTTCCCATAGGATCCATGTATGCTATATATATGGTAACATTTACCATCAATATACCCCAAATGTTAGCATATATACCAGCACCATGGATCCTATGGGTTATAGATGATGGTCCCAGCTATAAACCTCCATGATTTTTTCGGATTTCCCGGCTTGCCATGTTTGATGACACCGGAGGGTAGCACTAACAAAAATCGATGAACTCATTGGCTGGGAATCGAAGATTTTGCCCAATTATTGTTTGTACCCTCTGGTAGTTTAACATATAGCACTGTAAAATGAACACTTTCACAGTTTTGAATAGGCAAAACATCCATAAAATGGACCATTTTCCAAGAACTCTGTGTTGGGGAGGGGCATGTCTAGTATGATTTACATTTCATGTACCAGTAGCTTCCACTGACTTTGGGTATGTGCATCGCTATGTTGAGGTGGCTCCCATCTGAGAGAGCTCCGCGCAGTGCTCCAGAAGTGGCGGCACTGGGTGCCTTGCCAGGTTTCGGATAGGCTACCCGCATTGAAACCCATTTTGACTTAGGGATCCCGCATTTTAAGAACCCCCCAAATCCTCCCAAATCCTCAAAAAATGCATGTTTCTTCGATTTTCTTCGTGTTTCTTCTATCTTTGTGTGAGAGAAAACTGGTAATTAGCATGGTTTCAACATAGGGGATGCACCCAGTGACTTACATTTCGATTGTTTTAGGTTCCAGCATTTTGGCTCATCATAACTTTGCAGGGAATATCCTTTCCTTTTTCCAGGCAACTCAGTTCCCGAGGCATTCTGCAGCACGTGCTGCAAGAAGATGCGGCGGAGTTCAGCGGTGTGGAGTACTGGGCCAGAGTCACTGGGTCCATCACAGTCCATCTTCAAACATGGGAATCACCCTAAAAGATTGGATTTTTGCAGGTAAAAACCCGCAGAAAGGGCGAGCAGTTAATCACAATTACACGATATATTACATGTACATTCAAATATGCATAAATATATGCAGCAGTACACAAGATACTGCATTGGAATAAGTTTACCTTTCTATGTCTTTATCTTTCATAATTTGAGCACATGTATATAATGTAATGTTAGTAATGTTGTATATTTCCATGGTTTACCCATGGTTTACCCTAAAACAATAATCTCAAAAGTACTACCATTCCCTATTGATCACGGCAATTTGAAATGGTCCAAATAAACAGCGGGCTTTGCCACATGTTTCATGGCATTCGAGGTGAGGTCTTTCAATCTGGGCGCGGCCTTTCACTATGACACGGCCGTGGATGCAAAGGACCTTCGCGAAGCATGTGCGTAGTATGGCGTTCTGAACAAAAACCTCGCCATTGATGCTGATGAATAGTGCGTAACCATACCCCATATATATATACATATATATATATATATACACACACACATATATATACATACATACATACATACATACACACCATATACAGGTTCTTGCTGTATCATCTTTATCTAACTCTTGCAGTTGGCCCTCTCAAAGGATATCCAATATTGGCCATTCTGCCCCTGTGTTGATTTTCTTGGGGCATTCGACATTCCTTGCCCCAACCATCAAATTTCAGCAAAAAACGGTCATCAACGTGGGGACCTTCGCTGGAACATTGCAAATAGACACATGAAATCAGATAAAAAATCACATAAAATCACCTAAAATCAATTAAAATCAGTTAAAATCAGCCAACCTGTAGACATTTTTGCAACACCTGAGCTTTTTGGATATTTTTTTGGGTTGTTTTTTTTTGGCTCCAGGATGTCCACGGTGATTGGATCCATGGCAACCCCTGGCGGCCTCAATGGTCCTGTGTCCTCTACTTGACTGATGGAGGTCCAACGCTGGTCTTGGATCAGGTCCATTGTGACGCAGGCCGAGGGTTGGATGTCGACCGCTTGTAGATGGCTGGCCAGTTGGAGCCAGTGAAAGCTGTTGATGGATAGATTTGAGGAATTTTTAGGGATTTTTAGGGCTTATTCATCATTAAGCTAGGGGTTCAGTAGTATAACCATGTATAACCTACAGTAGGGAGTCCCATTTACCAGCCAGTAGAATGGGATGGGGGTGATTTCCATACCGGGGATGATCAACAGTAGCGGCGGTTGGGATGAGTCGAAACACCTTGAAACAACCTATATTGCATATGATTATATTATATATATAGTGTGTGTGTGTCCAACCCATGGACTGAATGGCAATGGATTTGAGGATGGTTTTTCTGGTTCGCGAGGACATGTTTTTCTTTCCGGGAAATAGGAAGATCCCATAGCTGCCAGGCTGCACTTTTCGGGGGTGACGGCTCGCAGGTTATGTGGACCCGGTGCTTCCGGCTGCGGGGCATTTGTGCATGGCACGTCGCAATCGGCTCCTGATCTTCCGCGCCGATCTCTTCCATGGATCACTGCCGGAGAAAATCTGGCGCTGGGGCTGCAATAGCAGACAGGAAGCAGCGAAACCGGTATGTAAATGTACGTAAATGTGAAAATGTGGTAAAACATGGTAAAACCAATGGTAAAACCTATTCTGTGTGAGGTTTGACAGTTTGATCATGATGAAGTTGGAGACATAGCAAATCAATCTGGTAAATTCCAAGAAGGAAGAGAGAGAGAGAGAGAGAGAGAGAAGGAAAAACAGAGACGATAAGAAAAAACAACTTTTCTCATTTGACCTCATTAAAACCATGCCGTTGAAAAGGGGTTGGCTTGAATGTCACTGCCGTGGCTACGAGGCTTCTGATGGTCACTTAATTATATAGTAATTGCCAGTTATATAATTTGGATTAATTTGGATTATTTTATCTGATCGCTGCTTGATAACTCTTCTTTTGATACTTGGGGTTGGGGGCATTTACAACCTTATTTGCAATGGTAGTGCCGGTAGTGCCCATCGACTGGAGTAGTGGTGAATGATTGTTATGGTGGGGTGTCAGTCGCCACTGAAAGACTTTTTCTGGACAACCATGCAACGGGTAAACTTCAGTTCCAATGAGATTCACTGTGGCTGGCCATGTTTAAAGACCCTCAATTTTCACGTTTGTGTTGGAACTACCCAAATGACTCAAACAAAGATGTCAACCATCAGCGCCCATCTTTTCCTGGCTGTCAATGTGATCTAAGACCCACCAAACAAGCCAACTTAGCTAAGGGGGCCCCACATGATACCATTGTGCTATTGGTGGTGAGGCCAGACGCTTTAATAAATCCCAAACATATTCATTTACAACTTACCCTCTGGTAAATTAACATAGACCCTGAAAATCACCAATTGTTAGAAGAAACTGTATAATCTTCCAACCCCTATCTGGCAGGGTCTATGTCAATTTACTGGAGGGTACAACTTAAAATCCATTTATAGTCCATGAATGATCAATAGTCCCGTGACTGTCCCCCTCATTTATCTATTCATAACCCAATATATATAATAACCAATAGCCCCCTGACAATCCAGTATGATAACCCATCAACGATCCACATTAATTGTGAATGAATACTCCATCTTGGTTATAGCATGTTATACCCCAGTTAGACCCCAACTTAGCTTAACTAAAGCTTAAGCATAGATAAACACATGTTGGTAAAACAATAGAAAACAATCCCCCAAATCACAATTTTTATGGATGCTATAAACCATCAAACTATGGGTGGTTTATGACATTGTTTTACTATCATGATATCATCCTCAATGAGGCGCTCCTTGTGAGGTTAGACACCGACATGTCGCGGAAAGTCTTCATCTTCAACTTCTGGCGCCGGCATGTTCCGGAGTCGCCCAGTTGCCAGCCACCGAAGTTGGCGCGGCATGTGGCCATGCAGCGGCACCGGCTGAAGGCGTGGTCTGGTAAGGCTAGGAGTTTGATGGGCAAACCAGCTTATAACAGAGAAAACATAACATGTTTTTTTGGGGAAATGCTTTGGATTTGGAGGGGATGGGGGAGGAACTGGTTTTCTTTTGTTGCTGTTTAATGCTTTGCAATGCTATTTACATCACGTTAGTGCCCATGTTGTTGTGTCTACAGTGTCTTTTGTCTTTTGAATGAAGAACACGTTTTTTCACAGTCGCGGTTGCCCCAAATACATCATGAGCAAGGACTTGTATCCTCAGGCAATACCCCAAGACCCCAAGTACATACTTCCTAAGAAGGTTGTTGCATTCATGATGTCATGCGGCTGGAACTTGTTTAACTTTTTGAGTTGGCTCGGATTCAAGAGGCTTTTGAAGCACAAATCGTTATCACTTCATTGTCCAACTTTGTTCCTGACCATTCATGGCTCATGCAACTGCATTTGCGTCCCGACATGGCACTGCGGTACCGACGCCCCTATTCAAAAACAAGCTAGTCAAAACCCTGGTCGTTGAGGTCCCTTAGGGCACATTGAATTTGAAGTCTCCCGGGCTATTTAACAATTTAACATATTAAACTAAATTTGTTCAAATATTAAATTTAATAGCCATTCCAAGGTCCAGTTTGGATTTGATATCTGATTTGTTATGCTTCAATAATAATATATGGATGAGCCATTATTCACCATTATAGACGCCATTATTAATCACTATTCCTCACTATTAACCACTATTTACCCAGATGTATGGGATGATTATCAACTATTAACCGACTATATATTATTAGTGAACATTTAACAATATTAATCACTTTTAACCACTATGTAGCCAGACAATTCATGATCTTCCATTCAGTTCCA